>JAAVTJ010000204.1:0-433285 GCA_011947355.1 Phytophthora boehmeriae | reverse complement strand
TTAATCATGATTCCGAGACGGAAACGCGATTCCAACTTTTTCGTGTTCGCGACCACTTTTTCAAGCCAAAACGCGACTATCTCCCTAATATCGCGATTATCTGGTCATCGCGAACACGCCCTAAGGCCTGTTTGGACCCACCTTCAGAACGAAATGCAATTTTCTGCATTCTGTCATTACGGCCAGGGCATGCCCGATTGCAATTTGTAGTGTTTGGCGTCACACACGTAAAATTGCAATTTTCCTAAAATTGCGTTTTGCGGCTTAATCATAATCGTCGTGCCAAACACGTGACCAGCCGCGAGAGCCTCCATTCCCTCCACGCTATTGTCCTCATGTGTGCTGTCGAAGAAGCCACGCTGTGCGCCGACGACGCAGCCGAAGAAGAAGACATCGCGGCCACACTAGCCCTAACTGCTGCCTACTACGCGTGTACGTACTTCGACAAGCGTTTGATACACACATCGCTACTTTCAGGGTCGGCGTGGGTGACGGAGTTGATCGAGGGCAATCCGACACGCATCTTCTCTAATTACCGCATGTCTAAGCCGGTCTTTAAACGCTTCTGCAGAGTTCTGAAGCAAGCTTCTCCCCTACCAAGTAGCTGGGCTCGCGTTAGCATCGAAGAAAGCGCAGCCATCTTTCTTTACTGTGTCGCTAAGGGTGCATCGAATGCGGATCTTCGCGAGCGTTTCCAGCACAGTGGAGAAACTATCCATAGGTAAGTGCTGTGTTTTTACTGATGTCATTACGGTGCGCTTCTAACAAAAATGGTGTTTGATATAGGCACTTCTACAAAGTTTTAGATGTGGTGTGCAACATGTCAGCAACGTACTTTGCGCTACCAAACTCCCCGTCGCCCATTCTTGCTGATGACCCGAAGTATGCTGGTCAATTTGATAATTGTCGCTTGGCGTTCGATGGGACGCATGTTCCTGCCTACGTAGCCGAAGAGAACGCCAAACCTTTCCGAGATCGCACCGGAAAATTAAGTCAAAACGTCTTTGCCGCCTGTACGTTTGATATGCAGTTTGTATACGTGTTATCAGGCTGGGAAGGTAAGATTCCATAATCAACTGCATGTAACAATGAAAGCCTTACTCCGTTGTTATAGGATCTGCTGCAGACTCTACTGTTCTTGCTGATGCACGACGCAAAGGGTTTCGTACCCCACGTGGTATTTTTGATTTAGGTGATGCTGGTTATGGTCTATCCACTGAAGTAATGACCCCATATCGAGGTGTTCGTTATCATCTACGCGAATGGGGGCAAAGCAATGAAAGGTACTCATGTTTTGCAGCTTACAATTTTGGAAGATGTACCTAGAAATTAACTATTCAATTACTGGTTAGGCCTCAAAATCCAAAAGAACTCTACAACCTGCGCCATGCACAGGCGCGCAATGTCATCGAACGTGCATTTGGGGTATTAAAGAAGCGATTTCCAATACTTAGACATGCACCTGAGTATACAGTAGCAGTGCAGGCTAAAATTGTGCGAGCTTGCTGTGTGCTTCACAATTTTATTCGTCTTCAAAACGATTTACCAGACGATCCCGATGGTGAACTTAATGACAGCGGCAGTGACGATGAGAGAGAGTATGTTGCCGATATAGGACTTGCGGATAGTATTGGAAGTGGTGATTATCATGAGGCAAGTAGATTGCGCGACCAAATTGCACAGAATATGTGGAATTCATACCAAACGGTTAGAGCTCTACGATCTATCGCTTAATACTCTTTCAATCTTGAAGTTGCTTAAGAAGCCACGCATCACGAGCTGATCCGGGCTCCATAACCACAAAAAGAGACGCTTTCTTTTCATCGATCATCACATCGAAAGCTTGAACCAAACTACTTGTTGGGAGGTCGTCTGCATAATACTTCTGAAGTATCTTGATGGCTTTCTGAGAAGGTGACAGGACTCTCAGTTTAGCAGTGCGATTACGCATTTCTTCAGCAATATTTTCAATAGCAGCTGCAATCATAACTCCTCCGTTTTCAGTACGGCGTTTTTAGTCGATGCGCTGGCAACGTTTTGATTGGCTGAAATGGAGACGGGAGTGCTTTGATAGGCTGAAATGAGGCTGTTTGCTTGCACTTCAACAGGTTGCTGCTCATCGGGCGAGGAGCGAGATGGTCCCGGCGAAATCAAACATTGCGCGTGTGCAACGTGTCCTGAAGAGCTGGACAGGAGTGTTGGTGGTGCTTGTGATCCAGCAACAAAATCACTTGTACACAGCTCATCAGACGCCAAAGCATACTCACCTGTGGCAAATGTGCCATCAAACAGCTCACCGAGCTGTTTGTACAGTGGCATCGGTGTGTTTCGGTAGTCTGCAACCTTGGGATGATGCTAAACATGTATCGACAAAACAACATCAGTAAACTAGAACTTAACTTTAATTTAATCACCATACCTCGATGTAATCCTCCCACACAGAGTCATGAACTAGAATGACCTGGCGTGCTTCATCCCAGCCAAACCCCGACGCACTTAGCATAGCCTTCACCGCCGTGTACTTCCCTTTAAGCTACAAAAATAGACAGTGCACATCACAAATTAAATTCCACCTTATGTACAATTTCTTACACCATTACCGTCTGAACCCTTGTCTTGATTTGCTGCTTCGTTAACACTGGCTTGAACTTGTTGTTGAAAGCAAGCGTGACCTCATTCCAGGCCTCTTTCTTAAAGCCAGAATCTGACCGTTTGCCCGCCTTGGCCTGCGCAGTCATCAACTGGACCAAAAATGCATCTCTATCCTTATCCCACGAAGCGCGTCCCGACACTGTGCCAGCGTGGACTGCACTGGCAAGTGTTGATGCGCCACCAGGCTGGACGTCAACTTCAGTGGAGGGCGCAGCGCTAGTGAGAGCTACGCCGTCTGCGTGAGTCAGTGGTTCGCGCGGCATCATTGCTGCTGTTTTCGCTCTCAGGAGGGGATATTGCAATTTCAAAGATTCTAGTCAGAGTAGAATCTTTGAAATTGCAATATCTCCGTTATTGCAATCTATTTTGACGTGTTTGGACCCGCAATTAGCGGTCGAAATCACAATCCTATAATTGCAATCTCGAGATTGCAAAAGGGGGGCGTGTTTGGAGACACAATTAGGAGGAAATTACAATCGGTCCAAAATTGCAATAATGCTTTATTGTGCAATTTCGAAGTGGGTCCAAACAGGCCCTAAGTGAATAAAGGAAACGACACTTGCTCCGCATTTCAAATCCAAGTTGCCGTCAAAAGGAAAACTCTTCATTGGTGTCGTGCACGCAAAACCTTTGGATATCGATGCGTTTTTAAAAACCAGATTAGACGGGTCCTAATTTAAAAACCAATCTTCCCCAGAGTGAAAATATCTGCCGTCACTGCGGAGGCCATGAAGAAGCTGGTGATCAAGCCGTACCGCCAGAACATGGGCATGGACCAGGCCCGCGCCCAGGAGATCTGGACATCTCTGCGCACCGCCATCTACGAGATCTTCTCGCATAACGCCAGTCTGCTGTCCTTCGAGGAGCTGTATCGGTAAGCTGTTTTTTTAAAAAAACTCTGATTCATCCTACCTACTAATTATTTTTCGTATGTGATACTCAAAGAAATTCGTACAATTTAGTGCTACACAAGCACGGGGATCTACTGTACAGCGGCGTCGTCGGCGTCATCACGGAACATCTGCAACAAGTGGCGCAGCAAGTGGCTGCAGTGTCCGACGAGCTGCTGCTCGTGGCTTTCAATGACCAGTGGGTGGACCACCAGGTCGTCATGACCATGGTCAGAGACATCCTCATGTACATGGACCGCACCTACGTGGCGCAGAAGCGCAAGCTGCCAGTGTACGACAGCGGGCTCTACATCTTCCGGGACGTCATTGTGCGTCACGAGAGCGTGCGGGACCGACTCCGTGCTCGGCTTCTGCTGAGCATCGAGCGGGAACGACACGGGGAACTCATTGACAGAGACTTGCTCAAGAGTGTGCTCCGCATGCTCGTGGACCTCGGCGTCCACTCCAACACAGTGTACGAGAACGACTTTGAGAAGTTTTTCCTCGAGACCACGCTGGACTTTTACCGAGCAGAAGCTCAGGCCATGCTGGATGTAGCAACTTGTGCCGAGTATCTTGAAAAGGCGGAGCAGAGATTGAATGAGGAAGGAGCGCGAGTACTGCACTATCTGAATCCGTCGACGGAGCACAAGTTGAAAACGATTGTGGAGACGCAGTTGATTAAAAACCAAGCAAAGGCGCTGGTAGACATGGAGCACTCGGGATGTGTGGCATTGTTCCGTGATGGAAAAACACAGGCGTTGCGCCGCATGTACTCGTTGTTCCGTCGCGTACCAAGCACATTGCCCGAAATGAGTGATTCTGTATTGCAGTACATAAAAACACAGGGAGAGGAGCTGATCAAGACACAGCTAAATGCAGAGACAGCGTTGGATGCGGCTCAGTTCGTGGAAAAATTGTTGGCGTTGCGTGAAAAATTTGTGGGCTTCCTGTCAGATTGCTTCTTTGATGATCCGCAATTCCACAAGAGCATCAAACAGGGTTTCGAGGCGTTCATGAATACGAGCACAGTGTGTGCTGGGTATTTGGCGCATTATCTGGACGAGATTCTGCGCTCCAAGAATCGATTTGAAGAGGAGTTGGACACTCGCGTGACCCAAGTCATCGCTCTCTTCCGGTATCTGCAGGACAAGGACGTCTTTGAGGAGTTTTACAAGGTTCTTCTGGCCAAGCGGCTTCTCAATAGCCGTGGTACCTCGGATGAGGCGGAGAAACTTGTAATTTCCAAGTTGAAAGCGGAATGTGGATACCAGTTTACATCTAAGTTGGAAGGCATGTTCAAGGATATGAGTATCTCAAAAGACCTCATGGAGCTGTACCGGAAGTCAACTATAGATACCAGTGCCAGTGGTGGTATTAGTGTGGATGCGTCAGTTGCACCAATGCCTCTGTCTGTACATGTCCTAACGAGCGGCTTCTGGCCCACAGAAATGGCTCCCATGTGTGCTCTCCCGATCGAGTTAGTCCAGATGTCAGAAATGTTCGAGGTGTTTTATTATGCGCGACACAATGGGCGCAAGCTAGCATGGATGGCGAACATGGGCACTGTGGATATCCGTGCCACATTTTTTGCAGGTACTGACGATGGAAAGCGCCGGCATGAGTTAAATGTGTCAACTTATCAAGCAGTCATCTTGATGATGTTCAACCAGCGCCCCGAATGGGGCTTTAAAGACCTCATGGAGCGTACACGTATCGGTGTGAAAGATCTCAAGCGACACCTGATCTCTCTTTGCACGCCAAAGTACAAGATTTTGATTAAGAGCTCGAAGGGGAAGCGGATCGACGAAGAGACCGATGTATTCACAGTGAACGATGGATACAAGTCGAAACTTCATCGCGTACGAATACCGCTTGTTTCACAGAAGGAAACGTCTTTGCTTCCCGCCGTGGCATCAAGTGGGTCAGGCAATTCGGCTGACGCTCTACCACCCACAGTCGCTGAAGACCGCAAGCATCTTGTGGAGGCCGCGATTGTGCGCATCATGAAGACGCGCAAGCAAATGCAGCACAACCAATTGATCGCGGAGGTCACACGGCAGATGTCGGGCCGCTTCACACCTTCTCCTCAACTGATCAAGCTTCGTATTGAGAGCCTCATCGAGCGTGAGTACCTCCAACGCAGCACCACCGACCGGAGGATGTACAACTATTTAGCCTAAAACAGCAAAGCTTGACGAAAGAATACACGCATGCTGGGCTGCAGTACTGAACAAACGGTGAGAGATAACGTTAAATTGGAGACCAAAGAAATGTCGATACTCTCCGCATAGAAATAAAGTAAGCTGATTGAGCTGAATTGCTTTATGCGTGTGCTGGTCGACTTTAGATAAGTCACGAGATCGATGAAGAAACTAAATGGTGACCATTTCGTAGCAAAACTTTCGCGTTGGTACTACAGTACTTACTTATCAAAATCGTTAACTAGCATGAATACAGACTACACGCTATTGTATCCCTGTACTTCCAGAGATTTATATACTTATTTTGTAGGTGTTCGGTCGCCCAGCATGGCGTCGAAACTGAAGTTGATGGTATCGCCCGTGTCAATAGACTCCAGCATACTGATAGAGGAATTCGAGCCCCGCTGACGAGTCTCGAAGCTGCCGTCACTGGAAAATGCACCAAGCACGGGGTGCTGGCGAGGCGGTGAAGAAATTTCTTCTTGCACAACACGCACTGCTCCATTTCCTTGCATCTCGACCTCCTCATCCGAGTCGAAGTCGTCGTCCTGAATACCGGCGTAGGAAATTTCCTCCTCTTCGTCAATATCATCATCGGTGATGCGCCCCACTAGCGTAGAGAAGTTTCCAATCATCGATTGGGACAGACTCATGTCGGATGTCACGCTACGCGATGAGGTCGATTCGGAGAAAGTCTGCGAAAGGCGAGTGGGGGCAAGCCGAAGTTCGATGTGTTGCTGCGCGAACTCGAGAAAAGAAGACTTTGCGAATTTGGACGACGATTTCGCATGCTACCTTCGGTACCGAGGCCTTGGAAAGATGGATTGTACCCAGTAGACACAAAGCTCTCACGCAAATTCGCAAACCCGCCACGAAGCTGAACATCGCTACCGCCCTGACTGCCGATTGACAACGTCCCGCCAGCGTGTGCGCTGAAACTCGACATTGGGCCATCGATACTGATACCGTAGACCTCTTCACGCAGAGAGTCTAGCAGATGCTGCAAGGATTGGCGGAAGCCCACCATGTCTCCCTTGGTGAAAAATGGAAAAACTCGCTGCGCGCCAGACTGTACTTCACATCGAGACTGAAGTTCATCCGGTTTACAACCACGGGTAGAATCTTCTTCCCCTTATCCTCAGCAAACGCTAGCTGATCTTTCACTAGCTCACTCGCGAGTGTTTTCTCTGAGATGAGAACCACAAAAGCTGAGCATTTAAGAATGGCCTCCTTCGCTTCGTGAATACGCATGGACATGTCTTCGTTTCGCGAGAGGAGAGGACGCTTCGACTTTGCCTTATCAGACGTTTCCTCCTGGTCCTCTGCGATCGCTGTTGACAATTTTACCATGTGCTTTCGGTCCACATAGCATCTCAAGCCTCCCTCACGGCACATCTCGACGCATAGTTTGCTTACGAATCGCTGGTGGCAATCGCCATGGCAGATGAAGACAAATTGCTCGCCACTAGCCGTTGCTGTGGATAACTCTTCCAAATCCTCGACGATGCTATCGTTTGTATTGAGGTCCGTTGACCGTTTTTCAGCAATGGGTAAGTTGCGACCAGCGCGCCGATGATCACCCTCCTTAGCGGTGGCACGGTGAAAGTAGTATCCACCAGTGTCCAGCACAATACTGTCTGTCACGCCATAGTCGTCGATGAAACTGTTTGAGCTGCTAGTGCTGCTCACCATGCTCAGGTTTGTGCCATTGTAGTCATAGTTATTCAGGCGCATACCACGAGCACTAGCCGAGAAAACACCATTCGACCCAATAGACCGAGAAGATCCGGGTGCACGACGAAGACTGTTGGCAATAACCATAGGCATGTCCTCGCCCATTTCGTGTATCGACGAGCCGTGAGAGTCCTGCGAGTAGTAGTTGGGTGTATCGAAGGCTGAGAGCTCTAACGCCCGCTCGTCAAACTTCATCGAGTCCAGGCCATACGTTTTGGTGGAGCTCATTCCACCTCCAGAGGGAACGTGTTGAAGTTGGCGGCGCCGGCTACGCAATCTACTGCTTGCATGACCGGATGCTGCGAGCGGATTTGTCTCCGCGCGGCGCAGATTCCGCTTGATGTTGTCTTCCTTGCGCTTTTCAATCTCGTCGCGCATACCATCTAGTAGCATACGCAGTTGATTTTTGTACGCTTCCTCGTCATAGTCGTACCGGATTTCCTTTTCGTTGACCTGCTCCAAACTCACGATGGCGCTTTCGAACGGCACAAGTTGTCGGGTGTACAGATACACTTGCAACTCCTCAGAAATCTTCGCATGCTCTGTGGAAATGGCCAAGATTGGCGTACCCACCTGCTTGGCCAAAGCCAGCTCCTTCAAACACCACTCGGATTGGGTGTAGTCCTCCGTCAAGATACAAAGCACCACGGCAGCGTTCGTGATACCACGAGCGATTTCCTCGCGCCAAACCGACCCACCACCAATGCCGCTCGGATCCATGAGGTCCAACCAAACTGTAATGTTTGCATCTTCAAGAGATTTGCGGAGCTTCAACGCGAATTCCATGTGCGAGTGCGTGTAACTGATCATGACATCGCGAGTTCCTGCGGCGCGCTTAATCTCAAACTGCAATCGTGTTGACGTGGTGCAATCGATCGGCCGAAAACCGTCATGATTAGTCTGCATGATGTTGCCACCCATACTCAACAGTGCCAGCGCTGTCTGCTGGTCGTCCAGCTTAACTGCCAGGTGCAGTGCTGTATCGCCAGTCGAACGAAGCTGGTGGTTGATGTCGCCACCACCTGCAACCAGAGCTTTAAACATGTCAACGTTTGTACCGCCAGCACAAGCCGCACACATGATGGCTGTCATGTCGCCATCATCCACGATGGTCGGGTCAGCACCATGCGCAAGCAGTATTTGCACGATATCTACACGATTCACACGAGCTGCCCAGTGGAGCGCCGTACGGCCATGTGCATCTTGAAAATTGGCATTAGCTTTAGCAGCCAGCAAAATCTCCACGGCCGCCACGGCTCCATTGACTGCTGCCCAATGCAGCGGTGTACGCTTATTGAGTCCAACGTAGCCCAACTCACCGAGACAATCAGGGTTGACCTTCTTGCGCAGAAAACTTCGGATTGTCGATACATCATCCATAGCAGCGGCAGCGTGTAGCGGCGTAAGCGCTACGTCACCTCCCCAGTCTTCCAAAACCTGCGCGACTGCGTAGTTACCTCGTAAATATGCCAATTGGAGCACCGTGATTGTGTTCATGTGGCCTGGGTCAGGAATGGCGAGATGATTAGCTCCAGCACGAAGCAGCACATGCACAATTTCAGGATGGTCGGCTAGGAAAATAGGCGGCATGCGGCTCTCGCAACGGTACGAAGACTTGGAGCAAATGTTGACGTCAGCTCCATGAGCAATAAGCCAGCGTACAGCTGCTAAACGGCCTGTACTCACGGCGCAATGGAGCGGTGTTACCAGCGTCGTTTTGAACACAGAGCTGTACGTCTCATCCGCCGACACCACTGGTTTTGGAATGAAGTAGCTCGCAAGATACCAGAAAAGATCTCCCGTGCTGAAGCGCACACGTGATACCTTGTCGAACGAATTCACCTTGAAGTGAGCCTTGTACAACAAATCCAAAGCCGCGATGTTGCCCTGATACGCCGCCACATGCATTGGGTTTTTCTTGGCGAGACCGAAAATTCCAAACACCATGACTGGATCGGGATACAACTCCTGTGCAAAATTTTCACCGAGATGCAGCCGGGCAATGCGAATTGAACGTCGAATAAGCCTAAGATCTCCCAATTGTGCTCCACGAAAAAGCCTTTTCCTGATATCCTTGACGACAGCAGACCTGGGTGGCGTCTGCGGTTCAGGTGCGGCATCCGTACCCTGCTGCTTCTGCTGTTGGCGCTTTTTGCGCTTAATCTTGGATCGCAACATGTGCGCCTTCACGTCACCTGTCTGGTCACTCTCCTTGAACGCGCCTAACTGCATCTTGAGATGCTCCCGGAACCTGGCAAATGCTCGCATCAACACAAACAACAGCCAGAACATGACGACAGCGCAGCCACAGAACACGTAGGCTGGGATATTGGAGTCGCAATCCACGAAAATCTTGCCGCTGGCAACGTAGTAGACGAAAAACCCGAGGATCACCGCCTCATAGAGAAAAATGACCACCCCGACAATTTCACAAATCTGCAAGCAAATCGTGCGTTTGACTTTTTGCAGTCTGCCTCCTCGGTCGATGCGCTGCTCTCTCCTGAACGGCTCAAAGACCCGCAGTCCGGACGCTGGAAGGCCCAGTATAAACACCGCCGGGAACAAATGGTACACTAAAGCTGCCAGCGCCAATGACGTGGCGCAACTGTGTTGGTCACTGGACAATAAAACCTCCATCGGAGACCCCACGTACAGCTTCCCGCCACGAATATCGCGAGCGTCAGCCTTGTAACAGTAGAAAAAGCCCAGCGCCACCAGGTCGCCGAGCACAATGAGCTGCGACAGTCGCAGCAGTCGGCGCGCAAAGTAGGAATTGCTCTGGAACTGGCCGCTCAGATACCTCTTGGGCAGCTTGGGCAGCACCGAATCCCTCAATTCGATGGAGCTCAGCTGCATCGTGTGCTCCGTCGCATTGGCCTTGCTCGAGTCGCTATTGTCGGTATTTTTCCGGCCCTGGTCGTTTAAAACGGATAAAATACGAGGACTGTTTTCGGCGGCGTCCAGAGTGATGGTCCGCGGGCCTAATTGAATGTCGTGCGCCAATCTGTCGGCGCCACTTTTCCGTCCGAGACTCGGACGATACGAAGGCCCGACCGTGGGCGCATTCTTCTGTCGGGTGGCCAAGTCTGAGTCTGATACGACGGAGTGCTGGCCACCCGAGTCCGCGTCGCTATTGAAAGTGTCTTGGCGAGCAAATTCCTTCGTGGCTCGGACTTTAATTGGAGTCTCCAGCTTCACGTATTGCGTCTCGGGTGGTGCGTTGCCATTCAGGTCATTCTGCTGCTCGCTTGTGTCCACGGTCATCTCCACGTGGTCATGGACTGGAACCTCATCCCGGTCCATGACTATATGTGAGACGCGATTGGATAGTTAATACCTGGGGCAGGTCTCGTGCTGCGAGGCGACTGAATAGTGTCGGAACACCAGCTGGCATCGCGCTGATTGGCTTGAGTGTTGACAACGTGACTACCACGAAAGCGTTTCGGCTGCGCTTGACTACCTTGAAGCTAATATGACAGAGATGGAAGCCAAAAATGGCCATTGAACCGGCACCATTGGCAACATGTACAGTTCCAAGCGTTAGCGTATTTGATGTTTTCCGTACACCAGAAATCCTGTAGACACCATGCAATTGCAATACAGGAAGGACCCGAGTGACGGAGATGTGTCTGCAGTCGCGTAGAGACTCGGCGTCGTAAAAGTCCTGAGAGCGACCGACTCTTTTCCCTCGCGAACGGTATCCACTCGAAAGTGGCGCGACGCCACGACGTCCTCAGATGCAGTTGGCACGCGTCATACTTGATGAGACCGGCGCAGTGTACGTCATCAGGAACTGCTACGTATGTCGCGCGCATGTTTTGAATCCGGCTGGGTGTCAATGTCGACACCGCAGTGATGTACCGCATGGCGATGCCACTGCCAGCCGACGCGACCAATGCGGCCAATGCCTCCTGCAGCAGGAGTCCTGCTGATCGAAGAAGAGCTAAGATGGCGACTAAAGTGTCAGATCCCGCACGATGGTGGCGACCACCGAATCGACCTGTCTTGCAACCTGTTCGCAACAAGCAACTTACCGCAATATCTGCAGCACAGCACACAATGAGGATCAAACCGTTCAGAATAATCAAGATGGCGGGGCATTCACACGCGTGCTTCAAAGCACGTTCAATCTGGTGTTGATTCCCGAGGTCCTTAGCTCGGACCATACCGTATCGCTCAACTGCTGCATGTGCTCAATGGGTGGACTTATGACCCACCTCTTGGACTTCTTCAGGGCTCGCTCCGATCTCTTCAGCTGCCAGAGCTAACTCCGCCGCAGTCAACGGCTGGAACACGGACAGCATAACTGCCACGAACGTGCGCAAAATAATGGCCGCCCCGCAGAGTATAGCTCCGTAGATGAGATACACATCCATGAGGTACGTCTTGTACAATGGTTGGAGATTGCGTTTGGGCAGCAGGTGACCAGATCCAAACTCTGCAACGGCCAGTACCTCGTCCGCTGCACGCTTTACTCCACCCCCAGTCTTTATCAACTCCCCAAGGTGCTCGGCCCTGCGCTGGTAATGCTCACGCTCATCGACCAATATCCTATCTGCCGCTAAGCGCAATGTGTTCTCAGTGAATGTCGTCCCATCCAGCCGTAGCCCTGCCCCTGCTCGAACTACAGTGTTCACCCCTTCTACTTGCTCAGCGGAGAATGGTACAGCAAGGATAGGGACACCCACAACAAGGGCCTCTTGCATGGTCTGGAAATCGCCTGCAGTAATCAGTAACTCTATCTCCGGTGCAAGCGCGAGCACTGCCGCGTCGTCAACTCCATCACTGAGGAATAGAACTGAATCTCTGGATCGCGAGCGCAGATCGAATGCTGCCTGTTCCTGTAATGTCACTTTCCACATCAGCCGGGCGTCTACGGTCTCCAACGCGTTCATCTGCCAGATACGAAGAGCAATGCATCAGTAAGTTTCCCAGGTGCTCCCAGTTCGTGACTTTAGGACGCGGTCCATGCAGGGCCTTCACAATAACCTTTGACGTACAATAGTTGTGATGAATTCGGGGTCAAAGGCGCATCAGTTTGAAAACTAATGAAGACCAGCGGCTTCTCTTGGTACTCGGGGACCATAAGCCACGTCGTCAATGCTGCTGGAAATCTGCTGTGCGCATCCCGACTTGTCTTGATTGCAGCACGTTCGCGTTGTAATTGCTGAGACTGCAGCAGACCTACCATCCGAAATTGAGGAGCCATCGGACGTGCCTCATCCAAACCAAAGACCGAGTTCACTAGTACAAGAGCGTGGCCGTGCATTTGGTGCTTGCTGTCGATGGCCTCGAGTCCGTGGTCATGACGAACCGCATTGATCTCTTTATACACACTGACAAGCCCAAGTCGAAATCGCAGACGGTAATAGCTATTCAAACATCGCTCCATCACACTCGTCGTCTGCAAATCCACAGCCAAAAAAATAAAAAAATAAAAAAATCACACACAACACCTTTACAGTTAGCATTGTCCACCAAATACCTCCTCCAAATCCTCCGCTCACTTCAACAAGAATCTTACGTGCATGGTAAAGTTGGAGAATGGTGCCGGGATGTATGCCGGCGGCGAGTCTATGTCGAAGAGCAGGTGTGGGTCATTCACCACATAGGGCAGTCCTAGTCGATGGCAGACATCGAAGCCTGCAAAAGTGTATCTGTCCACCACCACGAGGTCTGGACGGTCGTCCTCCAAGTCTTCCAACAGAGCTGCGAACATTGGGCTCTGGAACGAGGCGTAGTACCGTAACGTAGCGGCGTAACTTTCATACACTCCGAGCTTCTCGAACTCGTTGGGGTCGAGGAAAGCAGCGCGTCCTTTGCCTACAGCAATGCTCCCAAGAGAAATGAACTCCAGTCCGTCCAAGTCGCTGACCCATTGGCGGTAATTCTCCGGCAGCGCAAACCCTACGCGGCAGCCTCTGGCCAGCAGTTCCTCGGCCAAATGCTTGAGTGGGAGCATCTTGTCCAGCACCGGAATGCTCACAAGCACAATGTACAGCTCTCGTTGGCTTGGGCCATCACTCTTGTCGCCGATATCGGTGGTTGACGCGGCAGTGGCAGACCCTAATTTGCTGAGGCAGCACAGAAACCCTAACGTCAGTAGCAGCCACGCGTTGGCTCGGCATTGACTCTGTAGACGAGCGCGGAGGCTAAAGTTGCTGCTGCTGCTGTTGCTGCAGTCGGACGAGGGTTTCGTCTTGGCGGGCGCGGGCCCAGACAGCAACTGCACGTGGTGGATGTGCGTGGACTGCACAGCCACAGAACGCAGCCCCGAGAGCTCCGACTCGGCCATGACTGCGATGTACACCCTCAGACGATCGGGCGACTTGTTATTGGCTCGGTAATGAGTTTTTAATTGACATTAAAAAACTATTTTAAAGTAAAATGAAGATTTTAGATTGAAATATACATCAAGTGTCCACATGGACATGAAAGTGTCCTTTTGGACAATAGCATTTTATGGCCACATGGCTAGCGAGCCGACCGAGGGGAACCCGGTGCTAGATAGAAACATCGCGACGGACATGAGCTCCTCGTCATGTCGTAGTCGGTCCAGCAGCACTTGCATTTGCTCTCGAGCGTTGGGGACTGTGGCAAGCGAGTCGAACCACACAAACAGCCGACAGTCCGCACTGCACATGCCCACGAACAATCCGTTGTCGCTGCGCTCGTACGCCATACGAGCTGCCGTCGCTTCTTGCAGCGATGGCAATCGCTTGCCCAGCACTTGACTCTCTTGGCTTTGAGCTTCTGCAGGTGTCGGGAACATGAGGTGCTGCAACTTTGCGTACTGGTTCAGAAGCAGCACGCGAGTGCCAAAGTCCTCGTCGTCAAACGGGAACGACAGCTCAGGCATTGCGCACTCGCCTGTGAGTTCATTCTTGAAAACGAAATGGTGCAGCAACGGCAGGTCGTCGTGCGGCCGCCACAGAGAACGACTCTGGATGGAGGCACTGATGGCCGCCATCGCACCCATTTCTTTCAGTCGCCGCGCCACGAACTCCTTCTTCGCTTGGAAATACGGGAACTGCTCAGGGGACTGCTGGCTGCTGAGCAGTAGCAGACACACGTCGCTCGTCAAGAAAACCACGTACGCGTACAAGAATCCTCTGCACCAAAACACAACATTTCTGTCAAAAAGCTGATACCGTAGCAATCCGCACATTAAACCACTCACTGCGCGTTGAAGTTCGAGAGACAAATTGGCGTCCACGTCTCCGACTTCGCCAGCGACGGCGTGTGGTATACGAAGTTGATGAGCAGCAGCAAGTCTACAAAAGCAGCAAACCAATTCAGACAACGACTTCAAGATCTACAGCCAAGCGGAACACCGACCATCCACCAGCACGCTGAACTGCTTCTTGTTCGGCTGCACAACCGCCACCACTTGTTCCTTCGCCAACAGCAAACCGCAAATCATCGGCGACGACGTAGCCGTCGAAGCCGCTTCTTGAAACTCCAGCGCTCTCGTGACATCTCGACGCACTTCCGGCTTGAGTCGCACAAACGGCACTCCACAGTCTTTGAACCTGATAGCCGGCGCCGTGGCCCAGAGCTCTGTCAGTGATCTGGTCACTCTTTCTGTGCCATTCAGCAGCTCCCGCAGGTCGTAGCCTGGTTGTCTTCGTAGCACATCAAGGCCGCGATCACTCAAAACGAACAGGATCTGGTTCTGCAGGAGTTGCAAAAGATGTTGCAAGCAATCCGATGCGAACTTGGACACGAAGCGTCCTCCGTCGTCCTCACTGCGTTGGATCGCAGCCATCGTGAGACAATCAGTGCTTCGGAAGACACAATGACAACCTTCAGCTTCGAGTTCCAGTAGCTCTTCGTGCTGAGTGCAGGTGATGAAAGACAGTAAGCCCTGTAATGAACTGGCGAACGAGCTGGTGGACGAGTCGTCCTCTGAAGATGGACCCTTCATATCAGATGAAGTGGACATTCTGTGACGGAACACAGGCTTGCCTGAGGTCGAGCACACGATCACGTCCAACTCCATCGTCATATAAACCTCACAGAACGCTCTTCTTTGACGATAGGGTCCTCTAAAATGATGAGCAGAAGATCGGGAACGACGGGTCACAATCGATTGACAACCTTCTGCCATGCAGGACTTGCAGGTGTTGATCTCAATAGTGCTGCATCAATTGATTGCAATCACTGCAGCAGTCTCGTTGCACAGCCCGAGTCTGGAGATCACTTTCCCAGCGCAACATTCCTGGTGGCAGGTCTCGAACGATGACGGACTGCTGAAGCAATTACCAGTGCACTTCCAGACGCACAACTTTCGAGTCCCTGAGGACGGATACTTGTTTGTGACTGGGGATAGAGTTCCTGATGGCTATCGCCACACCTCGAGAGCCAATTCACTGATTCTTGGCGGCATTGAACCAGGTTCTCATTTCTGGAAAATGGAGCTCCGACCCTGGAACGAGTCAGCCAACAAACAAGACAATGCTGAAGGTTTTCCTCAAGTGATTTTGCACGTGGAGGTTGTGGTGGATCTGGCGGATAAACGCTCGCCGTGGAAATACAATCTGCAGGAGCACGAGAGGAGGCCACACGTATTGATCAACCTGAGGTTTCCCGAACATCATCTCATGACGAACACTACAAAATCTCCTGTGCAAGTTCTTCCAGTGTGCTACATTTCATCTACTTCAGGTGCATTTGACGGCCAGAAGAGAATGTGGTTGCAGATCATGGAAGGGCTTGGCGGAGGAGTTCGCAACGGATCGACTCGATTCGAATTTGCGGTGAAAACATTTGAACAAGTCGTGGATGATTCTCCACTCACAAAGGCGTTGCATCGACTGAATGTCAGTCTACAGGGCCTTCCTTTGATAGTACGTTATTTGATTTGTTGGTGTCTCCCAGATTGCGTCTAACTTGTTTGGTTCGTGTAGATTCCACGGGAAGAATTGGCCGAAGATCAAACCACTTCGGATGGAGTGGCGGATGCTCTTCTTACCAGCTTCTACCAACAGTTTCCTTCAGCAAGACACTCCGCTCAACTCATTTCAAAGCTGAATCAGTCTGATCTGCTTAATCTGCAGCCACCATTTGCTTTCCGTGTCTGGATGAAGTTGGTAGATGCGCTTCGCACCCCATGCCATGACGGTCTCATCATATTTTCCAACTGGCGAAGCATTTCGGACGAACTATTAGTCGTCGCAGCTCGACTGGCTGGGGCACGTGCGGTGATAATGGAACTTGCTAATCTGCATCCAATACCTGTAGACGTGGATGTTCTTCTGGCACCGTCACATTTCGCTCAAAAACACTACTCGGTAGCAAGGAACGTTCGCTCTCGGCATAGCATTGTGTTGTCTACTGGTGTGAACACCGAAGTATTCGTGCCTTCAACTGTACAAGACTATGATGACCAGCTTTTCATTATCGGATATGTTGGAAGATTGTCGTCGGAAAAATCGCTTGGGATTTTGCTGGCTGGTATGAAGATTCTTGCGCAGACTTGTTCTCGTTGCCGTCTTAGAGTGATCGGTGATGGCCCGCAAAAGCCTTGGTTGCAGTCTATCGCTCTTGAATGGGGTCTATTAAACATCAATGTAGAGTTCGTGGATGGAATCTATAATGATGAAGAAGCTTTGATCCGCCAATACCAAGAGATGCACGTATTTGCGAGTACTTTGTTCACAGAGACTCTAGGTCTTGCAGTGCTTGAAGCCATGAGTGTGGGGCTACCTGTTGTGGGCTTCATTTCTGGCGGAACTGGAGAGTTTCTCGAGCATGATGTCAATTGTGCGGCAGTCATGGAGCCTACGCCCACAAGCTTCGCAGATGCTCTCTTTGGGCTAGTCAATGATACCGAAAGGCGCCTTCGTCTTGGGAAGCAAGCCCGGATGACTGTCAAGGAGCGCTTCTCGACTCGATCAACGCTTGAACAATACGCTAGCCTTTACGAGCGCATTGGTCGGTCATTTGAAAGAGATCAAACCATGGAGCCCAAGCAGGAAGCCTGCACACCATACAAAGGAGATTTTTGTGAACTAACTGTCTAATAGCGATTGCTGTTGCTACCATTATTGCTATAAGCGACTGGAAGCTTGGTGGGGATTCACCCTTCGCGCGAATCACTTTCTTCGCTTTGACTTTCGACTCTATCGATTTTACTCCGCTCCGAGCACTTCCAATATTGGGGAGCGAGACGCCGTCGCCACGAGTTCCACCGGTGCGGATTTTACTTGCCATAGCGCGTTTTGCGCTGAGTAATGAGTTTCGCAGAGTTACCACGATACCGTGCGAGTCTCCAAGGTACGTCGCTGTGATCTGCATTCCTTTCTTGTAGGATTGCAAACTGAGGTCCCAGCACTTGAGAAATTCCTGTTCAACGCCCACATTGTGGTATGCGATGCCAAGCACAGCCACGCGGTCCAGTTTAACGTTTTGTTCAATCTTCTCACTGCTCTTTGAGCCCGGTTTAGTGGTCGGACTCGATCCAGAGAGACCCAACTGCAGTTCTTCGTGCAGGAACACTAAAGCGGATTGGGCGTGGCCAAGTGCGCTCTGGTGCTTGCCGAGCTGTGAAAGTACGGCGCACATGTTGAGATGGGTATCAGCCTTGTTTGGCAGGTTATCGAGTCTCGCTTCGATCTTGAGCGCCTCAGTCAGGTATGTCAGTGCCTTGTGTAGATTCCCTTGTCGACGATAGTAGCAAGCGAGGTTATTCAGTGTGACAGCTCTGCCGGCAGGATGTCGTTCTGTGAGGATCTCCGCCTTCTTGAGCAGCTCTAGCACCACGCGGAACTCCTCCTGTTGCAGATAAGTCATGGCCAGGAGGTTGCACATTTCGCCCACCGTCCGACACGAAGTCCACACCTCGTTGCTTTCAGCCCCGAAGAAATGTTGCCTCAGCACGAGACCTTTCTCCATACACTCCAGCGCCTCTGTGTACCTCCCCTCTTGCTGAAGCTGCGCGCACTTGTCATCCAGTCGCTGCAGCGCCACCAGCTCCTTCTGGTTCTCAATGAAATGCAACTCCTCCAACTGTTGCAACTCACTAGCAGACTTGGACGACGGCGCTTTGCTCGGTGCAGATTTCGCACTGAAGTTGACGGAATTTGACCGCGGAGAGCTAGCTCTCTCCTCGCCAACGTCAATACCCAAGTGTTCTTCACCGCCATCACCAAGAATCGGCATCGCCACTTAGTAAATTATCTTTTCCTAAACCGAGCAGAGAGAGCAACAGCGGACACTTCAACGTAGCCATTTATAGCTGTAGCCATGTGGAAGAGATGGCTACATGTATACGAATGTGTAGACCACATGAGATAGCCGTTATAATCTCAGGACCAATCGGTGCCAAAGGGACATCACTTGACTCAGTCGCCTAGTGACAAGCCGCGTGGCAATGGGTGCAGCCCCTCGCAATGCCACAATGCGCGAACTAGATCCGAAGCAGATAGACGACAGTGAGCAGGGCCAGGATCAGCAACAGGTGAAGAGCATCGTCCCGTTGCGAGTACGAGTCGACGACGAGACCCAGAGTGACACGCTGCTGGAATTCGAGTGCGACTGGGCTCCAGGCATCGGCGGCTCTGTGTGGACCAGCGGCGAGTTGTTGGCGGCCCATCTTGAGCTTCAGAGAGAACAGTACCGCCCGATCTTCGATGGCAAACGTGTGGTGGAGCTGGGCAGCGGCACGGGCTTCGTGGGGCTCATGGTCGCCGCCTGCTTCAAACCGTCGCACGTGTATCTCACAGATTTAGAGGCGCACATCCACGGTCTGCAACGCAACGTGCAACGCAACGCGGAGGCGGTGCGAACTGGAGTGCAGGTGCATGTCTCGGAGCTGGCTTGGGGATCGTCGGAGCAGGAGACGGGCCTCCTGGAGTCGATCGCCGCGTCGAACGACGATGTTGACAACCTTGAAGCAGGGCAGGTGGACGTCATCCTGGGCACCGATGTGGCCTACCTTCGCGAGCTGTACGACCCTCTGCTGCACACGATGAATCGGCTAGCGACGCCTCGAACGTTGATTCTACTGGGGTTGAACCGTGCCGACACCCAAATGACATTCTTCCGTCAGCTCGAGCGTGATGGCTTCGAGTACTACAAGATCCCAGATTTGCAGCTCCCGAAAGAGTACTGGGGCCGAGACTTTGGGCTCTTTGAGATCCGACGCAGTCAAGCCTGAGCTGCATCACTTTCATCCATTGCGATTCCCTCTCAGCTCGTTTCGGCCCATCCGTCAATGGTAACAGGTGGGTACCTGCCAGGACAACCCTTACGTCAGCACAGCTCAACCCGATGCAGCATCTACTGTGGGCGGAGCGTGTGCTGTCTTTATGAGTGCGGGTGATTGAGGTCTTTGCTGACTCCGCGTGTACTGTACAAAAGCCAACCGAGCGCTACTATAAGTCCAACAGCTAATAGAGACACAACCAAAGACACGTTAAACATAGCAGTGCTGCTTGGATTCCAAGGGCCAACAGCAGGCGTGACGTGGCCGGCGACCAGCGATCTTGACCTGCTGGCTCCGCAGAAATCCTTTCAGAGGACAATGAAGCCATCCCAGATTTGATCTACTCGCGATCGTCTTGAAATGACAGTCACTAGTCTGTCGGGAATACCTGATGGAGAAGGCTTCATCATTCCGACGCTGACAGCGCCGTCGACACGAGGGAGAATCCACGCGAAAGCGGCTATGACGCCCACTCTTTGACAAGTGCGACACAACCTCAACATGCACTTTTCGCTTGGGTCCGCCGGAAACTACACCTTCCTCCCGATGCCATTGCGTGCATGAACTTTAAATACTCGTCCGTCCTGGACAATAGCGCCCAGACGTGAGCTTGCATGCTTGTCGAGCAGCCAACCGTTATACGTAGTTTGGTTCGTTTCGGTGCTCACACGTCGCAGAGCAGTTGTCGCCAATCTTTACAATCGGACGGCTGTTTCACCCCTTCTGATCCGACTGTATTCAAAATCGGACTCTGGCCATGACATCCTTCCTGAAGTGCATTGCCCGCATTTTCCTGTCTCTGATCTTTTCGCCCCATCCCTCTTCTTGAACGCGATGGCGTCGTCATTCTTCCCTCCTTGCGCTGCCTGCACCAGCATTTTTGGTCGGCTGCACTGGCGCAGCCCTCTACCATCGCGTTGCTCTCAATTGCATTTGCGCCGTCAAACTTCTTCACTAAGAAAGTGGCCAAAAAATTCTGATGCGGTTTTTCACGAGATGAATACGCCAGAAAAGGTATCCTCCCGGTGCAAGTTGTCCGAACAGGGTGGACTTACGTTGCGAGTTGTCCAATCAGAGTCGTCAACGTTGCTGGAAGACACAACGTTGCGCTAGCGGCTGCATAGTCGAAAGTGCAGGTGCTGCTTCTGAAGGCTCAGTAACAATCGCGCCGCAAACCGCTCTCTTGCCCTTAGGTTGAAGGTTTTCGCTACCCCCAGACCTTAGTCGACGCCAGCCATGAGTAGCTCTCTCCCGAGCAGCGCCCCCAGTTCGTGGCAGAAGCAGGTGGGCCGCCAGAAACAGGAGGCCAACAAGAAATTGAGCTCGTGGTTCGTGTCCAAGTTCACGTCCAAAGGGAAACTGCTGAAAGAGCAGGAGGAGGAACAGAACCACCAACGACGTCGCCCCGGGACCCTAAGCGCTGTGACCAACCAGCAACAAGCCAATGCCGCGCGGCGATCGGAGCTCAGTCGACCTAAACCCATGCGCCAAAAAGTTTCTTGCGGCAACAATTGCAAGAAATGAAGAAACAGTCCGCCGAGGCGCTCCTACGAGCGCAGAAACGGATGGACGGACAGTTACTGGAACAAGAGGAGGACGATGCGTCCTCCTCTGAGGAAGACGTCCACACGGTGGACGACCCGGAGGACATTCTTCGGAGGGGCAGTGTCAGTAGCAACCCGGCCTCCTCCAGGAGGTCCAGCACCTGCTCGAGGCGCCGCAGTCTAGCGGAGGAGCAACAGGAGAGAGAGGACGAGCAGCTCGCGCAGGAGACGCAGCGCGACGAGTACTCGGAGGAGGTGAACCGCCGGATGAGCCAGGCCACGCAGCTGTACGCAGAGGCAATCAGCGCTTTGGACTGCGCTCTCCATCCGGAGCGGCAGCCCCCAGATGTGGAACCTTCCCCCACGCCTAAACCTTTGCTGCTTGGTGTGAAGAAAGGAAGCGCCAATATGCCCAAGAGTGAATGGATCTGAGAGGTCCGACTACTTTTTGTTTTTTGAGGACTGGCGGTGGAAGACAGTCGAGTGGGAAGAAGGGAGCGATGTATATGACTTTTTGTTTCTTTCGAGGAGGAAACGTAGCAGTAGTTTGGTATAAGAGGCGGCGATATTTTATTTTTTTGAAGAGAGGAAGTACTTAGGAAAGCACTATAGTAGGTATGAACGAAGAATATCAACAAAAGTTTTTACACTTACTTTGCGAAAGTCGTAGTTTATTGATTGGACTTGGTGAACGCGACGAAGTGCGGGTCTTCCAGTAGGTGGTTCCCCACACGGTCGTAGCCGTCGAAAGTCGATTTGTCAGTCTTCATTTCGGCGAACGCCTGGCGTTGGATTTTCACGTCGAATGGCAGGTAGCTACGCCGAAAAAGCATTGGATTCTAGTCAGTCACAGCGAGAAGTAGGTTTTTCCGATATGGTCGTACATGAGTTGTAGTGATGGGGTGGAGGTGAACGCGTGCTCGTTCACGACAGTAACGGGATTCAGGTCCAGATGACTATCAAAGACACTTCACCGTGAGTGAATATCACACTGTGCGCTTTGAAATCTGCTCACATGACTTTGAGCTGCGTGAGTGGCGCCGTTTGCTCGGTGAATTTGCCGTCGCTGTCATTCACATAGCCGAGAAACATCTCCGGCACAACTTTGGTGAACTTGTTCCCCGTAAGGTCTCTGTTATCGCTGGTACAAGTTAGAAATTCCATTCATAATGCCCGAGTAAGTAGCTCGAAGGCGCACAGGTATGTGGTCGTTAAGGGGATGTTGATCGGCACCTCCTGCGGGTATCATAGCAAAATTTGATAAGTCCAGTCGCCGCTTGCATTAGATTCGACTGTGTCTCACCACGAGGCCGCGAAAGTCGCAGTAGACAGACACCCGAGCATCACCGATGCACTTGCATGCTGTCGGGCACGCTTCGGTTCGCTCCAAAGCGAACAGCAGCACAACAAATGCAAGACACACAACTGCTCTCGACATCATCTTGTCGTACGAGTCAGTCCAAAACGTCGCGATCTTGAGTAGTCACAACGGTCGAGTCCGACATTGCGAAGCAGTCCATCGGTGTTGGACGCCAACGGCTACAACTACTTTGGTCTGGCAAACACAGGCCCGATCAATCGTCCATCCGACAGTCAACACCAAGGCAGGGCGTCGTCAACACGATATCCTGACTTCGTGAAGTCGATGCAGCCCGTCATCAAGACCAGAAACTCTACTGAACCGCGAAAAAAATCGCAGATGATGCACGCAGCAAGGTGTTCAGTAGAGCACCCCGACGACAAGTAACGCTCAGTCACTGATGTCTCATGGCAGCCGAGCTCGTACTGCATAGTCAAGGGCTGAGGCGAGGAGGCGTTTTGGTCACGTTGAAGTGCCCCCAGGTGCCATCCGCGGAAGTCTCGTCAAGCACCGAGGACGAAACTCTCCGAGCAAGCGCCGACTCCACGAGAGCTCCACTCTCTTGCGCGCTGATCGCTGCGACGTTTGTGCAAAAGTTTTCAATGGATCTCTCTGCACGTTCACATCAATTTCCCACGCGTCCATGCTGGAGGAGCTCTACCACTTTCAACTCAGGAGGAGCTCGCTTAATTCTTTTCCAAAATATTTCCATGTGCATAACGTGTAACGCACGCCCTTTTGCCTGCCGACCGCACGCCACATGCCCACCGTGTTGTGAGGAGGCTACGCCAGCGCCGTCTCTCACTGCGTCGACTGCGAACCGACACGAGGAGGGAGGGTGTAGCTCCTTCTCAGTTCGTCAAACATTTCATGACCACTCGCTGCTGAGAAACCCCGTGCAATGCCGGACAAGCACCATTCGGACTTTTGCCGTCAAGTGCTCAAGACACCTCCGTTCCTCACGATTCCAATGGCCACGCCAACACCAGTCGATGCGGATGGGTTGTTCCAAGTCACCTACCACTGGACAAGCAGTCTGAAACAAACCGGTGCCGAGCGAAGCAGCCTTAGCGTCAGTTGCCCAAAGGAACCTCGTCGACGCACCAAGTCCTGGACCGCCGACACCGACGGCGATGACATCGGCAAAGTAGAACGTGCAAACTCGCGCCGACCAAATACCACCCGAGCAAGACCCAATGCAGTGTCGCCCACAAGAGTTCGGTTCCTCTACGAGGACGAGGAGGCAAAAGCCCGGGTGTGCGGGAACGCGCAGCGACTACTGAACATCGTCCAGAAAGATCCCGAAGCCGTGAGCACCAGTGCACAACTTGCACGCAAGGTACTCAAGTATCGTCGCCTCATGGGGCGTCTGGACGACGTGAACGTGGAAGACCCCGACTTCGACGCCTCTGCCTTCTTCGGCATAGAGTGGCGTCGGATCGGGGATTCCAAGCCCGTATCGAGTTGAAGTTTTTGGTGACGTAGACCGCGTTATGTCGGTCGCTACGCTCGACAACGGATAGTGGCGAAAAGCTGTAGAAGGAGCGACATCACTTGCTGTTGGTTTTTGTGTGATTATTTTATTCAATCGAACTTGTAGTTTCTATTGCTACGATCGATGGCTAGTGTTCACCAAACATTGCGTCCAGCACCATCACTGCGCGGCCGAACACGACTTTACGGCTCCACAGACAAGCTCTGTTGAATGGAAGGATATTGTCGACGACTTGACCACTTTGGAACTGCCCACGGATGCTAGAAAAAAGTAACGCGAAGGCTAGGAGGGACCACAGAATTTTGCCTTCAATGCCCCTGTGCCTCTTCTTCTTGACGAGCGGATGCAAGATCGTAATCGCTCGTTACTCACGCGCTTGTGCCTCCTCGTTCGTCGTATGCACGGACGTAGAGGACAGCGGGCACCTCAGCAGATGAGCAGAGGACACTCGGCGTGACATGGACCCGCCCCGTTCGACACGTTGAAGGGGTACATGCACGTGCTCGAGTGCCCCTTGCTCTCTAAAGAGATGTCGCACTGCAGGTTGCTGGGCTTGCCATTCACGATCTCCGCTACAGCAAAAGCGCGGATTTGCACCGTCACGTTGTGCGCCGCCCTCCTCAGTTTCGAATTTTGTGGACATGCATCGCTTTTTCATGTGGAACGCCGCGGATCACAAAGCTCCGAGGCAGAAATTTACCACCGCTGCGAATTGACAAAACTAAAACTACGTATCGTTAACGTCAGGGCGAACGAGTGCTACGCTGCCAAAATGGCCATGCGCTTCGCTAATTTTTTCACGCGCTGGTGGGACCAAAACTCGTATGCATCGCGTTACTTACAAAGTCGCTTCCGCCACGTCAAAAAGGAGATGCTTGCCTGTCCCTCTCTGCATCTACCCTCGCTCTATGCCCCCACATCGCAGAGGCACTTCAACATGCACACGAGGCACTTGACGTCGCTAAAAAGGACTCGAATGCAGTTTACAGTCGTAGAAACGCGAGGTGCCAGCAACACCCTGCGGGGCAATGGACATTTGTTTGCCAACAATTTGCGTTGAGTGTGCAATCTGGTGGCCAGTTTCTGCTGCGGCGATGCCATACACAAATCGATGCTTGTGAAAAAATCCCTGCCTCTCTGAACGGAAAATCTCATATACATGCACGTAGGGTACTCTGCAATGGTGCCATGCTCTTGCTTCAGGGATCTCCTCAAAGTGAAGAGCTCAATGGGCGCATGAAGGTCTAAACACAAAAATGTGACCCGACACCGAGACGCCTATCGTCGTGACCAAAACAACGATGAGGACACTTTGCCATCCAGGCGATGGAGGACGGACGCAATCTCCGACACACCCGACAAAGAAAAGGCTCGAGTAAATCGCCGTGATAAAGTGTGGGTGGACCTCAAAGATCAGAGAGGAGCGATGCGTCCGGTCCTGTCCGTCCTCTTTGCAGTTGCTCTGCTTTGGTCTGGAAATCGTGCCCCGATTGGCGTGGTCGTAAAGGGCCCGCTGTCCCTCGTTCCTCTCCACCCTCTGCTCGCTCAACCACAATTTGCATTCTCTCAAACGAGCCCAGGTCGTCGGAGACAGGAGGGAAGCAAGAAGAGAGACCACTTGACGTCTCGACGCACGGCCCGAGAGCGGACCAAGCTTCGACAGGAACACTCGGTGTGGGACCTTGTCGGGAAACGCGCCCAAGCACGCACATCGGAAGTGCACTTACAAACCAACACTGTCGGCGACAAGCGGACACAGCACATCAACCTGTACCACCTGGTGAGCCACTCCGCAAGTCGGGCGTAGCGTGAGTTCCGTCGATTAGCTCTTGGCAGAAGGACTCATTTGGCATCTATCCCAGGTAGGTACAAGACCTCTGCTTTTCAGTTCAAGTGTCCTCCATCCCAGGTGTCACCGGAAGTCGTGTCGGTCCAAAGTCCCCGCCGGGTTGGATCGAAATCAGAAGCGTGTCTACTACGGAGAGAATAGCTCAAGTGAATGCGCTCGTGCACCTCAGTCGATCGTGATTTTGGAAGTTATAGTGCCAACCTCCACCATTTGCTCAACGCAATGGACGAACAAAAGCAAAATCCTCATCGTCGCAGACGTCCAAGACCTGATGAATCGGTTCAAGTGTCTCTTTCGAGTAACGGAGACCGTGCCTCGGCTCATTTGGACGGTGGATCATCTGTCCAAGCGAGGTCAGACCTTGCCTCGGTGTCAACTCCATCGGAGCAGCACCACGCCCCAGTGGCATCGCTTTCGCTAGCCACGGCGCCTCACAGTAACCACATCAGTACCAGGTCCCCGGATGAAGTTATTGCTCCAGGATCGAATATTTTACTCAGTTCTGACAGCAGACGACACACAGGTAAACGGCGAGCTTCAGGGGAGGTGGTTCAACATCAGGAAGAGATCAAGGTAGGGAGACGGATGCTGCATTTACAGACCAGACAACGACAGGGTGTGAGATTCGCCGCCCCGACCTTCCTGATAGTGCAGTTGTTTCGCCTGGCAGTTCGGCGGTGCTATGCCAAGCGGAGACACCCCAAGAGGTGAAGGGAGAAGAGCCCCACACTCCGTGTGCTGATGCCAGTACACGCACACTGCACGTTCGGGTATCAGGTCGACGGACTACGACGACAACTCGATGGTCTCCTTCTTTGGCCGGTGCTCGACAGCCAACTACGCGGACACGACTTCGAGGTTCTGGTGCCTCTTTGGTGACACCACCCGCACGTCCAATCTCGAACGCCACCCGAAACATCAACTTCGGTATGCTGCAGCCGCACTTTGAGCGTCCGTTGCAGCAGGCAGCGGACAGCTTTGGTGTTTGCACGACACTACTCAAGAAGATTTGTCGACGGAACGGTATCAGCAATTGGCCATACCGCAAGATCTGCGGACTACGCAAGAGCATTGCATCTATGGCCAAGCAAGTGAACTACTTTGACGGCGAACAGAAGCGTGCCTACGCTGACCAGTTGGAGAAGCTTGAGCGAGAGTTGGAGGCTTATTTGCGCACAGGCAATGAGCCGACTGAGGAGTTTTTGCAGGCTTTAGATGCAGAGGCTGCTGCTGTTGAGCCTGAACCTGAACCAAAAGAAGAGGTTAATGCGGCTACAAGTCGACCGGAAATTGATGGCGAGAAGGAGGACGCACGAAAGGTTCTACCTTATACGGCAAGACCTAGCATCGAACAGCTACCTTATAACGAAACTAAAGCTGCGCCAGGACTTCACAGTGCACCAGGGCGAGCGTCAACTACGGAAGGAGGCTTGGACGCATGGCGAGTCATGCGTTTACACCCACGAGGAACGCCATTACAGACTCCAGTATTCCCGACAATTTCGACCCACCACCGAGCACTCCCGCCCATTGCATCTATCCTGCAACATCAGAGCTACTCCAGCCCCAGCCGAGCTGCTTCAACGTACAACCCGGGGGCGGCATCAGATACCTCTCAATATCGACAGGACCAGCAGCCACAGTGGCGATATTTTCCTCCGGCCAGCGACGACGATAGTTCACAGCAACGACGCACATAGATATTCGCTTGGCACAGTCAGCATAGAGGCGTCAAAGCCATGGTATTTATCATTGTAGAGGAAGAGAGCACTAAGATCGGCGAAAGCATAGAGAACAGCAGGCTACCGGCTGGAGAGTGTGGCGTTCAGTGGACTGTAGACTTTTAATGCCAAGGTAACTAGTTCCGCATGACTTCATTTCCGGCAGCAACCTGACTCACATTTGATTCAACACTTCAAGGATCTGCGTAGTGACGTGATCCAGCATAAATTACTGTACGTCTACTTGCCCTGCGAGTGTATCTGTTCAGGCAGCTACGTGTGCTGCGATCCTCGAGCAGAAACTTCCAAGACGGCAACAATCTGAAGCGGACCTGACGCTGGTAGGTATAGGATCCAATCGGCGTGACGCAGATGGTTTGATCTTGAGGATTGACTTCGGCCAGTGCCAACAACACAACAAGATGACTACAACAGAACCGATACTGTAGGCAGCTTAGGACTATGGCGCTACCAACCGGCACCGGATTGGTCTTAGAACTGCGTTTTCACTTCAGATTCTAGCGCAGCAGAGCTCTGCAACAACATTGTGCCATTGACTTTAATCATCGGACACGAGCAGTGCGAGTCCAAGTTGATTGTGTAATACCGTATGGAGTTTACGAGCTCATCAAATGCGCTGTCCCCGTAAATCGAGACGACACCTGGCGGACTGGTTGTTAGATTGCTGACGTTGCTGCGGTATTGGTAACACCTGCACATGTACTTGAAGTTATTGCGCGTCTCTCGTGGCGTTGCACGCGCGTCCTGGACAGAGTCTCTGATACTGCTCTGCACTGTGTCGGATAGAGACGCTAGAGCATTAACGATGCCTCCGCCAATCTCAACTGGTGTTGAGTCCGCTGAGCAGATTTCGGTATGACACACAGGTCAACCGTAGGTTGTCCTCCTGTGACCGTGTAATTGCCCATCTGCCATCGCTGCTTACGATGCAGTGTTTACGATGCACGAGGACTAGCATTCGTTCCCATCATCCTGCAGCTTGGTCCTTCGGTTGTTCCGCACGGCCGACGACCAACAGCAGATCCCCTCGAAAATCGCGTTCCGAGATCCGCAACTTGCAGTGCGAGCCCATATGCGCAGCAGGCTCTTACGCTCTCCCTGACCCCCGAAGCCGTGCTTCTGCGACGACCACGCACGCACCTCTTTGCCCTCAAGACCGATCCCACGCAGTAGAGTGGGTGGCACCCTTCTGCCTGTATTAAAACTGTGTCTGCCTGCCAAGGACGGACCAAAAGGCAATGAACGATTACCTGGCGTTTCTGCCGCGAGTCCATGGGGAGCTTCATGGACTCGCACCTTATACATATTGTCTTTGCAGACAACAACTTTGGTGCGGGTCACGCCTCCATTGCGATCGCATCATTTGGTATTGCATAGCGGTAGCGGGACTGGCCGATCCTCCGACGCGTGCCGGCCGACAGCTTCGTGGTCACTCTTCGCTGAGTACGACAGTGACGTTGCAGTCCGGCGGCGTCCGCTGCTATCTTCAGTGGACAAGGTGGAAATCGCCACCATGGACAGCCTCATGAGATACGGCTCGCCGTGTGGTCAATGCACCCGCAGAAGCCCGTTCATTTGGAACTACATGTACCAGCCAGCTCTCTTCGTTCAGAGCTGCTACTGTGGCAGACGACTTGTCCTGGATCATTTCGAGGCAGCAGGTGATGCATCCAGTCAGCAGGTGCCCGCGGGGTTCGATCTTCCGGAGGCCCAGCAAAGCCGTGACGAATGGCCTCGCAGTGAATGACGCCAGGCCAGGCGGACCGGGAGCAGTGGCGCTTTGACAGCGTCGTGTCTGCAACCTTTGGATGCACGCAGAGGCGCGGGCAAAGACGCGGTCGAGGAACAGAGCTGCGGGCAGCAGTCGTGACGCCTGCGACTCGGTGGCTCTGTCTGTCACGTCGCGCTGACGAGTCCATTTCATCGCCGGCGAAAGCTGTCGAACCGTGACCGAAGCAACCCAACAGCTCCAAGAACTCCATCCGTTCGAATTTCGCGCACCAACGCCAGTCACTGCTTTCCATCGATTGGAAGTGCCGAGACATTCCAGCCCCGCGCAGGTGCGACGCACGCATCAAAGCGGTCTCGTTGACAAGTGGTGGACCTCCTCGAAGTGGGACCGGCGTAGCGGTCTCACCAACGCCAAGTCGGTGTGCGCAGGAGATAGAAACGGCGGTGCACCCATTCCTCGTTCTGTCATTTTGCATTTTGCGTGCTCGCCCGCAAGTCGAAAGCAGCGTCGAATCTTGGTGTCCTACCCACCGACCCGCGGCCTGAGATTGTCCACACATTCTCGAACTGGAAGACAAATTCGAATCGACCGATCACGCGTGAGCTCTCGTTGAAGAGGCGATCGAATTATTGCAAGCCCCGATCATCAAGAGCGTTTTACAGCGGCCGCAATCGCTGTCCGATAGACAACGAGCGACAGAAAACGGTGTCCCCTTGTCCTGAGCTGAGGCTGGACAGACGCACAACCGGACTCAACGCATTTCGTTGCTTCAAATCCAGCGCCGGACTCGCTGCCAGTCAATCCACGGACACAGCAACTTCTTGCGAACGACTCGTTGAGCCATCTGACGACTCGCACCAATTACCAATTCCTGCGGTTGAGTGTGCCGCATTATTTCTCGTTTCACCGTCTCAACGACAAGTTGCAAATGGAGGCATTCGCGCTTCCTCGAAGCGCCCTTGTCCCCGGCTCAATGACGTTGCCGCCGCTGGCGCACAAGCGACAGCTCTCGAGCTCCACCGTCACCACCACGCCAATCAAGCGGCGGAAGCTATCGGAGACGGTGTCGTCGCCTAGTTCGCCGTCGGCGACATCGTCCACTGCATCGGCGCCAGTGCTCACTCCGTCGCAGAAACCGACATCACGTCCCAACATGACGGCGTCCAGCAGTATCACGCTGGACATGTTGCGTCCGCACTTTGAAGAACCATTGGCCAAGGTGGCTGCAACGTTCGGTATCTGCGTGACGCTTCTGAAGAAAATCTGTCGGCGACATGGTATCACGCGTTGGCCGCACCGCCAGATCACAGGACTCCGCAAAAGCATCTCGTCCATGGAACACGCGATCGACTATTTCGACGGTGACCGCCGCGAATCGTACGCTGAACAACTGCTCAAGCAGAAGAACAAACTCGCTGCTTTGTTGGAGAACCCTACGTCGAGCAACCCTGCACTGGCAACAGAGGAAGATCGATTCGACGACAACGTTCGGAGACAAGTTGATGTGCCACCGGCTCAGACATCGTCCGGCAATGGCAACGATGTGTCGCTTGCTTCAACACCATCTCGCATTTCGTCACCCACGGGTCCGTTGCTACCAGAGTCGCCGTTCTACGGCGCTGCTCCGCAGCCGACTCCATTGTGGCTGTCGGTGCCGCACCAAGTTGAATCACACTACACGAACGCTCCACGGTACCATCAACTGTGTCCTCCAGTCAAGGTCGAGTTCGTTCCAGAGTTACGTCCTGCCGTGAGTTACTACGTGCCTAACGGTGCCGTTCCTAGTGCTTCCGCCATTTATGTGCCTCCGTTGCGGAGAGAATCGCCGTCGATTCTGCCGCCCATTTCGTCGCTGGTAGCTGGCAGCAGCAGTTTACCGACGACCATGATGCCAACGTCAAGTTGGTGAAGCAAGTAGAAAGATGTAGAGAGATAGATCAAAGACCCGGTGTAATAAGGTCTCCATTAATTATTGAAATCCTTGTTCAAACCCGAGATCTCTTGGTGTTCACTCACACTCCGTTAGCTGCATGCGCGGAACCAGTTCCGCCCCACCGAGAGATCGCGAGGGCAGTACAGTACTAGCGCAACGACTGCATGAAAAAATCGTGTTGGACGGTCGACTGCTCAAAATGTGCTGGTGGCGGGTGAAATCAGCGTAGAATTTCTGAGCGGGGTGCAAGAGGCACGAGCTGGACGTGCAAAATGCGCGTACAACGGGACGGCAAGTGTGCCAAAGCCCGGATCCATCGGACATCGTCGTGAAAGTCCTGCTCCCAAATCCTTGCCTGGGATCACCAACCGAAAGCCCATTGGAAAGGCAGGTAGGTTGCTCGGGTATCCGTCACACTGAAGCAAAGCACTTTGTTGTGACGACCAGGCTGTCGTTAACTCCGACGCTCATGTCTCGAAGTGACCCGTCTTCCGAGTCGGACCCGGAACTTCCCGACGAGCTGTGCACCGTGCACTGCACGGCTGCATTTGCAAGTGTCTCCGAACCGAAACTTCTTACCGCACCGATCTGAAGATCGATGCTTACGCCGAATATCTCTTTAGTTCATGGGCATTCAGAACCCACATCTACAGCAGCGGGAAGGAGAACATGAATGAACGTTCGATAACTCAACTGCTTTAAATTTGTTTGCACACTTTCTCGGATTCTTAGATCATGCGCTCTCCATGCCGTAGTCCGTGAACGTCAACCTCTTCTTCTGATGAGTCCGGGAGTCATCGTAGATGTCGGACGCGTCCGACGCAAAGGAGAATTTAGGATATCGACTGTCCTCCATGAGCATCTCCGTATTGCGCTGCTCAACATCGCGCATGGTGATCGGGTCAACGATATCGTAGTCGCTTCGCATACTGCTAGCGGTTGATACACCGAACCCCGCTTGCTGCCTGATGCTGTCAGTGTACGGCGGAGGCGGAGGCGGCGATTGATGCCTCCGTCCCTCGTTAGAGCGCCCAGACCCGTATTTGGGCGCCGGTCTTCGCCCTCCTGAATGGTATTCCTCTTCGTCTTCCGCAATAGCCATAGGCGCGCGTTGCCGTGTGGAGAGTTGGCTCACAGTCAGCGGATGTTCTCCAGAATGCTTGTGCACTTCCGTGTTGGTGTTTGCCATGGAGTTAATGTCCACGAAGTGGTGGTTCGTCGTAACCCTACTGGGACCTGCGATTTCCGGACCGGTGCTCACACTGTACTCCGAGAAGTACTGCGAGTCTCCGCCATACTTCGAGGAGTACTGCGAGTCTTTGCCATACTTGCCGCCAACAACATACTGCGAGTCCCCACCGCCAATGTACTGCGAATCTTCGCCGAACTGCGAGTCTTCGTAGTTAGTGCCACCTCCGAACTGAGAGAAGTCCGCCGTTGACCTGGGCGATAAACCGTTTGAGACTTCACTATTCGCCGGTCCGAACGAATTGGTCGCTCGGGATTCTAATAACACTGGACCGCTGCCGGAAAACCTCCCTTGCCCATTTCATTCTTGTAGCTGTACGTCGAATACATATCCGTCGTGGCTCCAGTCGCTAGCGTTCCATCGGAATAAGCACTTGGCGTTGAGAAGTCCCCGTCATGGTTTCTCGTCCTCCGTCGCTTCGCCACTCGCCGAGCGACGAAAACCAACACAATTACAACAAGTACTACGGCACCTGCTATCAACGCCATGTTAATTCCGAAAGGAGAATCGCCGGTCTCCCCAGTACTCGCTGTCAACGCTGCTTCACCGCTGTTAGAACTGGAATTTGTCGTCGAGGATTTCGACCGCTGCGATTTACTCAAACCGGGCGAAGGGGTCGATTCCTGGGTCTGTTCGTTGTCGGAATTGCTGCCTGTCGTAGTAGTCGAAGGACTAGAACTGTCGGTGTCTGAGGTTGTCGGTTTCTTTGTTGTCGTCGGTGCGGTCGTAGCGGTCGGGGTCGTACTGGTCGAACTTCCTGTATTGCTGCTTTCGGTGTTGGAACCGCCGGACGTGGACGATTTCGTCGACCCGGACGAATCGCATTCTGCATACGCCGACGAAAAGGGGCACGCCCCCGATGTGTCGCGACTGTAGCAGGAGAAATCTCCCCGGTTAGTGCATACACGCAAGGTGGGCAGTTTTCTGAGGCGAGAGTGCACTCGGTGGACCCTTCCGAGAGACAAGTGGTCACATCGGAACACGAGGATTCTGCAACGAGCGACCGCCGCGTTCGCCTCATGAGGAAAGAATTAAAAAGAATTGGGACCGACGTGTTGCGGTGGGGGAGGAAGCAAAGTGGACAATGCCCCAAGTCTGAATGGAAAATGAAAACTACCGATCTCTTCGATTGCAAAAGGTCCTTCCTATACACTGGACTGGACTCGGCGAGTCTTTCGTCGCGCCGTATGGACACGAAAGCACCAATGAACTCCTGTGTTCGTGGCAATGGAGACCGGTCTTTGCAGGCCAAGATCAAACTGCGATCTGCCACATGATAGGCTCAGAACTTCACGAGCTGGTCAAACCCCTGGCGTGTAAGGCGAGCCCAAACGTTACTGCGACCATGAACCAAGTCGAACATAATCAAACTACAACACTGCAACAATCAAGTTGCGGTCTCCACAAACTCGCTGCTTCACAAAGCTCTGGTTTGAAGCAACGCGCTGCAAACCGGTTGCCGCTTCGACACTGTTAGATTAGTCTCCACTAACTAGGTAGAACAGTATTTGCGTCAGCACAAGCTATTGCTTCGGTGAAAGTTTTTATACTCAGGTGAATTTCATTTACCACACTTTTCGCGTCATTAAGTTTTGGTTCAAGGCGAGGAGGGGGAACCGGTGCTAACTGCAGACGCCGTCTCCACCTCGTCCTTGCTACTGTTTCCGTTGCCGACGTAGGACGACGATGGGCTGCTGTTTGCACTCTGTGGTGCGCTGTTAGGCGAAAGTTGCATGAGGTTCTGGAGCTGGTCCAAGTTCTCCTGCTGCAACTTCTCGCAGCGCAAAACTGTCTCCGTCAGCAGCACGATGATGTCGCTGTGCATCTCCTCTTGCTCTCTGCACCAGCCTTCCACTTCGTCTGGCAGAGTGGAAGTGGACGACCGGATGGACGTCGTGGTCGGACGCTCCACAGTGGAACAGTCGGTCAGGTGGTCGTAACCAGGGTGGTCGATCGTTTCGTGCACAATGTCGCTGCTCTCGTCTTCGTCGAAGAGACCCGTGGGTTTGCGCTCGAACCCGCACACCGAGTGTCTTTCGGTCACTGGAGGGTTTTCTTCGTCTTGGACCGTCTTGAGAAAATGTTGCTGGACCGCGACCCACCCGTTGCGCTAAACCCACGGGGCGAAGTCGACGCTCTCGGGGACGTTTGCACACTCGGGTTGGTCCTAAACCCGAGGGAAATGGGCCGCCGAGTGGTTTTCAGCTTGTCCACAATCTCTCGGAACCCAAGTGTGTCCACCTTCTCGTCGTTGATGCTCACGAGTTGGTCCCCCAGACGGCAGTTACTGATGCCGGTGGTCACTCCGTCGGCGTGTTGCAAGACGGCGATCTGCGCCCCCACTTTTGATGCTTTCCGCGAAAAGTTGCGCAGCGAGATGCCGCACTCGCCGCTCACCCACATCACAGTGTAGTCCCCAGACTCTCTGCAGGAGAGCTGCGGCATAGAGTGCGTGGGTTTGTGATGCGGCCGTCGGGGCGGCTGCCGCTGCTTTTGTTTCATCATGAGCGACGACTGACGAGACAGCAGCGTGTTGGAAAACTGCTCGTCCTCCAGACCCGCCAGGTCGTCGCCGAACGTCTGACTGGCCCGCGGGTCCAGCTGCGAGTTGGCAAACGGCGTGAAAATACTGCCGCGCATGCCCGACTGGCTCAGGTCGAAACCCGCGGGCGAAGAGTGCAATTGGTCTCCGCTTGCTGCAACTTGATCGCTGTCAGTCTGTAGCAGCAACGCGTCGTAGAGTTTGCTCTTCCTCTCCATGTCGCTCCTAAGCGCCTTGAGTTGCGCCACGAGCGCCGGCAAGTTGCGCGCCAATTCCATGGCCGCCGTCGTCTCCTCTCGAGTCTCCATCCTTGCAGACACTTCAGGTATTAGCGCGAGTCTAAACGGACCAAAGGCGGTAGAAGTTGGAGTGACTGGCTGCATAGAGAATTGTGCGTCCTGGTCGGTTTATCTTGGCGTTTGTATGCGTGTGGGATGGGATGAGATGCTCTCTACACCGTCGCATTTATGGCGAGGCGCTCGGTAAAACGTGTTAGGTAACTGTGCTAAATCGCTACGTTTTAGCATGATTCATACAAACGGCTGTTCTTGACCTTCGCCTAACTCGTCGGTTCACATCCTATTGCTTCGCTTAAATCGTAGTCCTCCCTTCGTGTCATGATTTTCGTTGAAGGAGTCTTCAATCCCATTGCGCTAGTCTGCCAGGCGAATTGCCACCGTGGCGTGCGTGCCATAGTGATATTAAGTCTTATCTCCATTAGTAGTCTAAGGTGAAAGAAACCCCACTTCGGTGAGAACAACGCGAAGTGGCCAGATGCTCTGAATGTGTTGAGCATTTCTTACGGACTCGCACCTATTGGTGCAACGGAGTCTTTCCAAAAGTGCTACTCACATCAGCACTGAATCGAGGCGTGTTGAAGATGTGAGTGCAGCATACGCGTTACAGTACCAATGAAAATAAGAATGGCCCTCACTTCCTTGGGAGGGGTCATCGTCCGCGTGCACGTGTTGCGGGGTCCTGAAGTCACTGCTTTTGGGCGTTCCAACACACGTATTGGTTTTATATCGGCTCGTGTAGAATCCAACTGGTCGAACGCAGCCATGACGACCAGTGTATGGTACGGCCACATATCGCTGGAACCGCCAGAGGTCTCCTGTCTCCAGATCTGGGGCCGAGGGTAGCTGAAAACGAGGTCCAAGGAAATAGACTCCCGGCAACAATCGTCCTACTACGTAGCAGTCCGCATGTCCACAACTGAGTGGAAAAACTCGAGCTGCAGTTCTTTCACCGGGTCTTACGTCCATATCCCAGTCAACCTCTCGTCTTAGTCCGATTTCGTCAGGCTAGGCATTGTGATGAAAATGTAGCCATCCTATTTTGACCAACACATAAAGGCTGCCGGAGGCGGCTGTGATTCGCCAAAAACAAAAAATTGATTGACTTTCAGCTGTCAGCAGCTCCCAGCACTACCAGATCGCTTGTGTCGGTGACCGGAGTCGTCTACCACATACTTAAGTATTGGTCGCCCTCAGCGCCTTGAGGGTGACTGTGTCAGACTAAGACCCCTCTGGTCAAAAATGCTCGAACGTCTCTTCGATTCACGTGTATTAATACTCACCACTCCCAATTCTATGTCGAAGTCAGCTTGTGTACTGTATGGCGTTTTGCATGCTGGTAGTTCATCCCCTGCCACAATTAGTCTTCTGCCCCCTGCCTCCTTGCAATACGTTGTTACTCCATTGCCTTTGTTGCCTTGTTCGTTCTCGAGCCTCAAATTCCGATCGACGAACCGGGCGGACTGAGCATTTGTCATGCTCGTTCCGACGCCACGAGTCTATCGCTCACCGACTTCTCCACCCGACTCGTCCTCCACTGTGGTCGGAATGGTTCATCGCCTCCACGTCCTGGGTCATCGCTGCGTTGCATCGCTCGTCGAGTCGAGCTCGAGGCGCACGCCATGCCGGACTGATCGTCTGGAATTCCGGTCCTCCGTGTGGAACGTCTCGACACAACGGTTGAAGCTGCGAGCGGTTGCCTTGAAGTTCAAGATGGATCTCGGCGTTGGCGTCAGCTTGACACGGCCAAATGTGGCGCGCTGAATGGTCGAAGCGCTACAATCGTCTCCGAAAAAGCCGCGATGATCTACGAGAAGGGGCAGGGCAATCTGCCAGCAGGTTGAAGCTCGGGCGGGCATACAGAGCGCCATACGAATGCCAAAAAGAGACGAAGCGCGCCAAGAACGGGTCCAGAGCTTCAAGCGGCTTGTCTGCCATCCAAATCGCGTCGGAGAAAATGGCTCCGCCGTATTCAGATGATCGGAGGAACACGCGCAAAAGACGCAAGCAATAGTCAAACCAAGACAGCAAAAAAATCTACTTGCAAACAACTTGTCGGGTGGTGGCCTTCCGCACACCCACCGCTACAAGGGACTTGGAAACCTGCACTCATCGGCGCATTGTTGCGTTAGCATACAGACCTGGGTCAAGCGATGTTGTCTGGCCACCGACTCTATGCAAATTCATGTAAACACCGTCTTAACAGGGGTATTCATTCTCACAAGTCAAATTGTATAAGTTGAAGTCAAAATAGATCATGACTGTACTATTTCATGCGCTTATGCAGTTTCTTTGAATCTCGGCTTACGACCGTTTCTGGTGCGAAAAACCGGGTTTAGAACGCCGCGTCTGGCGACGGTTTTCGTAAGAGACGCGGCACTTTTGCAGCCGCAGCAGATTCATTTCCCGAATTGCTCGCTCGCGCTCAAGCCACTCAAATCTCTAAATTATCCACGACATGTCCGCTGCCATCCAACCTGCAGGCGCGTTCCTGCGGCAAGCCAAGATCCAAGAAACCCGCCGACTGTCGGACCCCGTCGCCGTCGTCGGCAGCTGCACCGACATCGACGAAGCGCTACGTCTCGGTCCAGATTTGGACTTTGACACGGACCTAAATCTGACGTGTCAGAAGTCCAAGGAGTTCGAGCCCGAGTCCTTCTTGACGGCCATGCGTCGAGGCCTGGAGGACAATCAGGAGGACAGCGACGAGGACAGCGACGACGACAGCGACGACGACAGCGACGACGACACAGACGACGAAAGTGGCTACTACCAGGCCAGCAAAGAGAACACGTACTACTCTCCAGGCAAGAAACTGCCGGTGGACCTTTTAACCTCGAGATGGACGCTCTGGACCTGTCCGACACCTCTACAGCGTCCTCCTCGGCGTGGAACCAGCAGGAGGACGTCTCGGAGGACTCTAATCAGCAAGACCTCATCTTCCAACTCGACATGTGAAAATCACGAAATAGGACTGTAGATAACCAACCAAAATTCACTATTTATTAGCACTGTGATTACTTGCTAACGACGTCTTATGCGGTCACCTCTTCGGGACTTTAGGTACCGTAGGGGGAAGCTGCTTGAGTCATCACAAATACTTTATTTATTCTTGTACTTCTGTCTACATGCGCACGTGAGTACTCGAGAGGTCTAATTGTGCGTCTTCGATACCGGAAAGCGACTCGAAGTTGCGTGTGACAGTGCTCGAGTCGGTCTCGCTTGGGTCGATGCTGCTGGCACGCAGAACGTCGCCTTCTTCGATGGTCGGAGCACCCGCAGCCTCGTGGTCTTTGCCGCCTGGTTCGCTGAAAGTGAACGATACGAAGGACGTGTTGGCACTGGCGATGCGCGTGCCGTTGTCGACCATTGTGCCGTTGCTGTCGTGCTCCGAGTAGTAACGACGCAACCCGTGGATGAGCCGGTCAGAACTGGGCTTGAAGCTCATGCCGTTGGCCATGAAGTGGAAGACCTCGTTACGTGCCAGTGAATAGCGTTTGTCCAGGCCAGGGTCCAAGTCGTTGAGTGCAACAGGGAAAATCGGTCGCCCTTTATCTTCCGCAAAGGCCAGCTGGTCTCGGACGAGCTCGCTGCCGATTGTCTGCTTGGACAGAACCACCAGGAAGCACGTGCACTGCAGGATGGCCTCCTGCGCAGCGTGAATACGGTCCTCGAAATCCTGGCCTTCGACGTTGCGGTCGCCATAGCACACGATGCCCGAGTCCGTGAGCTCACGGTACAACTGCTGCACGAAACCAGGGTGCTTGTCGCCGTGGGAAAGGAAGACGAAATGCCGCTGCGCACCGCTTGAGTTGGGGTCCCATTGCTGGAACAAACGCGAAAACCCGCCGGCACCGGTGGCTGCGAGCATCGTGCCAGAGGCAGTTTGCACCAGACCAGCATTTCGTCGGCTACTGGCGATGTTCTTCTGCTGCACGGCATCGCGGCGCTTCTCGATCTCGTCACGCACTCCATCAAGCAGCAAACGGAACTGTGACTTGTACTTGGCATCGTCATAATCATACTCGATCTGCTTCACGTTGGTGCTGTTGCGTCTGTTGCGAGTGATAGCAGGCTCGAATGGGATCAATTGGCGCGTGTATAGATACACTTGCAAGTCTTCGCCGATGCTGACGCCCTCCGTGGATACAGCTAGGATGGGTGTTCCTACCTGCTTAGCCAGTGCCAGCTCTTTCAAGCACCATTCCGACTTTGCGTAGTCCTCGGTGAGGATACACAGCACAACAGCAGCGTTCGTGATACCCCGCGCTATCTCTTCTCGCCAAACGGCACCACCACCAATTCCACTAGGGTCCATCAAATCCAGCCAAGTGGTCACGTTCGCATCTTCGAGCGACTTCCGCAACTTCTTTGCGAACTCAGCGTGCGAGTGCGTGTAGCTGATCATAACGTCGCGCTGTCCAGCCGCACGTTTGATCTCGAACAACAATCGCGTTGAAGTCGTGCAGTCAAGTGGTCGCATACCTTCAATGTTCATCCTCATGAGGTTGCCACCACATGCCAAAATGGCTAGAGCTGACTTCTCGCTCTCCTCCCGAACAGCAATGTGCAGTGCAGTGTCGCCCGTGGTGGGAAGTTGATAATTAATGTCGGCACCTTCACTTGTGAGTGCACTGAAAAGTTCGCGGGGTGCGTCATTTCCCAAAGCAGCACACATCAACGGCGTCATGTACTCGAGATCCACCAAATTGGGGTCACCGCCCGCTTTGAGCAACGACTGCACTACCTCAAGTCGATTGAGGCGCGCTGCCCAGTGCAGTGGTGAGCGTCCACGGGTATCCTGGAAATTTGGGTCAGCTCCAGCCTCTACTAGCAGGTCCACAACTTCTACAGCTCCGCTCACTGCTGCCCAGTGAAGAGGGGTACGGCGATTGAGCCCCACATAGCCCATTTCACCCAGACAGTTAACGTCCGTCTTCTTTCGGAGGAATTTGCGCACCGCCAGCACGTCATTTCGACCTGCTGCCGAATGGAAAGGAGTGAGGGCCACATCCCCTCCCCATTCTTCCAGCTCTTGAGCGACAGCATAATTTCCACGTAAATACGCAAGTTGCAAAGCTGTCAGCGTATTCATAAAGCCTGGGTCTGGCACAGCCAAAGGATCAGCACCATGCAGTAGTAACTCGCGCACGACATCAGGGTGTTCGGCGAGGAATAGAGGCGGCACACGATCCGATCGGTACGATGAGCGAGCAAGCGTCCGAGACGACGCACCACGGGACAACAACCAACGAACAGCTTCTAACTGACCCGTGGACACAGCACAGTGCAGTGGTGTCACTAATGTTGTCCGGAAAATCGACGCAGCAGTCTCTTCTTCGCTGCCTCCGCCTGCAACTCCAGGACGTGCCACAAAGAACCTAGCAAAGTACCAAAAGAGGTCTCCGGTGGAGAAGCGCACGCGGCTGAATTTGTCCATCGCCGTAACGTCAAAGCCGCGAGACTCTAACAACTCCAAAGCTCGAATATTGCCGTGATAGGCTGCCACGTGCACTGGGTTCTTGCGCGATTGCGCGAAGCAACCTAAGAAGAGCGAGGCTGCCGCATAGCTTTTGCGAGGGAACCCGTGCTCCTCGCTCGTCAATCCTCCGGCTTCGGCATAGTCCAAAATGTCACGCATTTCACGTAAATCGCCCTGACGTGTTGCCTTGTACAGACGTTTCCGTACGACGGCAAGTGCCTTATCCGACTGATTCATCAGTTGATCAACGCCAGGGTCGACGACGTGGTTGCGAACGTCTCCAGTCTGGTCGCTCTCTTGGAAGGCACCCAGTAGCATCTTGACATGCTCGCGGAAGCGCGCGAAATACTGAAGCTCGGTGAAGATCCAAACAAAACACACAATACTCACGAGTGCGAACAACTGCACTGCGTGCATGTTGCATCGGAAAACTCCACCCTTGAAAAACATGTACAGGAAGAACATGACGACCACCGCCTGGAACAGCAGCAGCATCACCGCCACCAACTCGCAGAACTGGAAAACAAGTCGCCGCTTGATCTTGGTAAGGTTTCCATCATCGTCTTCGTCTTCGTCCAGGTCCATCCCGCCGTTGCCAGTCTCAATGTCCGTCTTGTCAGTCTGCGGTGCATTGGTTGTCGTCGGCGATTCCTCGCGCTTGAACGGCTCAAAGAGCCGCCAACCTGAGCCTGGAAGCATGAGCAAAATCACAGCAGGCAGTGTATGATACACCAGAGTTGAGAACCCCACGACGTTCTCGCAACTCGAAGCTTGGAATGTGTACACGAGGCGAGCCGAGTGCAATGTGAAGCCGTAGTCGTTCGGCGCCAGATCTTCATTGAGCACGAGCCAGTGTGGCTTGTAGAAGTAGTAGAAGCCCAGTCCTGCAGCCAAGACGAACGACAGCGGCAGTCCTGTACGCAGCAACCGCCTGGCAAAGAACGAGTTGTGTCTGAAGCGGGCGTTAAGGTAATGGCGAGGCACTCGCGGCGCCTTGCCGCGCAAGTTGAGGTCGGTGCCGTTGGCGTGGTAGAAGGACCTTTTTTACTGGACATGTTGGAAGGTGGACGTCTTCGTAATTGTCCTCCTGTGTGAGATAGTCCCAATTGGTTGAGAGACAATCTGGATCCAACACTCAGCCGTTTCGCAGCTGCTTGGCCCATGAGTGGGATCATGGGGATGCGCTGAGTGTCCTCCTGGTCGTCCTCACGGGCACCTCCATGTCCACCTGTGGACGCTGAAGATGGACGGTTTTCATTGGCTGCCGCCATCTTGGCTTCCAAGTCGGATATTCGAGGGTACGAGCTCCGTGTCTTGTCATTGGGCGTGGACATTCCTTCGTACATTTAGACACTGAAAGGCTGCAGCACTAGCGCCTGCAAGTCCAACGTGGGAAATTGAGGAGTGCGCTCTGTGCCGCGAGCAGCGCCCGGTTCCTCTTGGCCTAACCGCAGATCGGAACCCTAATTCAGTTTTTTCGCATCGTTTATACAGTACCGCCACCCCGCTTACGCGGCTTCTAATGATCGTTGCTGTTCATTGTGCGGACGTAACAGAATATTTCTGCAGTTGGAATCAAAACGTCACGTTGCGAGACGGAAGATATCATGCCGACGCCAGTGGCTGTCGCTCGCATAGTGAAGCCAAGTGAATTTCTCTGTCCAAGCGTCGTCAGACAGGGTTGGCTCCATGAATTTCCGCCCCTATTTGCAGGACGTCTATGGGTTCACAACCATTGCAACTCCATTTGCCTCTGAAGGAGTCCTCCTGGCGACTGGCGTACTGCAGTAACTGGGCACGCCAGTACTAACAGGTGGGGCAGTCCGACCAATCATCATCCGAGGGATCAATTGACTTTAGGGCTATGAGCCCCAACCGCGGCATTTGTAGATGGTAGACTCAACCGGCTTGATGAGAAGATCGGGGTCAAGGTGTACAGTTTGTGCAGCTTATCTGCTAGAATGTATGGTGGAGAGATGCATGTGACACTAGCGAGGATCGCGGAGGAGACGCACGATAGATTGCAGACGCTCGCTTCAAGCATTACGGCACCAATGAAAAGATCGGCACGTTTGTGGACACCTTTGGGTTTATGTTGCGGAATCTAACACTGTTTTATCCAACGGCGCGAAAAATACTGCTCAAAACCAAGAATGAATGCGCACTTCAACTTGTACCATCTAAATGGTACGATTATGCACATGAAACGACGTGGCCAAATAAGGCCGCATTGATTGATACATTGTGTGCAAACACACTCATCGCACTAGTCGATCCTTAGCAATAGATCATGCCAGGCAAAGATGGCGCCCCCACCGAGAGCGCCAGCTCTGCACCAGCGACGACAGCAGAAAAAAACGCTTGGGACATCTCGAGACTTAACAAGCACTGGGAGATCGACATGGAACTGCGACGGAGTTTGCCGGCGCTCGCTCGCACCAAACGCACCGAGAACGAGTCACCTGCCAGCAAATTCCTACGAATTAGTAGGCTACCGCTGCCGTCATCAATCGAGCCTGACCCGTTTCTGATGGAGCTTGCCACACCCCTCCGAGGCGGTCGCACCGTTTCACAGCGTGCCATCACTGTCACGGCAGATACCAAGGCGAAATACTTCGGCAAGGCTGCCAAGACAGAGTGCTACGCAATCTTCCGTCAACTTGCCGCGCAAAAGTACCTCACTCTCGAGCCTCTTAGCGAGTTTCTGGCGACACAAGGACAAAATGTCCACCACTTGGATGCACGAGAGGAAGATGTCACTCCTACAGCTGCTGCTGCGGGTGTACCTCTTCTCTCCAAGAAAGCGCTAAGCAAGAACCTCAACGACAACGATACCGCAAGCAAGAAGAACCTTGGCGCTTCGTCTCGTTCTGTTCATCGCAATGGCGGTGGCAGCATCCTGAACGGTGACCCTTTCACTGCGCGACATAAATTTTCTTCGCTGTGTCTTGAGCGTGATCTCCCGCCCTGCATTCGACTCATCACGCGCCAGTATTTCTCTCCGGAAATTAACGTATCTCACATGGCGATAGGTGACGACCTCGCGTGTGTATTCGCTGCTTGTTTGCTCGATTTGCCCATGGTCACCGGCCTCAATGCACGGAACAACCGGCTGCGTGACCGAGGACTGGAAGCTCTCGTTGATGTGGTCGTCCATAAGCCTGACCTGTTTCATTTGGATTTGTCGGAGAATAAAGTCGATCGAAGCGCTGCACATGCCTTGGCTGCGTATTTGGGCTCGACAAGCTGCAAGCTGCAAACTCTTCGGCTAGCAAGCGCCGACGTGGACGACGACGAACTTGTGCCTTTCGCTCGAGCTCTGCACATTAACAAGTCTCTTCAGACGTTGGATGTATCACGCAACTCCGTTGGTAGTAGCGAACACTTAAATGTTGTTCGACCCTCGGTTACTACTGGCGGTGAAGCGCTGGCAACAATGCTCAGCATCAACAGCACATTGACATCGCTTGACTTGTCGTGGAATTACCTCCGGCTTGCGGGTGCTGTGGAGATTGGACGTGCGTTAGCTTATAACTCTGGTCTTCGTGAGCTGAACCTGGCGTATAATGCCTTCGGCAATGCTGGTGCACAGGCCGTGGGCGACGCATTGCTCTCGAATACTACCCTACGGCATCTAGATATGAGTCACAACAATATTCCATCCCAAGGAGCCCTTGCCATCGCTAGTGCGCTCAAGATCAACATTAAACTGCCATTGACTCAGCTCTCGCTAGGTGGCAACCCGCTTGGCAATATGGGCGGCAGAGCACTATTGCACGCTGCCGCTGCTTGTGCAGTCAACAAGAAGCTCTCTATTTCTCTCGAGGAATGCAATTTTGATGCCGCAGCCGGAGGTGAGGGTCTTTCGACCCCGCAGACCCGACAGGAAGCTACGATTTGAGCTTGGAAGTACCGTACGAAAGAGCTATTGCGCTTGAGCTGCTACGGGTGGCCAACACGAAGCAAGGGTGCAAGTTTTTGTCGATTGTGCACACTTCGTCAGTTAACAAGCAGCGCCGAAATATCCGCGTTGAGCTGCGCGAAGTCCAGGAAGGCGCTGATGCAAGACACAAATTGCTTAAAACCGCTAGCATTCTGACCGATGCTCAAGCCCCAAGCGATCGAGAAGTGACGTCTAGTAGTTTGGACCGGGAGTCATTGGAGGAATTATTTCACGAACTAGATAAAGACGACTCCGGGTTCATTGACGAGCACGAACTTCGCGCCGGCATGCGCAAACTTGGGATACAATTTCGAGATGAAGACGTTCCTCGATACGTGGCGCTATACGATTTGGATGGCACTGGTACCATCGAGTTGGATGAATTTGTGGAGCTCATGGAGAGCTTCAAACTTGATGAGGCTGACGGCGGATTTACACGCGAATGTGTCGATTTGGACTCCAACCATCCTTTCGAGATCCCGTTAGAGGGTCGATTGCAGCTGGATTTTGTTGACTTACACGTAGCTGCGGGGCGCGGCAGTGCGAATTCTGAGGCAGGGGTAGAACGACTCGTTGAAAATATTCGTGCAAGCAAAGATAAGACACAGATGCTGTTGATGGCCAAGACCGGGCTCGTTTTCAATGCGCACGAGGCGCAGCTACTTCTTGAGGCAGTATGTGATGTGTGTGAAGCCTCCCAAGCTGTCACGGCGCTGTTGCCCCACATGGCGGACTGCCGCAATGCGTACGCTCTGATGGAGCGCAATCTGAATTCCTCTGACCGCATACGAGTACAGCACTTAATGGGCCAAGCAATTCAACCGATCCTCGGACTAGCAACAGGACATTATCGCATCGATCTAGCCAATGATCTCGACCGCATCACTCTGCGCAAACTCGTCGAAAACAGCAACCGCACGGCCTTCTTGCGCAAACGAGAGGGTCTCAAAGACACAAGCCAGCATGCCAACTATCACGGCTTCCGAAACGAAGTTCTCCACGGAAAGTCTATCGAGCTGGAACCCAAATTTTTAGACACTGCACCGCACTTTGGCTACCTAGAACTAGATTATGTGCAACTTGGACGCGCACCAGCCCACCCACTCTCGAACAAACGCTTCGAGCAGATGCTTCAGCTTTGTCAATTTGACCGCATGGGCCCACCCATGGGGGTGGCTACTGCACCAGCAGCTTCAATTGCCACTAAGCAGGGCAAACATGCTCGAGACAAGACATCGATGGCCTCTAATGTTCAAACAACAGGCTCACCGGTGTCGTCGGTCTCATCATTTCCATCGCAACGACCATTCACCACAAGAGTGTTTGAGGAGTACGAAAAGATGAACACGCTGAGGAACTACGTCGAGTTTGGCGCTGGCTTGACGCGTTCCATCGAATTAACGCCATTGTCTGGAGTACGGTCTCCCGTCAGAAAACTGAGCGCCGATGAGGATTTCAGCACCGACATTTTTCCTCGTCAAGCTGCGCCGTCCATTGTTCAAGACAGGTCATTGTTGGAAACCGATGCAGAAGATGATAGTGGGGATGAAGGAGGTGTACAGCGTATCGTTACCCCTGCGATCCCTTCAGCGCAAAACGTTTGCACCGCTCGTCGATTGCTTTTCAACGTTCAGTGGTGTTTGTCCACACGTTGGATCACCGTACAACAGGCAACCCGGTTGTTGGGCGCCTGGCCTGTTGCCTTTGCTGCATCTCGGTGTGACTTGGTGTGCACAATCTTCGACCGAGTCACGGATCTCCAAAACTTCAGTGGTGTGCTGGCTGCCCTTACGGACGATGAGGCGGCTCAAGCGCTTTATCGCCTAGGAATGCTGAATGTCCTAACTCCACTGTGGCCTGATAACTACTACGAACTTGCACTCGCACGTTATGAGGAGCGCGAGATCGCTAAAGCGCTCGTGCGGTTGGCCATCGATGAACCAGGAGAAAACTGGCAGAATGAGACTTTCGGGTGGAGTCGCGACGAGAAAGTCCCCGGGTGGGAGCTCAATTATTCATGGCTTAAGGACGGCGGGTTCCCGGAGAAGGGATACCTCAGTCTCGAATACTATTCGGGAGCGGACAAAGGATGCGGACCGGTATGGCCTACTCGTCGTGAATTAGCGGCTCATACACTTTGCGGACTGCCCGATAATATCGACGCCATGGAGATGCACATCGATTCGCTCAGCATGATGAGTGAGGCGCGGCGACAGCAGCAACAATAACAAAGAGGAAGCTTATAATTTATGGACGCAGTGCACTGCATCCTTGCTACAGTAGTCAAAGGCTCCGTTATGTAGGACTCGCGACTACATCTCGTGAGCTGTGTCAACGAATACCGTCGTGTCGAAAGTGATCGTCTTGTTGCATTTCCGCCACGCATGCCTCTACGCTTGACAACCTGATGGCCGACACAACACGAGGAGCGAAAGCGACGGCTGTTCGACAGAACCACAGCATCGCGGTGTTGCGGTCCTTGCGCCAGGCACTTGCTGACACGTGACTTCTCTTGCGGAGCAGCGGGCGGGCTCACCTAGGTGATTTGAGCCAGGTTCTATGAGGTCAATTCTTGAGTTTCGTCAGGTCTTTTTGCCTCGTGCTGCTTTCGTGAACGCGGCTGTGACCTTAGCTTGGTGGTCACGAACGAAATGAGACGCTGTTGAGTGCCCGCTGGTGAGTGCCCGCCGGGAGCGCTTGCTCGGTCTGTCGACACACAGGCCGACCTGCGGAATGCCGGCGCTTCCACACGTAAGTAACTTGCGACTCCGCCGAGACACATCGCGATGCAATGGCAGGAAACTAAGCGGAAAGATTGGCTGTAGTCCTTCGCACAGTGTCGACCTGCTAACCTGCCAGCTGGACGCTCGTGCGAACGTCTTCCACAACCACGTTCTGGCCAAGGTGGCTCGTTCCGTGCTTCGAAAAGGTCATACAGAGGCTTGTGTTAATGATATCGCAATCTGCCGCCTTTCAACCAACTGCAGCCGTGCGTGCTTTACGTGTAGAAGCCAACGATATGATAAGGCTCGCGCTTCCGGACACCACATTGCTTGGATAGTCAAGATAATAAGAAACACGTCTTTTGCAATGGAGACGGTCACCTCGAAAGATACTCGGACTCAATGGACGATGACAGCACTGGCCCACACAGTTTCAACGACTGCTTCAACTTTCATCCTTCTGTGCAGCCATGTGGTTTCGTGACAGGAGGTGCCCTGGTCCGTCCTTGGAAAGCCGGTGTCCATTGACTGAGCAGATGACCACCGTCGATGGGGCACGACTTTGCCTTGCTGGTTGGTCTCCACTACCGAAGACTTCAGCCGCTTGATCCTTTGCTCCTGAGCGCATGGTAATCGTCAGTTTTGGCTCCTTATGGTGTCGTTACGGTGGAATGCTGCCTCAATGTGGTCAGGAGTTCTGACTCACGAGCCGAACATTGCAGCCAACCCTGCGGGTGTCGCCTAGTGATGCCTGTCGAGCATGGGTGGCTTAGGTTGGCGTCGTATCTACCAAGGCCTTTGCATGAAAATCCAGGAAGTGCTCCTTTCGGCGATCGATACAGTTTGCTCTCGAAATTTGTTCAACGGCTTGCGTGCCGTGTCCGGCCTCGTCGTAGCAGGATGCACTGCTTCTGACGTGGTCCGCCGTCGCCCCGGCCTTTGCCGCCCCAGGCAGGTCAACGTTGCTGACTGCTGTAGGAACGTAACGTCGCGACTCTGCGCGATCGCGCTCGTGCTGTCGCTATCGAGACCGATACTTGCGGGTGCAAAGGATGCAAGCATGTCCGCCCTCCTTGTAAAAGTCGTCGCTCTTCATTCCAGCGATAAGTTCTTCCCGATAAGATAAGAGCCCGGATACGGTTTGTTAAGGTGTCGCAGTGGTGAGCTCAACCTCTCCAGTGCACGGGCTTTGCTTGCAGCAAGAGTCGCTACGATCTACAACAATCACGGGCAGACGTGGTACGCTGGTCAAGTCTCCGATAGCAGTGACCGGGTGGTGACAGCTCGGCACCAGCTGGAACTCGACACCCAAGCGAAAAACCACATGGCAGGTCATACAAAATCCGATTTGCGTCGCCCATACAAAGCGCAGGTGCTGCTCGTGGCTGCGGATACCCTGCCCCAGCCTTTCCAGTCGCTCCTGCCTGCTGTCAATGCTCGGAGAAGAGAGAGCCACCGGCCTGCTGTCCGCTGCGCCTTCTGGTCTGAATCCGAAGTAGTCCAGCGTGGCGTCGGTCGGCTCTCGTGTCTCTCCCTCATTATTCATTTGGTCGCTTCGTGCACAAACAGATATCGATCGCTGCGAGAATCATGTCGACCTTCCACGCGATCCGATTGCCGCAATTGTCCGAGTCCATGCTGCACCCGCAGCAATACCGTTGCCAGGGATTCGGCGGCATGCCGCATGCCGCCACCTACTCGCCATCATCGTCGATCAACCCTGCTCAGGAACGGATGGCGCTGCCTGCACTCAATATGATGCCGTCGCGGGTGTACGCGCCGACGAGCTACTCGGAATCGATTAAGCCCGTGGAGTCTCCAGCCACAACCATTTCGCGTTCAGAAGTGCAGCAACCGGCTCACTCGCCGTCCAAGAAGCGAGTGCGCGCACTGCCCAACGCTTCCAAGTCCATCACGTTGGACATGTTGCGTCCTCACTTCGAGAAGCCCTTGGCTGAGGTGGCTGCGATCTTTGGTATTTGCATGACGTTGATGAAGAAGATCTGCCGGAAAAACGGTGTGCCTCGTTGGCCGCACCGTCAGATCCGTGGACTGCGCAAGAGCATCTGGTCCATCGAGAAAGCTCTGCGTTGCTGCGAGTCGGAGGCCCAGCGTCGGTCGTACAACGACCACTTGCAGAAGCAGCGAGCGAAGTTGTTGACGATCCTGAAGGGGCCTGCGAGCCCAAGCAGCAAGGCTGCCTTTGAGCAGTTGCTGTCGGAGCCGTGCTCTCCTATGGGCGAGGTGGCGACCCCACGGGGTCCGAAAAGGCCCAAGTTGCGCAGCGTCCGATCATCGGTCTCGCCGATGCGGCTCGCTTCCAGATGCCTGCGTACTCGCAGTCGCCTTCGATGGGCAGATTGCCATCGATTGCGTCGCTTCTGATGAAGAACGACGAGCAACGAGCTGCGGTTGCCAACAACTACAGCTTTCAGTTCTAAGTGTGGACTCTGAAGAGATGCCTGTGCTTCCGTGTTAGTGACGTCCAGAGTTTAGTTTTCGTGGCATACAATGTCAAGGTAGTGTTTCGTTTAGTGTTGTGTTAGGTGGATCGTAACGTGAATGAACAAAGTCAACACTCAAGAATTGTCTGAACTTGTAAACTCAAGGGCAGCGGTCCGAATTGCTCAGGAATATGTGGCTGACAGGAGGTCAAACACTGACTTTCACTTCAACTTGGCACAACGTGTCAGCGCTGCTCACGAAATTTTACACTTATCCTGTGAAGTGGAATCGGATTCTAGTGCTCGGCGGACCAGAATCGACTTATCTCGCTTGCGATCTTCACCAAATCTGCCTCTACAGCACGGAGCCACGCTTTTTCCTTAACGCATAGGGTGCGCAAACATCACGTAAGTGTTGCTGGATGGCCATGAAGCAGGAATATGCTAGTCAAGATCAAAAGTAAGTTTGCCAATGCCTGCTCCATGAGGGCGACAGGGGTAATAAACTTTGAATTAGTCGGTTGGCACAAATGATGGCAACGATAAGAGTGCAAAGCGACTCTGGCCAACACAACCTGATAAAGCCAGCAGGCTTGGCTGGAAAGGAAAACGCCAGGGATTCGAATCATGGTACAGTTTTATTGCTTCGAGCATTTTCGGTTGCTACGTGGTCGCAGAGCAGTCTAGTTGTAGAACTAGTCACCTCACCTGCTTGTGCAGGCAATCTGTCGGTGTTTTACTTTGGTAGCCGATCCTTCAATAGATAGATGGTTGGAAGGTTGTGGCTGTCGTTTTGCCACTTCAGAGGCAACGCTGATAATTCAGTCACATGCTGCCTGAAACAGTAGTCGGTTAGTGCTGGCTGGTCACCGCGGTCTCGGCCATGCGTCGAGCCGACTCGACAGCCGCAGAGCTGTAACAGCACGGCTGCGGGGTCAACGGAGCCACTGGTGCTGCCGTCTGCTCGTCGCAGTGGATCAGCTGCTGCTTCAGAAGCGTAGGACCCGTGGCGTGAGCGCCCTCCTTCAGTACCACGAGACCGCGAGGCGAGTTCATCGACTGGTCCACCAGCTGCATGGACTCGAACACCTTGGACAGCCTCACCCAGTGCGGCGGGTACTTGAATCTTGCCACATCCATGAGCAGCACCATATCCCGCTCAGCATGGTACCCGCCAATAGGGGAAAAGTGGCCATCGCCGGTCTGCCCCAGCACTTTGCGGCTGTAGTTCAGTACGACGATCTCCGAGTTGGTGGCGCAGCTGCGTTTGACAATGTCGCGAAACTGCTCCAGCGTAAAGTCGGTCGTTGCTCTGTAGTCTTCCGTCAGCACGCCGTTGCATCGCGCCAAGCAGATGAACTCCGACATGCTGATGCCTTTCTCCTTGGCGACACTGAGCGACGTGCAGCAGTCGAAGAGCTCTTCACTGAACCATCGCCACGGTCCTTTCCAGAGTCTGCCCGGGTCGATCTGCAGTGCGTTTAAGCACATTGCCAAGGTCGCTAGTCCACAGAAAGCTGGCTCTGCCTGCGTGATGAACTGCTCTGCCAGTGGGAAGTAGATCTGCATGTAGTTGGTGGAGCTGTTGATGGCGTCGGTGAAGAGTTTGCGGCCTTCCGGACTGGAGAACGCGATGCAATCTTGCGGCAAATGCCGTCGGTGGAAGGAGCTCTGGACGGACGTGGCCGTGGACCGCTGCACGATGGGGTCCGCGTGCTGCTGCTGGTTGTCGCGCTGCTCCTCTCGCGGGTTCAGTTTGGTTCGAGCTGCAGCCAGCGCCTCCGCCTCCTGCCGTTCTTTCTCCCGCCGAGTCTTGCAGCCGCACTCCATGTCCATCGGCAGCTGGCACTCGTCCGTCGACTCGGTCGGCGCCCTGGTGGCGACTTGAATTCTGCGGAATGGGCGATGGAGCGGCGGAACGACGCCAGGTTTAGAACGGGTCGGGTTGTCAAACTTGGAGTGGAGGACCCGTGGGTCGACCCGACCCACTTTCGATACTTCGGCCAAGTCACTTGTTCGTGGGTTCAATCGGCTGAAAAAGTGGGTATGGACCGAGCCCAAGGACCCCGTCGTGGTTGTCGCGCGCGCTGTACTGTGGCGATGGTGTGGGGCGGCGACGCTTGGCAGGAGCTTGTCTTCACGCGGGAAGAGCTTCCAGTGGGTCGCGGGCGCGAATCGCGTGGGCAGCTCGCGGGTCCGTTGCCACATGTGGGTTTTTAAACCCAGCGACTGGAATCTGGGTTCAAAACCGGCTGAAAAATAACGTCGAGGACGCCGCCGAGATTCAAAAGCAATGGCCGTTGCTGTTGTGAAGACGAGGGAAATCTGAGACGGAGAGAGTTGACTCCGAGCCCAGAAATAGCCGAATGGCAACTTGGTCTGTGGACTTGGCTCGAAACACGCCGACGACGGAGGCAGAGGCGTGTGTGGAGCGCGTGTCATCCGAAAGTGACGATCCCGTCTGATTCTGATGATCTGGGCCGTTCTAGACTGGTGATTAGCTATAAATCAACTAGGGCTTCGGGTGAACCTTTTCCCAGCCAATCCAATGACGAGCGGCACGCGCCGACGAATCTCATTGGCTGAGGGCGGCAGCTTAGCGTGGGCCAGCGCACGCGCTGGTCGACCGGATCTCGCTGCTCGTCGTATGCACTTGACGCAACGACAGCCAGTGCTGAGGCCCTGCAGGGCTCACGCGCATCTGACAGAGCGATTACTGCGGCTCCACTGGCGCACACCGTAGCCGATGCCCAGTTGACGCGGATGGTCTGGTTGTGGCCTGTCACACGTCGCAGAGTTTTGGTGCTTGGGGTGCAACTTGAAGTGGGATGCAACGAGTGATAATACCTGTCGATGATAAGCGAGCTCTACCTCCTTCAAAGCGCTATCGGTACCGTAGTATCGCTGTCGCGGTCGGCACCACCGGAGTCTGGTGGTATTGGCTGTGGCGGTTGTCTACTATCTACAGTATAGATCCTAGACTGTTCACGTAGTAGGAGTTGTCTGAATCGTGGAGGAATAAACGGTTCCTCGATTGGACATGCTTGCCCTCTGCTGTTCATTGCTATCGTTGATCAACAGATCCGTTAAACGAAATTTGCTGAGAAACGGAACCTTGATGCTGTATCCAAGACCATATTCGTGACTTGGAGGAGGCCTAATGTAGCATCGGAAATGTCGTCGAGGAGGCAAATGGCTTTCCAATTTAATAGTCACGCATTACGATCGATGTGTCTGTACAAAAATGACCTTTCGTTCGACACCGATTACTACAAACACTTTCGTGAGTCTTGGCTATGGTGTGTCGGAACTTGAGTGTTGTCGACAGCTCTAGTACGAGCGAGTTCGTCCGCACGAGAGCTGTTTTGATTGGGAAAAGTTAAACGTAAAGATCGGGGCATAGCTAACCTTAGGAATTCCATCTTGGTGGCTACTAGTCCGGTATTTCATCTCTGCAGTGTCCAGATCGCAGGGCGCAGCATCTCAAGAATGCAATTACTGTGGTGGACCGGCACGAGTGTATGGAAGAATATGCTAATATTGTCCTCCAAACGCCTTACTCGGCATCGCTCTGGCGCTGTTCTTAATGGATAGCCCTGTGCCGCACTACCGAAGCTTTGGACAGCGACTTCTACCATCTGTGCAACTAGTGACGGTCAGTTTGAAGATTGAGATGGTGAGTCGAAGATCAAAGAAAAGTCGCCTAATATCGAAGGACTTAAGGAAGTTCATCAAAGAGTTAAGTGCTGTATATTTGTGAGATCGTATGCATGTTACATTTACTGCGGACTTCGATGACTACGATGACTTCGAGGTCTAATGACAAGGTGGCGCAACTTTTTGTGGCGGTAAAAATGCAACTATCTTACCGACATTCCTTTTGTTGAACAACCATTCTGGGCACGAAGTGCTTCAAGTCCACACATTGATCGGTCGGAGGCTTTGGCCAGTGCGAAGTTGTTTGGAGCCCTGTCGCCTCATTTTTCAATTCACCAAACCACCAGAACCACCAACCAGCAACCGCCACCCCAAAATCGAGACGACCATGGTGTTCGCAGAACAATTCGAAGTCATGCGAACTTTGCGCTCCGAGTTCGCCAACAGAGGCTATGGTCGGCGGGCCTGGATGTGAGTGCCATTGTGCACGAAGAGACTGTAAACGTTTAGCTAAAATCTGTTGATATCGCTGCTCACTGAACAGGATGACCGCCACTCCGGCAGAGAAAGAGGTCTTTATGAAATACAGAAGACAAGCTCACCTTCGCGGTGCTGCCGGAGGTCTGGTAGGGACCTCTGCGATGGCAGCCGTGTGGAAGATGGCAGCTCTCAGCACGGGATTGGGTGTCACTGGTGTCTTAGGTGCGGGCTTTGTCAATTCTACAGTAGTTATCGGCGATACTTACTAACAGGTAGTTGGTACTTTGATATCATAGTGGGCGGCGTGATTGGCGCCGGTTTGTCGGTGCACACCAGCAACCTCCGCAAAATGATCCTCACGGATATGCTAATGCTCTCGAGTGACGAGTCTCCTCGTGCGGCCGAAGCGAGGGAAATGTAAGAAACTCTTTACATATTTTGATGTGAATTGCATCAGTGTCAACTCTTACGATCTACACGTTGTCTGTCAACAGTCTGCAAACAAAGTTGCCGAACAACGCATTCGTGCAAGAACTGATGATGAACCCAGCCTTCGCCGTGTAAGTTCTGCAACATGTATGCAGAATCACTGTTGTATTTAGAGCTAACCGGAGTCGACTTGATGTTCAGGGATTCCTCGACCGAGGTCAAGGAAGCGGCGGAAAGCTTCAAAGATAAGTAGTTCTGCCAGATCCATCCAAGGTGGCCGGAAGCGCAAAGCATCGCTTTATATTCTGCATCAACTCTCGGCTGAAGCTTGGGCAATAATTTCATTCAACGCCCAGTACATGTTTCTCTTTCCATTGTTACCATGCATTCCCTTGACTGTCAATAGTGTAGTGGCTTGACGTACGCCCCAAAAATGTCCTTACGAAAGTAATGCCCCACGTTTGAAGGGGTTGTCGACTCCTTGCCCACATTGTATTCATTAATCTCTCAAAACAACTGCAAACGCCAAACCAGCATTTCTAAGATCGAAAGAAGGCCTTACAGCTACGATCTCCATACACTATAATACGTTTGAACGTTGTTTGGTTCATATTCCCTCAGAAGAGCTACAATCGTCGAGCATGGTTGTGGTGAGTACTATCAGTTTCATAGACTTACAGATCTTTTGCAGTCGCACGTATCGAAGTCACTATGTCGATGCTCGTCAGCAACATCCGTGAGCAAAGGATCACGTGGTGTTTCTGCTACGCGGCAACGGGTCTTCTCATATATTCGAGGTAAGAGTAATGTATACAGTGAGTTTGCGAGTTTTAGCCTTTCGGATTTAGTGTAGCATGTTGAAGTGCACAAAGCTTCAACGTCTTGTCCAATCAAATCTCATCAACTATACCAAGCGACCAGTCAAATCGCACCGCTCTGTAAGCTTGTCCATTTCACTGACAAAACAAACTCTCCTTCAAAGCAATTTGAAAAACTTAGTCAATTTACATGATACAAATGCCTACAACTACAACGACACTGTTTCTGAGCGTGTCTTCTCTGCGGTGTTCTGAGCTTCGTGGACTTGGCAGTAAAGACCTCGTCGGACGGCTCTTGAGCAGTTGGGATGATCGCATCGTTTGCCACCACCGTGGGAAATGCAAAAGCCATTGCCGCGGTCTTTCTTCTCGCATCCACCATACTGGCACTTGCGGATACCGCCATGGACGTAGCAGCGACCCTTGCGCTGCTGACCACGTTGGCAGCCCGGATACTCGCAACGCTTGCCGCCTCCATGAGCACGGCAGAAGCCACCACCTTGCGAACTTCTAGTGCAGCCGCCAGGCCGGAGAACTGGCACCGGGCGCCGCCACCATGAGCCTTGCATCGACTGTTGGATTGCGCACGTCGTGTGCAGTTGGGCTCGATGCACTTCTTGCCCTTGGTGATCTTGATGTTGGCTTGGTCACTGCTGTTTTCTTGGCTCACGGATGAAGCCGAGGTTGTTCGAGCAGCTTTTGCCCTCGACCCGTACTCGGTCTTGATGGACCGTTGTCGCTTGGGTCGTGACACGAGAGGTGCTCCTGGTGTTTGAGGGGACCCGTAGTCGGTGGACACAATCAATTCCTTGAGAGCTTTGACGTCACGGTTCGTGAGTGACGCCGGGGGTGAGATGGTCAAGGAGAAGGGAGGACGAGCGACAGAAGCTTTGGGCTGTTGGCTGGATGCTGAAATCCACAACGGCGCTGAGGTCGTCGGACTCGAATTGGCCACGAACATGTCACCGTTTGACTGCTGCACGATGGGCGAGCTCATGCTCGCACTGGCCATCGCCATCATGTGCTTCATGTTCATTGGCGTCATATGGACCCGTTGGAAGGAGCAATTCCCGGGGTCGAGACCTCTTGATTTTCTTGCATCCAAGGATTGGAAGTAGGAGAGAGCGGAGGTGGACAGCCAGTGTAGCCATAGTACATGTGGCCGTTATTGGCGCTCAGAGGGAACACTGGCATCATGGAGTCCAGAGTGAACCCCCACTGGACGGAGGGCTGGACGATAGAATGCCGCCGCGACTGATGGTGCTCCCACCACCGGAAGAGCCGACTCGATAGGACTCGATGAAAGTATCCTTGAAACAGTGTTCGCTGCTCTTTGGTGGTAGATCCAGCGGTTCCAAGAGCAGCGAGTTGGGAGGTTTCTCCGCCTCTTTCTTGTCGCTTTGGAAGTCAAAGTCCTGGTCGGCGAGGAGTTGCGTGAACACGTCGTCGTCCGCCAGTCGGACGAACAGCGGCTGGTCTTCTGTGCCCGGCTGAAACGGCTGCTGCTGCACTTGGTACTGGGCCAGCGCATTGCTCAGGATGCCGCCGCCGAGCAGCGAATTAGGAGGGGGCGGCACGCTTGCCGCACCGTTCGTGGGCGTGCCACTCGTAGCACGAGGCCCGTTCTCTGCCAACTTGGCTACTCTCCCGCAGAGTGCGGAAGTTGGCGGCGTCGCGAGGCCCATGGCCTGCAGCGACTCGAGCGACGGCGGCGACAGCAACGGAAGGCCCCGCGATGGCGGCGGCGACGGCAATAGGCTGGTGGCGCCTCGCATCTCGGGCGCAAAGAGCGATTCTACAAATGCGTCCATGGCTCCACCTTCTCGCAGGCACTAGGGATGCCCTCGTTGAAGTGCGCCGGTCCGGAAAAAACGGCGGCGGAAGTGACTGCCAGCTAGCTACACATTGGAACGATGGTGAGAGCTCGCGGCCATTGGCTGCCCAACAGAAGCGGCGCGCCCGTTGCAGGCTGCGAAAAAGGAAGGGCAACGCACCTGATTTCTCGGAGGCAAATAGTCGGTCCGCCCTTCACCGGCGGCGGCAGAGACACAAGTGGCTAGTCGATCGAACGATCGCTTTGGTTGACTCGGTTGCACTCGAGAGACGTTTAGCTGCTCGAGGACTTTGAGGAAGTGCAGCCTCCGACCGAGCTCCGAGCTACTTTACTTTGCGCACCAACACTCGGGCCGCCCGCCTTTCGGTGTCGTCACGGAAATTTGACGCAACCCACCAACGGGGCCAGAACGCCAGAGCTTTCGGCGACAGATGGCTACCTTTCGACACATGGCGAAAACCACTTGCCTCCATTCTGAATGCCAGCGCCAGTCGAAGCGATTTCGAACCGATGGTAAAGTTCTTCTCGTTTCCATATTATCAAGTAACGGTGGCCTTCCTTCGTATCCTCAAGGACGGCGAGATCTTTTGCTAGCATTGCGTCGCAACAGAACCAGAGCTGTACCGGACACGCTACAACGGCAAAATTTGCCTACCGGGAACTGCTCAGCTGAGAGCGAGGAGTGAGATGGTCGGCCTGGTTGGAGCCATGAATGGTGGCCGATAATCTCCGGCGCCATGTGGCCCACCGTCACATGCGCTCAGTGCCAGCCGGCGCCACCATTTGGTCGCTCTGGCCGCACGGCTGTGCTGAGTTGGCACGTGGACTCAGATCAAGTCCATCGGATCCCATGCTGACCATCGCAGCGCAACAATCAAGGCCAGTGAACCACAATAGTGTAGCCAACTCAGACTTGGCTTGTGGATGCAGGCACAATTGTGGGTATCGGATATTTGAGACCGGAGCTGCACCTCAAGTGCGCTGGCACCAAACTGGAATAATGCTGCCCGCCACTAGCTAGCTACCCACCGCCAGTAAACAACCCAGACACATACACTTTTCAGAGCATGCGCTTGACCGCAATCTTTGTGCGGGAGAGTCCGCGGCGTGAGTGCCTCCGTTGGAAGATCATCTTGGTGGGGACCCGCAGGGGTAAAGTTTCACGTAACTCAGGAGTTGATGCTGTCTGTCACTTAGCGCCTTCGTTGATCCCGACCTCACTTCATCATTTTTTGCGCCCATGTCTCAACCACATCTTGGTGGTCTGTGATCGTAGTTGTAAATCACTTGTGATAGAATAGAAGGGGGTCAGCTGGCAGCGACCGCGACCGGGGTGGTGTTAACCGTCTACGGAACCTGCCTGCCAGAGTTGGTTGAGGCTTCATCCACGACTACTCTTGCTGTCGCTGACGTGAATTCCACTTCAGGTGATCAGCAAGCCAGCGATCGCAACACCTTGCCACGCTTTGTTTAGTCCGAGCGCTGCAGCGTGGCCGCGTTAACGACGGCCAACCCGACGGTGGCAGACAGTTTCCAGAAGACTCGGAAGCAACGCAATGGGCCATTTCATTTCGATCCACGAAAGCACCATTGCAGCCCATCCCTTTGCAAAATAGTTCGCAGATATCAGCTGAGAGCTAGGAAGAGATCGAATAACGGCCAGGATCGTACAGACTTGAGCCAAGGCCTTGCCGCTCGGTGCTTTGCGTCCGTGCTTGGCAAGCATTGCTTGGTGGATCGGCAGTCTGCTGGCTGCAACCGATGTGTCGCTGGCCAAGCCCTTCTGTCGCCTGAACTCAGAAGTACAGCCGGTCTGTTGACCAGCGCCACGTAGGAATCAAGTCATTGCGGTGGTCGACTCAGCGCAAGGAGTCATCCGCGCGCGTGGCACTTGTTCGGATAAGACAGCCGGGGATAAGGTACCAAGCAGCTGGGAGTGGCGCTTGCAGCAAGATGCTGCGCTCCTTGCAAGTTGCAAGTTGCAATTGCAAGACAGTGGTCGCCCACAGTGGCCGCGTAGCCGCACGACTTGAGTTCGCGGGCGATATAATATCCGATATTGTAGGCGAAACGCCAAGCAAAGGTATCTCCGCTCGCATTGACACGCTTCAAGTCCGGTGGCCTCCAACTGAAGCGGATTTGTTGAGGCCCCACCGTGCTGCTAAGCAATCATAGGGCATCCCTGCAACGTGACGCGCACATACACTTTTTCCAGCTCCAAACTGCACTTGAGGGCACGTTAGCCTTTCACCATGTCGATATAATGCGGGAGAGTGCCATAAATCATCTTGGTGCGTTGCGACTTGACTCGTCCGATGCTGCTTCGGGGCACACGAACGGCGTCACTGGTTGCGCCACCTCCTCGATGTGTGACCGGAAAAAACACACTTGCAGTGGTCAGCGAATGCTACGTCGGCGGAAACTTCCTTCACTCACACATCTTCCTTCTGCTTGCCACAATTTTCAACAGCAATTCCCGAACAATGGATTTTGCCATCACGTCGCCGCGTGGAAGTTGAACGCGGTGCAGTTGCGTGTCGAAAGTGCTTCCGCATGGCATCGTTGCATCGCGCCCTCGTTTTGATGTACGACGGCAAAAACCTCGTGCGTGTGCCAAGTTTCCATCAGCGGTTCGTGTCACTATCGTGCGGAGGCTCATTCGGGTGAAGTTCATACGTTTTCTGGATCTTCTCAAAATGTAGCTGGCAGGAAAGCATGCCCTTTTCGCAATCATATCATTTCTTTTTGACTGGACGCATGGATACCATCTCCGCTCAACAGCTCGGTCATAAAGCAATCGAATTCGGGGCACAAGCACTGGCAAGTTTCGGCTAGCATAGCACACAAGTAAGGTCGCTTTGCCTGGAGCTCACATGTCAAGAATGGCCGAGGCACTTGACGATTGTGGAACAAAGGTGCATCATCTTAGACGCACCACAATCAACCAACGCATTTTCCACGCGCGCCAGCAGATTGTAAGTAATGCTCTTATGCAACACTCCGGAAAGGCCCGTCAACAGCAACAGCAGTTGGTCGGCACGTCACGAGGCATTGTTTGCAGTGACGCATTTCGCCAATGCGCAAGCAGAAGGCGCCTAATGATGAACGAGCCACTTTAGTAGCAAGTGCTTGAGGCCAGCTTTTTAACTTCCGTAGCCAGCTAGTGATACGCTCGAAACTACAGTACGTGCGGCAATTTTTCGTCATGTGGCGGCGGTTGCCAAAGACATCGTTCGTTATCCAGAGGCCGGTGACATGAACTTCGATGTATGACGCTTTTCCACGAACACATCCCTGTGCAAAGCGGTGGAAAATGTTCAAGCGAGGCTATTCTTCTCCAAGATCTTTTGAAAAAACCGTTGGATCATATCAAAGATAGCCAACCTTGCAAAGGAGAGACTTGCTGATAACCTGAACAATCATGGCTGAAGGGTAATGCCTGCATTTCATCGCGCGCTACGTGGACAGCCACGCTTCAGCCGCTCCTTTCCCTTCCGATTCATCAATACGATGCGTTATTCTCAGTACTGTATATGCCATCCCGTGATCCCGTCGAGCGAAAAGCTTTGCCTAAGAGTTTCCGGCTAAGACTATCGGTTTCGAGGCTGCTGTACACAGTGTTTGGGGAAAAACCGCCAACATTTCGATACAAACTTCAAGTGAGTCGTGGTCAACAGTTTTCGGGTATGACGCACGTCTTATGAGCTGTTGGAAACAACCGCACAACAAGTCGCTTTCATACAGACAGCAATGACACCTCTGCCGCCTTTATCCGGTCAGTTCCAAACCCAACTGATCATCTCTGTCCGGCCGTGGGTACGCCGGCCGTCGGGCACTGCGCGATCTCTACGCGGCTCACATGGCGCCCGAGCAGGTGCAGGTGGTTTGGTTTTGCACACACATTTCGTTTTTCCAAGCTCGGAATAAAAAGGAGCTTGTGCTCACAACGACTGGGCGCAAGCATCCCACGCTCCGAAAGCCCTGCCCTGCTCGTCTTCCCACCATCGTCGAGTCCTCCTCACGGTCGGTCAAGTCACTGCCATTTCCCAATCCGGCGAGCTCTCGGCAGATTACCGACTTCCAACGTTTTGCTTTCGGGCATTCGTACTAACCCCTCAAAGCCTCTTAGCATGTTCGACCCTCGTCGCCACTTTCCCGACTCGCCCGTTGATTCCGCCATGTTCCCTCCCGTCTACAACCGCTCGACATCGGCGTCCTCCACGGCGTCGTCGTGTCCCGACAATTCCCTCCACGACGAAGGCATCGCGAAACCCAGTCACATGACAACTCTATTTAAGCACGAGACCGAGTTGGAACCGTTCGAGTTCCGACCCACCCCCACCCCAATCATGCAATCCTCGACTGCGATCCCGGTCTCCACGTCGCTCAGCTCCGTGTTCGGCGACCAGGATCTCATCGACGCCATCATGTTCAGTCTCAACATGGAGCACGGCGGCAGCACCGCCACCCCCAGTCCGCGCTTCGTGGTGCCTCGGATCCAACAGGTCCAGGTGCACACCCCGCAGACCTTCGGTGCCATGTTGCGCCAAGCGAACGGCGCACCGACAATGACCAGCCGGATGAAGGCGCCATTGAGTTCCGGGCCGTGCCTCCGGAAACCGGGCACGTTCCTGAACAAGGACGGCCGATGGATCAAGGGCAAGCCTTGCCGGATGGAAGGTTGCGACAAGAGAGCGCAGTCCAACGGACTGTGCAAAGGCCACGGCGGCGGTGCACGGTGCAGCTTTGCCGGCTGCAGCAAGTCGTCGCAGGGCGGCGGGTTCTGTCGCGCACACGGCGGTGGCAAGCGGTGTATGCACGAAGGGTGCGAGAAGGGCACGCAGCGCAACGGGTTCTGCTACTTGCACGGCGGCGTGCGGTCCTGCAGTGTGGAAGGGTGCGACAAGAAGGACCGAGGCAACGGCAAGTGCTTTTCCCACGGCGGAGGCCGCAAGTGCCAAGCGCACATGTGTTTAAACACCATTCGGCGCGGAGCTTTCTGCGACTTGCATAATGGCAAGTAAAAGGAAGTACTATAAGTTAAGGTTGCATGCCAATATACGTAGACAATGTCATGGACAACACCGCTTTTTTCAATCGATTCGCGGGTCTTGTCATCACTGGAAGCGCACCCTGCCTCAGGTTGAAGGGCAGGTCGTTCTAGGTCACGGTGAGCTAAGCCACGGGCTTGCCTTGCTCGACTCAGTACAGTGCAATCGTCATGCCGACGGGGTCCTGCCTATCGCAAGATCCAACAAGAAATTTTCAAAAGGATGTCGCCATGCGTCGGATCGCGCAACCCGACGCCGGGCCGGGCCCCGGGCAAGCTCTTGCCGCGATGGCGCTCAGATGTGCCCGGCGCATCCTTCGGCGTTGTTGACGCTTGCTGGGATTGCAAATCGGGCGCGCTGCTGCAAGTGCAAGCAAGGGCAACGCTCTTCGTCGACGGTCAATCGACTAGCAGTCGACAATCGACATGACCAGCGACAGCTCCGTAATACTGACGGGGCCGGTGGGATATCGTAGCATGCGCCACAAGCTAGTGTTCAGGCGGTTCCATTGAGCACAGTGCAGTGCGTTGAGCACGCCAGGACAGCGGTCAAGTAGCGCGGCGATGGCTCGCTGAATCTTGCCGTCTTTACAGTCAAATCGCGACCATCTCACGCGGATTTGATCGTCGACGACGGAGACAGGCGACCGTCGTCCACAGCGTGGGACGCGAAGCAGACAAGCCATGTGATATGCCCGGCCGTTCGACACGACGCTCGTACGAAGTGCCGGCTTTGGCCGCCAAGCAATCACCGCCTCAAGCTTTCGGGCTGCAACGGTCAAGTCGGTCGCGTTTGTGTCGCGAAGCAAGCGCAGGAAATGCAAGGCCTGGTGATGAGACCCTGGCTTCAACTTGTCGCTGCAACAGGAGACTCGAGTGCAGCTTCAAAGTCCACCGTCCAGGGGCTCCTCTACATGACGTCTCGGTGCCCGTTGTCCACCAAACATTGAAGACATCATCGATGCCACAGTGCGAACACGCCTCGGCAAGCGATTGTCGAGACGACAACCAGCGACGTCAGGCAGGGCAGTGGATATTCGAGCAAGCGCAAGCCGTGCTGTCAGCTACCGTGATACTGTACCGCAACAAACACGCACCGCCGCTGACCGTTTAGCAACGGATCACGAGGACTCGACGGCACCTGCGGATTCCCGGGAGTCACCGGCTACAAGTCCGGTAGTTTGTCGAGGTAGCGACGTACACGATCAACTTCGAACCTTGAAGTTTTGCGCCGGCAGTGACAGCAACCAAGCAGTCAAGCTCAGCTGCCCACCTCAGGAACTTTAGGTCGGAACGACGAAGGCAGGACTGTCCCCTTTCAGTCGTTCCAGCGGGCGGTTCTAAAGAACCGACAGCGTAGCTGTCGTCTACGATGCCATGCCTCTTCGCCGTTGCTGTGCGATCCCGAGGCTGCATAGCGGGGCGAGCCCGAAACCTCGTCACCAAGCTTATCATGCTGTGATCGGGGCAAGGTCCGACCATCGGGGACATCGACGAGTCGAGTGAGCGCTCGTAATCGTTGTGGCATTGCACCAAGCAAAGCGGTGTCAAAATGCCAGCAGCAGCAACAGCATGATCTGGTGCAGGATGTGAAAGTAACACGCACAAGCGGCGGCAAGAGATCTAGAGACCGAGCACCTACCTGAATGTGTGCGAAGCGTTCTTGGCTGGATGGAGGAGCGGCTTGCCTTACCGGGTAATTGTACTGCACGCTGCCTTGCCATCTGGGCCGCTTTTGTAATGACAGCATGCAACACTCACTCGTCGTGCTTGGACACTTTGCAACAGCAAAACGCTGGACGTCATCGTGGTCTCAAGACCTTGGCAAGCTGGACAAGAGTCCGTTTTTCTCGCTATTCCTGCAAAAATAGTCGACCAAGACAACCTTCGGACACGATTTGAGCATGCGGAGTTCACGCGCGACTCGACATAGCACATGTCGGCGATGATTCATCCGTTGCCGGACGACAAACCTCCTCCTGTGCTTACGCTTTGCTATGAGGCTGTCCAGTGCACAGAGTTACCAGCGTTCGACCCGCTTCCTACACTCAAATCGAAAGTGCTGAGTCCACAACAACTCAAGCGGCTCAATGCGGTGTTGCGTCGGACTGCATGGATTGTGATTCCGATCTACGCCTGTGGAGTTGTCTTGCGGTTTGCGTCGTGTGCCTGTGCCGCACCCTTAGGCCGTATCATAGCGCCGGTGTCAGCCATCTTGCATATCCCTGCTGTCGTTGTGTTCGCGAGCGGGATCCGCACGGAGTTTGCAAAGCTCATTTTGCTGATTTTCGACTTGTGGTTCCCATTAGCAGCCAACACAGTGTTCACTGTCGTGTTCAGTGCCGTGCTGGGAGATTCACGTGTGGTCCTAGTTCTAACGTGCTGGATCACCTTCAGCACGTCGTTCATGCAAGAAACATATTTTCGGGACTCTCAGTATATCGCTGCCGTGGCGTGTGTTGAAGGTTTTATTCTGGTGGTGCTTATGGGCGCCATATCGTTGGAATTGGTGGACGAAGTACACCATGTCGACCTAATCGTAGCTGGTGGCCACGTTCTCTCCACTAAGGATGTACTGGTTAATGCGATAGGCACTTTGGCAACACTGATGGCGCGAACAACGTACCGGCGGGTGAGATTGATCAGTCGTCAGAAGAAAACCAAAGGAACGGCAGTGCAGTCACTTGGGTATAGGTGCACCGTAGCACTAAGCGCTGTCGGTCCTGGAGCAACGGCACGAACTAGTGTAGTGCCCCAACCGTACGGACCCATGCTTTTCTTCACGGGGAAAACAATGGCTTCGAAGAAAATTGTGCAAGTACAAGTGTCGTCAGCGAGGGTCAATAGCAGGCACATTTCAAGTCTAGGGTTTCCTCCGCTGCAGATCCGCATCGTCAAGGACACCCGACGATACGATCCTCATGTGACGCTGTTCCCTTACATCGGTTCACTGACGCCGTTGGCAATCTGGCAAGTCGCCGTCCTTCAGCTATGCGGAGTCACGGGTTTTGTGCTGACGATACCGTCAATCTTCTCCCCACTTTCCAGCGACTCTAATGAAGTGGAAGTCATGGGAGTCTTAGCTCTGACAACGACGACAGTTTTTGTGGAGTTCACGCTTGCTGCGCCCAGCACAAACTGTTCTTGCGGGTCGTATCGTCATTCGACTATGTGTTTCTCATTCTGCAGTTGCTTGCAGCGCATTTGTGTCTGGGTGACATTTTCTCGTGGCGGTGGACTTCAGCTTGCGGAGTAGCGTCCAGCTTTCTGTGGACCCAGTGGGCGTTGACAGTAGACGCGTTGACTCCGAGCATGAGACGCCGCCTGCATTTCAAAAGCTGGATGCCAACGTGCGGCATCATGCTCTTCATGATCGTGCAGCTTTTGATTCTGCTCGACATCATGATTTATAACTATTCGAACATCAGGGACCGCGTGTTCTGGGACTTGGAGTTTCTGGGCAAACGTGCGCAATTTCGAGTGATCTCGTTCCTCTGGAGTCGGGTAGCTACCATCTTCGTGTGGTATTGCCGCCTCATCTACATTTTGCTCACGCGAAATCACGAAAATGCGCTGATCATGCTGCGTGGGAATGTCGAGTTCGACTATTTGGCGTGGCGATCGCAAGCAAAGATGGCCCTCACAGCCCGTGATCTCGGATTGTCAGCACAGCCTAGGCAGTAAGTTTCTGCGATAGTGAAGAACGGGGATTCAGCTCGGGTTTCTTGTGGTGATGACATTGATTCCTGAATTTCAGTGCGCTCTTCGAGTTAAGTACAGTACCTTGAAATGACAAACTGTGCTTGCTATATTTTGTTGGCGAATACTTTCAGTAGCAAGACCTTTGTCTAATACGGGCCCTCTGATTCCTGTGTGGTTGAGCACAATATTGCCAGTCTCTCCTCGACCGATCGTGGACATCGTTGGTTCAGAGGGAAAGCCACGTGAATTGACTCGTACGACTCGTGACGTACGAAATAGCACCGAATCTAGCGCCTTGCTCGATATTTTAGTATATAACTGGTGCGCTTCCGTCGATAACCAGGGTGTCCGCATTTTTCCAATCTTCGAGTTGAGCTGGTCGACCGCCGTCAGCAGCTCATAAGACAGGCAAACTACCAGGTCACAAGAAGCGAGTTAACTCTTCCGACATAACCAACAATTTTTGTCCGTTGCTGCCTTATAGATAGCACTGTGGGCATGATTCATCCGGTCAAGTCCACGAGCGATACCAAGTCCTCAACTTCGGACGATGTTTGCTACAAAATTGTCGCGTGGCAGGAGCTCCCAGCGTTTGATCCTGTTCCCATGGTCAAAACTGTTCTATTGAGTCCAAGCTCCGTCAAGAAATTCAACCAGTTTGTCCTCAAAGCTGGATTTCTCATTTGGCCGTCGGTCATCGCTGGCACTATCTTCCGGTTTGCAGCGTTCGCAACCCCAGCACCTGTAGGACGCATTCTCGCTCCACTCGCTGCTATCCTTCAGATCCCAGGCACAATTCTTACCCTCGCGCAAATGCGCGTTGAGTATATCAAGCTCATTTTGCGCACATTTGACTTCTGGTTCCTGGAACTTACCAATACAGTATGGAGTATCGTGTTCAGTGCTGTCCTGCAAGATATGCGTGCGGTGCTTGTGATAACCTCCTGGATCACTGTCACGCTTTGGTTACTTCAAGAAGCCTATCTGAAAAAGTTGGATAAAATCGTTGGGAGTGCGCTATTCGAGTGGCTGTTCTTCATTGTGCTGGTGGTGGCCATTTCATTAGAGTTCGTTGACGACGTTCATCACTACGATCTCCTTGTTGCTCGACATCACACACTCTCAACGAAAGATGTACTGGTAAATGTCATGGGCACGATGATCATGCTATCGTCTCGAAATCTCTATCAAAGATACCGAGATGCCAAGGATCAGAGGAAACAATCCACCAGAAAAATGAAGGCGTTGAGCTATCGGTGTCATATATCACTGAGTGTTCCAGAGTTTGCAGGGCCTGCGTGCACTAACATTGCGGGTAGCAATTCTCACCGACCGAGCAGAAGCGCGAGCCGATTAACCAGTGGAAGTGCAAATGTTTCCAACACCAATCAGCCATTATTGCAAATGACTCTTGCAACAGAATCGGCTCGATTTGATTCTCGAGACACCGTTTGGCCTCGCGTTGGATCACTGACACCACTGTCGACGTGGAGAAGTCTCCTTTTACATGTGTGCGCTGCAACAGGAGGAGGGTTTGCGACGCTCTCTCTTCTTCTACCGAAAACCTGGAACTCTTCGGTTATCGATGGGATGGCTGTCTTGGGGCTTATTGCCAGTGCTTTAGTTAATTGTGTGTACGCCTGCTGCTACCAACGACAACTTCTCAACCGGTTGATGACCTCTTTTCATTGTGTATTCCTCGGGGTTCAGATTTGTGCAGCAAGTCTTTGCTTGCTCGACATCTTCGAGATGCGCTGGGCCCCAGTTTGTGGAGTGATTTCCACTCAGCTTCTGGCAAATACTGTGCTTACAATTGATGCGTTGACTCCGAACATGAAGCGTCGACTGCACTTGAAATTCTGGATGCCAATCACTGCCATCGTCTTGTACGTGCTTGTGCATTCGCTCCTGATTCTGGACGTCTTGGTGTTCGGACATTGGGATCTTCAGGATCGAGTGTTCTTGGACTTTACTGTTTTCGGGCGTCGGACTCAATTTCGATCTGGCCCGTTCCTTTGGAGCCGGCTTCTCACCGTCTTCGTATGGGCTGGTCGCTATGTCTACGCAGCTCTTATACGCCCAGACGACAACGCACTAGTACTGCTACGTGGAAATATTGAGTTTGACTACGACAGTTGGAAAAGAGTGAACTTTGAGCGTCGTGGGGCGAAAGGAGCGCAGTAGAGATACGTTTATCGACCGATCAACTTTGTTATCACCAATTGAACAAGTAAAAGCTCAAACTCCGGTAAGGCGTGACTGCTTTCATCCTAGCGTGCGTGCAACAAAAGTGATTCAACTACAGTCGTTTTCCATAATAGCATGAAATCATTGAAGTCATCAGTTTCCCTCATAGTCATAAGGCTGTTGTCGCCGACGTCGTTGTTGGAGTATGAAGCACCACGCCTTCTTATTCGTGCTACCCCAATCCACACTGCCTCGACAGTTATTCCCGAAGCACTTTGCTCAGAGAGATATCACCGTCGATCCGAGCCCAGTGTCGAAATCTCCTCCAACACCTCAAGTAGTCAGTCTCAGCTAAAGCGCCGAGCGAAACGCAGTTGGAAAGAGACCAAGCAACAAAATTACTACCTCAGATGCAGCAGATGTCCAGATTGCAGCTCACCGTAACTGCTCTGCCCGTTCCGACTCGCCAATTCAGCGCCGAAGCGATGCCGAACTTGCTCCACCGCCAACATGAGCTGCAACTACGACCGGGCAAGATCTCTCCACCGAAGCTGGTGATTCTGGGGCCGCCAGCAGGAGGCAAAGGCACACAGTGTGAACTCCTCGTTGAGCTGCTTGGTGTCGTGCATCTGTCAACGGGCAATATCCTCCGCCAGGCCATCCAGGACAAGACCCCGCTAGGTATCCAGGCCCAGCAGTTCATGGATCACGGCCAACTCGTACCCGACGACCTCGTTGTGAACGTAGTGCTCAGCCGACTGGCAGAGCCGGACTGTGTCGCCCGAGGCTGGTTGTTGGACGGGTTCCCCGAACGGCCCAGCAGGCGAAGATTCTGCTGAATGCACAAGGTGGTGCCATGGTGCCTGACTGTGTTCTGGAACTAGAAGTCCCCGACGACGAGGTCATCCGACGTATTGCTGGTCGGCGTGTGGACCCCGTGACTGGCAAGACATACCACGTCGAGTTCAATCCTCCTCCGACCGAAGTGCTTTCACGCGTCACCCAGCGCAGTGACGACACCGAAAAGAAGATCCGCACCAGACTCGAGCAGTTCCACGCACACAGTAACGCAGTGCGCAGTGCGTTTGAGATGCACCGAGGCGACTGCGGACTTGAGGTCCAAGTGATCCGAGCGAGTGGGTATCAGGCTCCTCCTGCCACTGCGCAAGCGTTCGCCGATGCAGCTCTGCAACGTGCAGCCCAGCGCAGTCTCACGCAGATCCGGTGCGATATCTCCAGGCGTTTGCGTCGGCGTCTCGATGCAGGAGGCAGAGGAGTCTACCGCGTGCCGGACCCCGTGGCAAACCCTTCTTTTCCAGTCCGTGCTCATGCGCGTGCGTTCCACAGCGTGTCGACTGCCGCTCGTGTCATTCCGGACCGCGAAACACGACGTAATTGTGCGCGAGGATTGCTTCGTAGTGCTCTACGGAGACTGCGTTAGCTCTACTAGAAATGTGCAACAGTGTAGCCATGTCAATGATCGTGTAGCCATATAGTGTTAACTGTAATGTGTTACGTATCGTTAAACTAAATCGGTTGTTAAGAAGTCGCAAGTCGATTGGTTATTAGTCTCCCGATACTTTACGCAAGTATAACAAACCATTTCGAGATCTGCCAGACCTGGTCCAAGCAAGAGGTCATGGAGGACTGGGTGCGGGACAAAGTTGTCCATCTGGGACTGGACGCTTCCGTCTATGTGGACTATGGTCTGGGGCTGTTACAGGACGAAGATATGGACGTTTCGGAGCGTGTCGCAAGTCTGGCGGCGGTGTTTTCTGGCGCAGCCGATGGGTTGGTGGCTGAGGACGTTCTGAGGACCATTCTGGACGAAGCGAAGATGGCAGAGGACGTGACAAAGTTATTACAGGCGGAGATGGACCATTCCAAACAGCAGGAGGACCTTCAATTGGCTGAAAAACAGCTGCGGGACCTTCAGCTCCGCGAGAAACAGCGCCAAGAGGCAGAAGAAGCTGCCGAGAAGGAGAAACAGAAAGCTGCGGACCGTCTCAAGAGCATGACGCGGGAGGAGATCGTCGCTCGTGAACAACTCATCAATGAGTATGGCTTCACGGTCATGTCGGAGTTCGATGAGGACGGAAACGTCGTCAAGATCAAGGACAAGGAAAAGGTCTCGCAGGACGCAGGGCCTGCCAATTCCAACAAGCAACGAGTGCAACAGGCGCAAAGTGCCATGCGAGAGAAGATGAAAAAGAGCATGAGAAGAAAGTCAAGTACGAGAAGGAGCTGCTGGAGAAGGACAGAGCTCGTAAGGACAAGGCCAAGAAGAGGACGATGAAGAGGGAGAAGCAGCGAGGATGCGGTTAATGAGGATAAAGCTGCAAGCGGGTTAGACTGGTTTGCTGTACGATCATAAACGCTCTAATCTTGATGGTGCTGACTGTGGGTTCTGTCTACTTGCCGTATATTTTGCTAGCACACTGCTTCAAGTGATGTTGCAAGCAAATATTTCTGGCAGGTGTGGATTGCGTGGATGTATGAAGCTTTGATGTATTCTATTGGTTATGTTGTAATGCCCCTAGCGCAGTCTCCGTAGAGCACTACGAAGCAATCCTCGCGCACAATTACGTCGTGTTTCGCGGTCCGGAATGACACGAGCGGCAGTCGACACGCTGTGGAACGCACGCGCATGAGCACGGACTGGAAAAGAAGGGTTTGCCACGGGGTCCGGCACGCGGTAGACTCCTCTGCCTCCTGCATCGAGACGCCGACGCAAACGCCTGGAGATATCGCACCGGATCTGCGTGAGACTGCGCTGGGCTGCACGTTGCAGAGCTGCATCGGCGAACGCTTGCGCAGTGGCAGGAGGAGCCTGATACCCACTCGCTCGGATCACTTGGACCTCAAGTCCGCAGTCGCCTCGGTGCATCTCAAACGCACTGCGCACTGCGTTACTGTGTGCGTGGAACTGCTCGAGTCTGGTGCGGATCTTCTTTTCGGTGTCGTCACTGCGCTGGGTGACGCGTGAAAGCACTTCGGTCGGAGGAGGATTGAACTCGACGTGGTATGTCTTGCCAGTCACGGGGTCCACACGCCGACCAGCAATACGTCGGATGACCTCGTCGTCGGGGACTTCTAGTTCCAGAACACAGTCAGGCACCATGGCACCACCTTGTGCATTCAGCAGAATCTTCGCCTGCTGGGCCGTTCGGGGAACCCGTCCAACAACCAGCCTCGGGCGACACAGTCCGGCTCTGCCAGTCGGCTGAGCACTACGTTCACAACGAGGTCGTCGGGTACGAGTTGGCCGTGATCCATGAACTGCTGGGCCTGGATACCTAGCGGGGTCTTGTCCTGGATGGCCTGGCGGAGGATATTGCCCGTTGACAGATGCACGACACCAAGCAGCTCAACGAGGAGTTCACACTGTGTGCCTTTGCCTCCTGCTGGCGGCCCCAGAATCACCAGCTTCGGTGGAGAGATCTTGCCCGGTCGTAGTTGCAGCTCATGTTGGCGGTGGAGCAAGTTCGGCATCGCTTCGGCGCTGAATTGGCGAGTCGGAACGGGCAGAGCAGTTACGGTGAGCTGCAATCTGGACATCTGCTGCATCTGAGGTAGTAATTTCGGTGCTTGGTCTCTTTCCAACTGCGTTTCGCTCGGCGCTTTAGCTGAGACTGACTACTTGAGGTGTTGGAGGAGATTTCGACACTGGGCTCGGATCGACGGTGATATCTCTCTGAGCAAAGTGCCTCGGGAATAACTGTCGAGGCAGTGTGGATTGGGGTAGCACGAATAAGAAGGCGTGGCATGCAATCGATATCTAAAACTAGCTGAAATCAGGCTACAGGTTAAAGCTCCGTGGGAGGCAATTTTGGAGCCTGAAGATATCGCGATGACTTCGAGTGCGATCGGCAGTATCGGCCGTCAGGCAACTCGGTTACAAGGACGATGTGATCGTCCGCAGTAGTGACAGTGCACTACTATGTACAATCGTGCATTACTGCAACAGGAGCAAGAGCAAACGACAATACTGCTCGACAACAAGCGCAAGTGCCATTAGACATCTGTATATTGGTTACAAGACCTTGCAGCGGCAAATACATTTTGCAGCACACGAAGGTAACATAGGAAGAAATGGCTTGGTGATAATCTCCGCAATAGTGGCGCTTTTGTCAATCGTGGCCGCCACGTAAAGAGAAGTGCTGAATGATTTACTGCAGGTCGCCAAAGCTGCCAATGTGGATGCCCATATGTGGACGAGACGTCTGATCTATTTAGCCGTTCATATGAAAGCACGCCAGGATGGACGGATACTGCATTAGCTTAAGATTTGATAAGAGGGCCATTGGGGCTCTAGCTAACGCGATGAAGTTTATTCAATAGCTCTACCCTGCAGACTATCACCTAGTGGAAGTGACGTGCGGCTTATGCTAGGATTGGCTGATAGTTTGAAATGGTACGCTGTGATTGGGTGAGATATTGAAGAAGATATCGACATCAACTTAGCGCATTGTTCTCGTTATCCCTCCGTAAGACGCCCCCAAAGCGGCTCGACCGTGCTTTTGGACATCATTCCTGTGTGGTTCGGCCTGGCCATCAGGTCGATGTTGAGGTCAGAACTCGAGGGGCATCGTAGCAATCGACGACGAATGACTCTGATCAACCGTGATAATAACAGTTTTGCGTTATGCTTGTTTGCTAGATTCGAAAGTCGGACTTAATGTCGCCACGTTACGCCCTCCTCAATTTGGGCTAATCACGGAATATAGACTTGTGCTGGTGAACATCAAGGTTGCGTTTCCTTCAGCGCCCGTTGAATTACCGGCTTTGTCGGTTTCCTCTGAGCAACGAAAAACCTGAAAGCAATAAACTGACAAGAAGACATGCAACGAGTATACGTCCGATCAAGACGACGCTCTGGGCATTGCAGTCTGGCTGGGGTGTTCTTAGCGGATGTATTGCGCACTCAAGTATGCACGCAACCAAGAATATCGTTTAAAGTCTTCACAGTTTTCGTATGAACGGTCAATTCCGGACTTCCACCCTGTCCACACATCAACGATTTCACTGGCGAACGCATGCTGACTAGGTGGACAGCTTTGAACCATTCAGCAAGTCGCTTCAAGTCCACCACTTCCGTTTCTTAAAGTTCCACGGAGATTCGTCACAACAAGCTCCATCCCTAGGCGATTGTCTCACGCTCTCAATAGCATGTCTTTCAGTGTCGACGACAAGCATGTGCAATCACTCGTGCAAGGTCAAGAACCCCACCTACGGTCAGGCCACACTTCCACACGAGCGAAATACCAAAGTTTGATTCGCACGGCACAGGGCGTTGTGCTCGCAGACACGAAATTCCAGAAGAACCGAATCCAACTAGAAGGCCTGATCGATCTTGCAGCGAACCCTGCCACCTCGCAGAGCAACGCGCTTCTGGCAACGAAAACACTGCGGTATCGCAAAGCACAGCAATGGCGACGAACGGACAGCTAGGTTGCACCGTCACGCTTGGAACATTTATGAGGTGAAAGCCATAAGTTGAATAAGAAATCTTGTCGATTTGGTCTCAAGAATTTGATGGTGAACACGTAAACCATTGCATTGCATTGCATTGCGCCTCTGCCTTTCAGTAAAAATAACTCGAAAATGCATAGAGCAGTGTGCGAAAAGCCTCAGCAAATGTCTTCGCCACGATCTCAGTGCATTTCGGAGGTCTAACAAACACTTCAAAGTAAGTTTATTGAACGGATCACTATAAAAGCTTTAGCTTATAGACGACTGCGCGCGGCTAGTTGTATGCTCGTCTGCATCCCTGCACTTTTCGGTATCTCAATGCCTTCTGTGCGAGCAGAGCGTTGCTCCGAGATGTGCCAGGGTTCGCTGCCAGCTCCACGAGGCTTTCGAGTCGGGTCCGCTTCTTCAGGGATTTCGTGTCCGTGAACAGAACTCCTTGTGCCGTGCGGATAAAAATCTCGGACTTCGAGCGCTTCTCTAGCGTGGGGGTTGGATCGATGGTATCGTGCTGTAGATTTTCGTCGTTGTCTTGTTCCGACGCGAGCAGAGGCACGGGTTCGACGATGGCGGCCATGAGTCTGAGGTTGCAACCGTCGGACAGCGAGCGTCTTCTCATCGCAGATCTTGGTTGACGCGACGAAGCTGCGTAAGTCATGGCTGTGGTAGGAAAAACTGTGGGGGATGGCTAGCTCGCGGAGAATTGCTGAATGACTCAAGTTTGTCCCAGCCACTAGCGAATAGGTGGCATCATTGATGCGTGTGCCCTTGATACAGTCCAATGCGTAACAGAGGTCGGAAGTGGCCGTTCATCCGAAACCGTGTGCAGTTTCTAAGATGTAAGTGGTTGGCGCAGATGACTTCTTTAAACACGACTCCCACATGGCACTATTGCCTGCACCATGGCTTGATAAGCAAAGATTGGCGTAGAAGGCTATCCGTTGAACGGATGCAGATTGCAATCGTCGCTACAAGGAAACGCAAGGTGATGTTTACTTTGCAAAGCGATCCCTCCCGAGCATTCGACATTGTCGAGATTTTAAGTCAAACGGTTTTCAGTTTACGATGAGGCTTCCGAACAGCGTGTAACACGCATAGACACGGTCACGCCATCTTCGCAGCTTCTGGCCACACTACTGTACTCGGCGCGCTATTCTACGATCATCTATAGATTCCTGCCACCGCATCGAAAATGAAAGACGTCTCATAGGAGCCGTCGCGGGAAACATGACGCAACCTCCTGAATGACAGCGAGGTTGCGGCCAAGCTAGTATCCTAACTGAATCAATATCGCCGAAACCTTTAACATGTCTGCTGCTACTGCAGATCCATCTGGCTTGGAACGCGCCACTAAATCCCTCTAGCTATGGTCACTTGTCTCCAATGGAGGCTTTCCACTTTGGTGCAGTCGACGATTTAAAATCGTAACGGACCCGATGCAGTGGCGCTGCAGAGGAAGTTATAAAGCAGCTGCCGCAATCAAGCTGCAATCAGAGACTTGGCATCCTGAGGCCGGTCGGGATGGCCAACCACAACGAGCTTGATTTTGTATATGCAGCCGACCTTGATACCACTACGACGACAGCCTCGTTGACGCGAGCCTTACGTGCAGTATCTAAAGGACTTTCACCAGGATCGTTGCTGATAAAACACTTTCTGCTAAGGACAAGGACAAGACTGCTTTGCCATATGGACGTATCTAACCGTTGATAATCGTCATGTGATTGGCTAGTTTCGTTGAAGTTGAAGCGTGTTTATGTAAACGAAATGGCTACATCATCCGATTTAATCTCCGCTTTTGAACAGCGATTGCATCGAGTTTTAAACGAGCTTTTGCTGTGCAGTCAGCAGTGGAATGTGGACGAGAAGTTGTCCATGTTTATTGAGTCGAGTGTAGAGTTGAGAGTGTGGTAGCTTTAGGCACACAATACAATGAAGCTCTTCCGCCCAACTTGCAATCTTTTTGGTCTCCGCACAAAGCGGCGCTTCCCAGAAATTTTCCGCGATCTTCGAGCGGTCACATAACCACGCGGCCGACCTGCCACGCACGACAAGCGGCTTGGTCTCATTTCGACATTGCCGTCGTACCGACCAAGTTGCCAATGGCTACTCTCACGTCTACCGAGATCATTTTGCGTCGTCGATCCATCTCCGAAGGTTGCAAAATCGAAGCGCTGGCCAACTTCATGGAAGACGACGAACTGCCAATTGACCACATTGTCCCCGTGTTGCTGCCAATGACGCAATGCGGCGGAGAGAGTGCAGCTGTGCTGGAACAACGTTCCAAGTCCGAGGATTTCATCCGCACGGCGCAAGGCATCGTGTTCCCTGACACCAAGTGCCACCAGTACCAGACCAGACTCGACACTTTGTTGGAGCTCGCGGCCAACGCCTCCAGCTCCCAGAGCAATGTACTGCTGGCCAAGAAGGCGCTTCGGTACCGCAAGGTGCTCGAGCGTCGACGCATCATGCAGTGAGTCTTGGAAACTTTAAATAATCTCTATTCGGCTCTATTCGGCTGCGTGCATCGAAGACCCCACCAAGATCAGTGGAGCAGTCGTATGTGCATCCTTACCTAGTTGTTGTCTAGTGTTACGATGATGATTTATTTAAACTTTAATAGCAACTCCATCGTATGTCTAGCGTGATTAATCGGCATTTAGGATAGCAAACGAAAATCCAAGTCATTGGAGTGTGCGATGAGGACTGCACGAAAATACATGCAATCGCATACGCGAATACGTTGCTAACGGAGCATCAACGGACTATAACGGACGGCATCAACGGTAAATAGCCTTTAACATCCTGAGCCCTGCCCTAGCATGGTGGTGCGCCAAGAAGTGCGCAGGCCCACTGAGAGCTCCAAAGCAGCAGTGGCGACTACCTCCAAGTCCTTATCCGCAGTCTCGCTCACCAAAAAACAGTATGTCATGTTGTCGCTTGTCTTAATTATTGAAGTCTCAAGCGATGGAACCTCCATGGACTACAGAACGCCTTGGTATCGGATGTCGAAGAGCTCAGGAACAACCTCGAGGTGAAGGAAATTGTTATACAAATGTGTCGACGATATCTTTTCGCTAAATGACATTTCCTTGTAGCTTCAAACAAGAGAGGTAACACAGCGTGATGAAACAGTATATGAAATAGTGGCCAAGGTGAGATTCACCCACAATATTGTGCTCGTCCTTCATCGCGCTAAAAAGAATATCGTGCTGTAGGTGGACATGCTGCATACTGCTTTCAACTCGCTGTCCGATGTCGTCACCTGTGAAATCGGTTCGTGGTCTTTCATTACTCAATAATTAGTGCGTAGTTTTCTCCTCTAACGATCATCCTGAAACTCAGAGGAGATACAGAAACAGTTTACAACACTGACGATTCAAATGCAGGAGCGCATGTCCAAATTGGAAAACTCTATAGTTTTGTTGGAGTCTCAGGTACCTCAAATGGATGGCAAACGCCGCCGGCTTCATGAAACATCGGAGCGGCGCTTTCAAAGTGTGCAAGACACATGCTCAAAACTTGAGATGGCTCTGTACGAGACACAATCTGAATTGGCTCAAGTGAAGAACGCAGCGGATGACCTTATGACACGCGAACGAGAAGCTGTGCACTTGCAGCAAACTCTCCAGATTTCTCAAGAAGACGCTACGGATGCACTCCGCAGATTGAAGGAAGAAAGCAACCAGCTTCAGATTGAATTGTTTGCGCTCAAAGAGCAAACCAATAGCACTACCGTCACTGTTGCGAGCGATGTGCAGGTGCTGGCTAAGGAGTATTCTACACTCCGAGCTTCAGTCTCGAAACAGCAGACTCAGTGGCAAAGCCAATTAAGTGTACTACAAGAGACTATAGATCGGCAAGGAAAATGGACAAAACGCAGCTTAATCAGCGTGTAGACGCGCTCTCAGAAGCTGTAGCATCACAAGAGTTCCGCACGAAAGACGCGGTAGAAAACCTGCTGAAAAATCATGCAAGAATTCGATGCGCACTTGACGAAGGCATGACCATCTGCTCACGTGAGATCCGCACACTCAGTAACGAAGTAAAAGCTGTGCAAGCCGACGAACAGGAGAAACTTGAACAGGTTGTGCAGCAAATGGTGACAAGTTCCATTGAATGCAGTCAAAGACACGACGACTTACATCAGACTCTTCGCTCCATCGCACACCGACTGAAGGTCTCGTTGTAGCTCAGCACTTGTATCATCTGCATAACATGCACACAAATAAAATAGAGGCTTTCCTTCAAACATTGAACCCGATGGTTTGCGTCCCGGTCATTGGGGCGGCTTCAGGGGGCACATATTTCTTCCTGTACTTGTCCTTGAGTGACGCATACTTGTTCGAAATATCCTGCAGTGCCGCCACGACATTAAAACAAATCCTAAACAGTACACGTGGAATGTTTCGCCTACCTTTTCTTTCTTGACCGTGATCAGTTCATCATCCAAATCACGGAGAGCGCCAAGTTGCTGGTAGTGGTATTTCCGGTGACGGCGAGCTCGATGGAGCTCACTACTGCAGCAGAAGCGTAGAACTTCCATTGCAAAAAGAGCTAGAAGTGCGTACGCCGGAAGGAATTTGTCCTCCTCGAGTCTGCGTAGCTGCTCATCCCTAGTCAAACAAACAGTAAAAAAAGTAAGAAAGCTCCTAAACTACTCAAAGTTATTGAAAACAAGACAAAATACGTGATTTTGAGTTCTTGTTGATGCTCTCTCAGGAACCGGTCGATCGTCGAGCCTTGCGTTAAAATGACGATAGCGAGCGCTAATTCCGCGAGCGCCAGCAGAATTAACAGCGTCGAGGAGCAGGACAAGCAGATGGAGCAGCTGCGGTTGGACGCGCCGCACCAACTCATCAAAGCCGACAGGGTCAAGAGAGTTCCGACCGCCAGGATGGGCCCGTAGAGCCATTCCGGGGCATAGTGGTTAAGTCCTAAAGAATAAAGAATTAGTCGTAAATCTCGTATTGGAAATGTGTGGATACAAAATACCGACCGATGTAGAGACTGTAGACTGTGAGCGCCACGCCACAGATGAGGTCCACGCCGTTGAACACAAAGAGCGCGCTGCCGGAGCAGCATTCGCTACAGGAGTCCACACACATTCGTTCTGAGAGGAAAAAGATTCTGTGAATTCAATTCTCATTAGGTCTATTCTTGTAGTTTGGTGGAACTATTTTCGTATTTGACCATTACATGTTGAAGTGAAGCAATGCAGTTCTTTCATTCTTTACGCTTAATAACAAACAGCAATAAAATACTACGTTGATAATAATGTCGAATGGATGACCCCCTCGCCATTGAGTGTTGGTGGTCTCTACGACCAATTGTGTCGGACGGGACAGCTCATCGTCCTCGCTGCCTTCCAGTCCGTGCCGTTCGGTCGGTGCGAACGCATTTCCCGATACTTTAGCGCCTTCTTGGCGATGAGCGCGTTGCGCTCCGTGCTGTCCGGACTCAAGGCGGTCTCGACCAGGCGCTCTGCCTTGGCGATCGTCTCGCGTTGGAAATCCTCGTCCTGGAACACGACCCCAGTCGAGGTGAGCACGAAGAGCTCCGACATGGAGGAAAATCCAGGGTACGACGTGGCCGGCGCTGTCTGAGAGAGTGGGGAGACCTTGAGGCTGTCGCGCAGCGAGGTGGTGGCTTTCGATGAGCCTTCCGACCTCGAGCGGCGTCGCGGGGGATGGCCGTCATGGTGCTCGTGCCCGTCATTGCGTGCTCCCCTGTGTCCGACTCGGTAAATCTGACAATGGCCGCTGCTGCTGCGAACGAAGCTCCGCTGGCTTTTGCTGGACAGCAGCCAGGCTTCCAGAACTCGTTTCGTGTGCTGAAAGGCGCAGAATATTCCGGGCCGTTACGGTCATGGAGGGACCCTTAGTAGCTCCTCGATTTGTCCATGCCAAATCGGGGCTCGAACGCTGCAAGGACGCCCTAGAGGAGCACACCAATTTATCAATGGACGCTGAGAGCAGTGAAACGGATCGGCCTCTTGCGCTTGGTGAAGCGACACCAACCGAGGAGTTCAAACAGCAATTGCAGGCCATGAGACTATTCACGTGGGGCCAGCGGTGGCCGGTGTTTGGTGTGAGATCCTGCCCGCGTGTGGTTTCTTGCGGGCGGCACCCACCGATTGACTTTTTACGCTCAGCCACCATCCATCCATGCATGCGAATCTAGCTAGCATCAAAGCCTCTCGGTCCGGACGATCACCGCTTTGTCCACATTGCTTTGGCCACCACAATTGAGCTACCGAGTAGTGCGTTATTCAACGCTCTCCTGAGTTGTGGTCAGCAACAGTGGGCATCAACGCTCAGTGTAGTGAAGATACGTCCGAACAGGGTGAAACATGCCGTTGAGGTGCGTATTGATAGAAATACGCCATGAGTCACCTTCGCGAATAGCTTTTGTCGCCAGGAAGACGTTGTCTCGCAGCCTGCAAATGCGGTAGTTATAGCGACCACACCAGATTTACGGCGTAGAGAAGATTTTGCACCAAGTTCAGGTGATGAGGACGCGTGCGTGCGCTTGTCGTCAGAATAAAGGACAATGTTGCGAGTTAACACTGCAGCACAGAACACCAATGAATGTTTCGTAGGAACCGGTAACGGCAAGACATTGTCTTCCAAGTGTTGTGTTCTAGAGTTTGGAACTTTTAAGGTGAAAGTGCTGCTCACGGCTGTCGCGTTCGAGATACATGCGTGCGATCGCCGACGACAACAGTACTGGACACATGCGAAGCACGTCGTCATGAAGTGCGGCAGCAAGACCAAGTGGGTTGCGGCGCAAGATCACATCTTTGCATGAAAGTGCTCGTCGAAGAACTTCATGTCGTAGTTCTAAAGCCGTGCGCGTGAGCGATTCCAACCACGTTGTCAGCGATAGCATTGCTAATTGCCCATGCCAGATACCAGATTTAACTCGTACTACGGATCATATACTTACACCAGGCGTTACGCTTGCAGTCAATGCTGATAACACCGAGATTATGAGCTATGTCTAACGAGGATTTCATCGGTACCAGTTGTACAGCAGTTCCGACGATTCTGCTGTCGAGACTGCGGTAGCTGCCGTAAGGAGGGCTACTGGAAACGTTGAGGGTTGGTGCAGGGTCGGCGCTTGTGCTAACTTAGAGTCTATCAAGTCAGTCCACACGCCCGCCGCCTCGTGCTAACTGCTTTTCGGCTTGAGCGCAGCTGGCTTGCCATCTTTCAAATCCTGGAGCTTAAAAACGGCCAGGAGGCCCGCCTGCACAAGCACATACCGTACCACACAGCAGAAATGAGTGGTGCCCCCTGCTTAGTTCACCTTGACGGACGAGCAGTACCCTACTACTATAAAATTCTGTATCCACTTACGCGGTCTAGAATCGTCTTGGTGACCTTTCCATCGGCATCGATAGGAGGCAGGCGCATGGTCTCCTGGCCATCCTGGAAAAGGATCAGCGTCGGCAACTGGGATGACGACGTCGACACGTCAATCCGATTTTCTACAGCCAAATCTGACCACTTATTCACATCCACCTTGCCAAACTGTAATGCATCAGAGGAATATCTGCGCAAGCCACAAAAGTAAATACCGTTGCAATTTCAGTCAGCATCAAAAATATATACATCTGAATGGAGACTCAATATCCCACGCACCTGAGCGATAGTTCAGCCAGCATAGGCTCGTGTTCCAGGCAATAATCGCTCCAGTCAGCATAATAGAAGACCAGCCATGAATTGGGCGTTTTCGGTCCTTTTCGGGGCCCAGAAGCTTTTGACTTGACCAACTTCTCTACCAGTGCAGGGTTTAGCTCGGTGAATCTGGACGGACCGTCGTACTTGGGTTGCCCGACTGCAGCAAACAGCACTGTACGCAATAAACACATTGAAGGATCACTGGTCAGATATTGAAGTTGCTCCACCACTTGTTTTTAGCGAGACCGTCGTACCTAGACAGAAGGCTGCGTACCACCCAAAGACTGTCATGTCCAAGTAGTACAGCGCAGCCAGCACTCCAAGCTTGCCGTACATGAAGAAGAGAGAAATGACGCCGTCGATCGTCGCTTTCTTCCGGTAGTTGATTAGCCACGAGCCTAATGCCAGCAGGAAAATCTCTTGCTCCTGCACACGTCACAGATTATTTGTTAGATTCTAGATAGCTATTTTAAATACAAACACTGATTTTAAATACCAATGGCAGATTTAGGAAGTTCTCACGCTCCAGCAGCGCGTCACTGGCGCCCTGGTAGCGGATGGGCAGGTATAGGAGCAGCGCCACTGTGTTGCAGACGTAGTAGGGCGCTAGAAAGCGCACCCAGAAGCGCACGTTGGCGGCATCGGGCGCCGATTCTGCGGCAGTCATTAGAAGCCTTGCAGCTGTTCAGAACATAAGGCAAAGCACGATTTTTCAATAGAAACTGGATTTGGGCCTAAATTGGGTACACAATAGGGTCGAAAACGGATTTGGGCCTAGTTTGAGTACTCATAGTACACAAATGAGTACCTTTTGTCAGATTAATTAGTCGAATGACCTTGTCACATTTATCGGCGTTAGACTCTGTAGCAACATCGTAAAGTATGACAAGCAAGGCTGCAGTGCGGTTTGGTAGACGTGTTTTACGTTAAGAATGCAATAAAGGTGGCTTTGTCAGCACCAGCGATACGGCGCAGTGTGCTGCGAAACGACGTACTTGACTCTTGCTGCTCTAAAAGGGCAGTTCGCCCGAGATGACGTCCGCACGACCGATGACGTAGACCTTGGCGCCAAGCTGTGCGATCTTCTCGTGCGGCAGGATATTGCGGCCGTCGAAGAAGAAGGCGGGCTTGGTCATGCCAGCGTACACCTTCTCGTAGTCCAGGGTCTTGAACTCGTCCCACTCCGTGAGCGCCGCAATGGCGTGCGCGCCCTCCGCAGCCTCGTACGGGTCGTTGTACACCTTGAGGAGCTTATCCATCATGGGGTGGTTGGTCATGTTTACGCCCTGGTACTCGAGCTCGTGCATCATGTCCTCGATCTTGACCTGCGGGTCGTACACAGCCACGTTGGCCTTCTCCTCCAGCAGATACTTGACGATCGTGGCGGCGGGCGTCTCACGGACGTCACCCGTGTCCTTCTTGAAAGCAAACCCAAAGATACAAATCTTCTTGTTCGTGACTGTGTTGAACATCCGGCGGATCATGGTCGTCGCGAAGCGCGTCTTCTGGTACTCGTTCATGGTCACGACATGGCGCCAGTAGTCTGCCACTTCCGGCAGATGGAAACTCTCAGCTAGGTACACCAGGTTCAGGATATCCTTCTGAAAGCACGAGCCGCCAAATCCAACGGAGCAGTTCAGGAACTTGCCGCCAATACGGTCGTCAGCGCCCACAGCACGTGCCACTTCATGCACATTGGCTCCCGTCGCTTCACAGACCGCCGAGATCGAGTTAATGCTCGAGATCCGCTGCGCCAGGAAGGCGTTCGCCACGAGCTTGGACAACTCCGACGACCAGACGTTCGTGGTAATGATGCGCTCCCTGGGCACCCAATGCGCGTACACGCTCACGAGCTTCTCCACTGCAGCATGGCCTTCAGGGGTCTCTGCACCGCCGATCAGGATGCGACTGGGCTCCTGCAGGTCCTGGATGGCCGTGCCTTCCGCCAAGAACTCTGGGTTGGACAGCACCTCGAACTTGAGTCCCTTGGAGTTGGCGCGCAGCACCGCCTTGATACTCTCCGAGGTGCGCACAGGCACCGTGGACTTCTCCACCACAATCTTGCCTTCTGTGGCCACGTCCGCGATCTTGCGGGCACAGGCTTCGCAGTTCTTGGTGTCTGCGGCGCTGCCGGCGCCAATGCCGCTGGTCTTGGTGGGGGTGTTGACGCACACGAAGATGATGGACGCCTCGTTGATGTACTTGTCCAGGTCCGTGGAGAAGAAGAGGTTCTTGTTGCGGCGGGAGTTGACAAGCTCCGTCAGGCCCGGCTCGTAGATCGGAATGTCGTCTGGGTCGTTCCACTTGGCGATCTGGGCCTCTGAGATGTCCACGACCACCACCTTGATGTCGGGACAGCGCGCCGCGATCACGGCCATGGTGGGGCCGCCCACGTAGCCGGCGCCCATGCAGCAGATGGTCATCTTGAATTCGGACATCGTCGGTCTCTGTCTCTGGTCTAGTCTTGGAGGCGGCACGTGGCGGATTGAGTTATGCCGAAGGATATGAGGCCGCGAGGCGACGGTTTGGATGGAAAGGTAATTGAAGGACTCTGCGATTGGTCGAAATTTCCACCAATAAGAACGCTAGACGAATCCTGCCCGATCGGCTCACAACCGACGACGGACAGCAGTTCAGGTGGACATGCCAGCGCGTTGGCAGAGTCTTTTGTCGATTGTGCTGAGATTTTACAGTCGGAGTGTTGGTGAAGAGGGTGGAAGGGGCCCGCGCTAATGCGAATTTTGCGAGAGTTTGTTCCCACCTTGGCCAATCAGATGAGGCCACAATCAACGAGCGGTAAGATCAGCCCCATCCAACTCGCAACCTGCACTGTTAGTCGATGCGTGCAATGCAGTGAATGCATTTGTGACGCACATGTGAGATGCGTCTCTCCTGTATCGCTGTGTCTCGATGCAGGTGCAAGTCGCCATTGCGCACGAGCGGTCACGTTGCCTGCTAAACATCATGTTATCGCAGTAAAGAGAGCGATAACACACTTTCTGTATTTGTATACTTATTCGTGGTACAGATCACCAATATCACACTACAGAGGGATTACGGCCCAAACGATATATTCCTTGGAGCGAGAGAGGTACGGTAGCAGTGTCCAATGGAGCCACCGCTTCTTGCTCCTGTCATTCGCCAATCGGAGCCCCGAGGTACATCCCAGCAGCTCCTCCCTCCGCCCGTAGACGTCTGTGCCATACGGGAGGACACGCCACTGCTCCACCAGCAGAGAAGACCTCAGAATCGCTATTCCTGTCGACGTCCGGCACTAAAAATGAGCTCCACGGCGTTGCTCACGGCGTCGACGTCCCCTCCCCGTCCAGAGCCGCGAGCTACGCGGCGTTGGATGCTCAGGACTCGCCGCTCTCGCACGCCATCGACATGGGCGTGAAAGTCTCCGCTGCGGACGCTGCGGCTGTCGCTGACGGCGCGTACCTCACGGCGTCGACGTCGTGCGCCACGTCCGCCAACGTCGTCAAGCGGAACCCCTTCACCTACACGACGCCGGTGGACAATTACGAGCGCGTCAAGATGGCCATCATGTGTCTGCTAGGGTGCCCCTGCTGCGCTTCTTGCTGCTGCTTTGTGTCGGTGTCTTGCTGGCAGTTGTGAGCAACTTGGCGCTCTTAGGGTACAAACGACTGGAGAAACACAACGGAGCAAGAGCTGCTCTACCCAAGTGGCGGCGCGTCGTGGGCTTCGCGGTGCCTTATTTGCTGCGCTCGCTGATGCTCATTGTGGGATACTACTGGATCCCTGTCAAGTACCCGCCGAACTTCGACCGCCGCAACATGCCTCGCGTGATCGTGAGCAACCACTTGACGTTCTTCGACGGACTCTACATTTTCTCGTTGCTGTCCCCCAGCATCGCCATGAAGACGGACGTTGCAAACTTGCCGCTTATCAGCCGCATCGTGCAAATGATTGAGCCCATTCTTATTGATCGTGGCAGCGCAGAAGGTCGAAAGCGGGCAATGAACGATATCGCGGCTCATATTGGCGATCCGACGAAACCACCACTTCTTGTCTTCCCCGAGGGCACGACGTCGAACCAGGAGTGCCTCACCAAGTTTAAGGTCGGGTCGTTCGTCTCGGGTGTGCCGTGTCAACCGGTGGTGCTGCGGTACCCGTACAAACACTTTGACATGAGCTGGCCACCAGGAGTGTCGGGTTTGTACCTGGCGTTGCGTGTATTGTGCCAAGTGTATAACCGGATGGAGGTGGAGATTCTCCCAGCATACTACCCGTCGGAACAGGAGAAGCAGGATCCGCAATTGTACGCAGAAGGTGTCCGTACTGTGATGGCCAAGGCGCTGGGTGTACCTACAACAAATCACGCCTTTGAGGATGTGGCGCTACTGATGCGTGTCGGCGACTATGCAACTCGTCATGTTGCACCTCTGACTGATGTCAGTGAGATAGTTACCCTCACGGCACTGAAGCGTGGCGACGTGGAGAAACTTGTCGAGTACTTCCGTCAACATGATCTCAACAAGGATGGACAGCTATCGATGGAGGAGTTACGTGCACTGTTCCCGAACGACGACCCGGTGATCGTGGACCAACTCTTCGACCTCGTGGATGTCGACGATAGCGGACTCATCGACTTCCGCGAGCTGTGTCTGGCGTTGCGAGCGCTGAACCCGCAGAACGTCAACGAAGGCGACGACGCATTGTCGAAATTCGCCTTTCGACTTTATGACCTCGACAACAACGGACTGATCGACCCTGCCGAGCTGGAGCAACTGCTGCAGTTCCAACGACACTTCTACGGAGCGCCCGAAGCGAATTTCACTGCTGTTATGCACCAAGCTGCGCGCACCCAATCGACCCACGGCACAGGGATCCCCTACGAGCGCTTCGAACAACTTGTGGAGAGAAACCCTGAACTTCTAGGGCACGCTCGCAACAAACTCGAACTTCTGCGTGGCTCCCTACGCGACATACACACTGCTCCTAAAATGTAGCCATGATGACGACGACGACGTAAAATACTGTGAATGAAAATCGTTATTTTGAAAATTGAATTACCAAAAAAACAAATCAGAACGTGCCATGGGATCGTGCTCGGAGCTGTGCGCCGGCCTCGGGCTCTTCGTCTTCAATGGCGTCGACCTGGTGGCGGGCGTGGCGCTCTGTATCTACAGTCTGTACATCGGCACGAACCACTACGCCCCGTGGTGGCTGTATGGTGAGTAAAATCGCATTCGATGGCTGTATAAATATTTTAAATAACTTTTTCGTTTTTAGCGCCACTGTTGGGGATCGGCTGTGTCTTAGTATTGGCGTCGCTTATGAGCGGCTGCGGACTCGTGTTCCGACGCTTTTCAGGCTGCATGGCGCTCTCCTCGGACATGTTGCAGTGGCTTTCATTGGCGGAATTGGGACTGGCCATCGTCGTTTTCACACAAGGCGACAGCATTGACAAGTTCCTTCGTGAGCATCAGAATCAACTGGAACTTAGGTATGATCATTATTTATTATTATTTGCTATGATTAGATTTATTTATTGATGTGTTATGCTGTTAACAGTGGAGACCAATTGTCCCAACTCGAAAGGCACAAATACTATCCAGGCTACTTGCTGGTGGTGTTATTTTTCATGGAAACACTGCGTCGGCGGTACAGTACGACGCTGCATCATGCGCGACTTCGTCGGCAGTACGAGTATGAAATGCTGGCTTAAGCTTCTCGTCAAGCACTTTTGTACTCAAAAGCATCCACGGTGGAGTTTTCTTGACCGGTTGAGCTAACGTGGAATGAAGAAGTGTATTGAAAAACAGTATGCAAGAACAGAAGTACTCGATCAACTAGTGTATGGTGTTGCGTCCACCACCCAGGTCAGCATGAACGTCCGGAGCAAGAGCGCTACTTGGTTCTTTACTATTGGAAGAGACGGCTCGAGGCCGGGATTGTTCCTTGTGGGGGTCCTTCTTGTGACCGAAGCCCAGCATTTCGAAACATTTTCCGGTCCAAGAACGCACGGCACGTGCAAGCCCCTTTACACCCATACCCTTGACGATCACATGCTGTGTTGTAGCTTGTTGTGTACCAGTCTGGTGAGCATCACCACTACCAAAGTCCAGTGTGTGGTTGGCGAGAAATGGCAGCTCTTCACGATGGAAGGCATAGAGCACTGAGAGTTTTGTCTTATCGTGCTTGCTGGGCTTCGCTTTGCGAGACCCTGCAGCAGAGCTCTCTTGGTTTTGTTGATGAAGTCGAGCGATGGTGGAAAGCGATGGATCGCCATGCACAACGCGAAATCCACTGGTAATTGCTGGCCGAGCGCAGTTCTCTGGTAGACACAGCAGCAGACAGTCTTTGTCTTTGAAGTGGTCAAAAACTGGTGAATACGCGGTCATAGCAAAACAGCGTCACCAGGTCAGCACAAAGCGCTATTGGAAAGCTGCAGTTAACATTTGTCACGTACCACTTGAGAGGAACAGTGGTGCACGAGTGTGGAAATTGGAGGTCATGCTAAAGAGAGACACGATAGCTGCATTGTTGCGGAGAAGGGATCGCTCGGCACCAGAAACAAGCTGCTCAGCTACTTTCTCTACTGGCTGTGTGCCATCCGCTCGTATCAACTCACAAACCCCACCGAGCGCGGTAACGATGGCATCGCTATGTGCGTGAAACTGCTGGAGTCTAGTGCGGACAGTGTCTTCGGTGTCATCGGTACGCTGAATTACGCGGTCAGTCATGTCGGGTGGCGGCGGATTGAACTCGATGTGATATGTTTTGCCTGTTTCCGGGTCCATGCGTCGGCCGGCGATTCGCTTGACGACCTCGTCATCTGGCACATCGAGTGCTAGTACGCAGTCTGGTACGGTGGACACGTCTTTGCATCGCGCGGCGAGGAGCGCTCGAGCCTGGGCTTCTGTACGTGGAAAACCATCTAATAGCCAGCCGCGAGCTTTGCAATCGGGCATAGCTAAGCGTTCGAGCACCACATCCACAATGAGTTCATCTGGGACGAGCTGACCTCCATCCATATAGGTTCGCGCCTGTCGCCCAAGATTGGTGTCATCTAGGATAGCCTGACGGAGCATATCACCGGTGGACAAATGCACGACGTGCAACGCACGCACAAGATACTCGCACTGTGTACCCTTGCCGCTTGCTGGAGCTCCCATGATGATCAAACGTGGTGGGTTGCGCACCTTTAGAGGACCACGAGAACCGCGAGCGCGGTAAATCTCGTGCACGAGCTTTCGAGTTGTGGTTTCACGAGGTTTTGCTGCATCTACATGAATCACTGTCGAGATCTTGACAAAATTTTGCCGCACGGTCTCACGGTGTTCTCGATAGAGAGTAAGTCTGCGACCTACGGGTGCCGGCGGGAGCTCTAATAATTTTTCCGCGATCTCTCCGTCACGTTGGTTTGCGTCGTCATCTGAAAGCTCCAGAATAGCGACTAGATCCGGCGTTGCTCCTTGTGCTATAAGTACTCGAGCTTGAGTGTCTGTGCGAGGATAACCTTCCAACAACCAGCCACGAGCCTTACAGTCAGATTGCAGGAGCCGATTCAATACCAAATCCTGCACAAGATCATCCGGAACGAGCTCTCCGGCGATCATAAAGCCGTTGACGTCGTCAAATTTCCCGGACTCATCGTTCACAGCCTGGCGTAGCAAATCGCCAGCGCAAACGTGCACTACACCAAACTCCTGCACCAAGCGGTTGCATTGAATACCTCTGCCGGCGCCGCTGGGGCCGAGCACTATGATGTTAGGCAGTCCACCGATTGATCGAGCCAAGCCTCGCGACTGTAACGGGGTTAGCGCTTGGGCTGGCGCAGGCGCGATTGATGATTTTGCACCTGCAGGAGGAAGTGGATCTGGGGCAGGTTGCAAAGGTTCTATAGGCTCTGAATCCGATGCTTGGGGATCATTCAACATAGGATTTGACTTGCGGTACAGGTCAGAGAACAAACGGGCGTAGCCGTTGACTTGGTCGGTGTCGATGGAGTCCGTGCAAGCCAGCAGGCCACATGGCTGATGAGTTTCTACGCATTGTGCCACGAAGCAAGCCCGGTGTTCATCCTGGTTGGTCAGCAAGTGTCTCGGCGCTATGTTGGCATCGAACCATGGGCGGCGTTCTTCGTTCTTCTTGACCATGGATAAAAGTTGCTCAAGCTCGACATCGGTGGTCAATGGCTGCCGAATGAAAATGCTGGGGTTGTAGTCTGCTCGTACGGCACGGTAGAACAGGATAAGGCCGCCGGTGCTCAGCTCGACAACATCGTAAAATGAGAAGATTTGTGAGAAGACGCCAAGTTCCTCGACATCTACACCTACGTGGACTGCCAACACGATGCCACCAAGCTCAGGTCGCAGCTTAAACAGTCGATGTAGAATCACGGCTAACGCTTTGCGTTCACAACAAAGCGCTGGATCGTAACGGAACGACGTAAGCAACAAGCAGCCTTGTGGCTTGCCGAATTGCAGCCGCTTTTTGAGATACTCTCGAACTTCTGGCCAACGCGCGAGTGCAGCTGGAACCTGATCGTTGAAAGACGCGAAGCCCGCGAGAGTCGCTGTGCAAGAGTCTGGAATGGGGTCGTCGCATTGAGGTGGTCGCTCTGGGAGTTGTTCGGCGCATAGCGTGATGTGCGAAGTCTCGATCAACGCACCGGCATGTGTTAGTCCAAAGAGTCTACGACGCGTACTTGAATCGGGCGTCGGCAGCAACTCCACCGCTGCTTCATCAGCTTCGATACACTCACGGACCGACAGCTCCATGCCTCAGCAATCCGTCTGACGCAATGCTATCACTGCCTGGGCAGTTAAGTGGGAGATGGAAATAGTGGACGAGACGATGACACCGGTCCCCGAGAATAAATTCATGCTCCGGTTGAGGAGCACAAACGCTGTCAAAGTGAAGGATCGCAATGAGTTTGGGACTGTTCATTTTGCGACCACTCCTGCGTGGGTGTATTTGCGTTTGAGGTCGAGATGGATAACCTGGAGCCGTACTTCATTCGACGCAGTGAGGATAGTGACCAGAACGGTGTCTTCGAGCTGGATGTGCCGAGCAAAGATGCTCGTCGAACCTACTTCGGTCGAGCTATGTTGGGAGCTGTCATCGAGACTTCGTTTTTGTCACTCACGGCCACGGATCCGACGCATCCGGATCGCCTGCTAGGATTCGCTGCATTCGACAGTTCGCCGCCGGGCGAATTGGCTGACGCAGCGTGCTACCCAGCATTCCTCGAACACAAGTTCGACCTACCACCCACTGCAGCGTGTCTCTTTTTGACGTACTTTGCCCAGCGGCAAACGGCTTCAGGAGCTGCAAGTCGTTCGCCAGTACTTCGTCATCTGCTGCACACACTGTTCGCAACGAGAGTCGATAAACGCTGCGTGCTGCTGATTCTCCCTGACGATGTCAACATCACAGAAACGGAACCTGCACTAGCCAAGTTTTTCGATCGAGTACCGACTCGTTCATCACCTTTGGAAGCACCGAAAGGGTCACTTGCCGTGCAACTTGAGCGAAAACGTCTGGAGCAGCAATTTGCGAAGCACGCCCAAGGATTCGGGCATCATATCGTGTATCAAGCGAAAGTGGATGCATTCTTTCCTGCTGTGCACGTGCGTCGCGCAAGAGTGGAGGATCATGACGATCTCGACCCCATACTGACGGCACAAGCAGAATCTGTGTCTTCTGCGTTTGGGGAATATTTCCTGGCCGAACTGATTAATGATCAAGATGAGCATGATGTTTGCCTTATTGCTGAGGCTGCCAGCGGCCTGGGTGCGGTGAGTGGCGACGATGCTACTGCTGGCCAGGGTAGAGCGGTAGGTATGCTTGCGATCTCCGACCAGTTGGACGTCTCCTCACTACAAGAAAACTTCGAGCTGGGGCCGTTGAACGACCTGGCCAAGGGTGACGTCTCAGCTTTGAATGCTGGGAAAATCACCCCACCGAGACTCGTGATTGCTGGGCCACCGGCAGGAGGCAAAGGCACCCAATGCGAATTACTCGTGGACGCTTTCAATGTCCTCCATTTATCAACAGGAGATCTGTTACGCGCAGCGGTAGCTTGCGGATCAACTCTAGGCGTACAGGCTCAGCATTTCATGGATTCAGGACAGCTCGTGCCAGACGAATTGATTGTCGATGTGGTATTGGAGAGATTGGCCCAGCCGGACTGCGAGACCCGGGGCTGGTTGCTCGATGGGTTTCCCCGTACAGCGACTCAAGCTGAAGCACTACTAGCAGCAGGATTCTGCCCCGATGCTGTCATCTCGCTGGAAGTTCCAGATGATGAGGTTGTGCGCCGTATTGCTGGGCGTCGTGTGGATCCAGAAACAGGAAAAACATACCATCTTGAGTTTAATCCGCCACCACAGAATGACGAGGAACTGCTAGCTCGACTCGTGCAGCGCAGCGATGACACGGAATTAACGATCCGCAACCGCCTCTCCACCTTTCATAAGCACCTAGGTTCCGTTCTGTCTGCTTTCACTACTGCCCCCGAAGCAGACGCCACGGGAGCAAAGATTGTGAGCGTGAATGGTCTCCAGTCGAAGCACGCGGTTGCTCAGCAGATTATCGAGCCAACTCGGGCAATCAAAACAGCACAGAAGTTGCGTGTGCTCGTGAAGCGTGGTGACCTGGCACCCCGAAGTTGGTCATCTCAGGCCCACCTGCGGGAGGCAAAGGAACACAGTGTGAGCAGCTAGTGGCACTATTGGGTGTGGTTCATCTATCAACAGGTGACATCTTACGCCAAGCCATCCGTGATAAATCACCTCTTGGGACGCAGGCACAAAGTTACATGGATGGTGGGCAGCTCGTACCCGACGAACTGATCGTGAACGTCGTGCTTGAACGAATTGCTCAGCCAGATTGCGAAAGTCATGGATGGTTGCTTGATGGGTTTCCGCGCACTGCAACGCAGGCAGAGGCGCTGCTAGCTGCTCGTGGTGGTAAGGCAGTCCCTGATTGTGTCCTGGTGCTGGATGTCCCAGATGAAGAAGTTATTCGCCGCATTGCTGGACGCAGAGTCGACCCAGAGACCGGCAAGACGTACCATGTGGAATTCAATCCGCCACCCCCGGAAGTTCAGGCTCGTGTAATCCAGCGTAGTGACGACACAGAGGAGACACTTCGTACTCGTCTTGAACAGTTTCATGCCCATAGTGATGGCGTGTTGGCTGCGTTTGAGGCGTATCGCAGTGGTCAGGGCGCCACAGTCCAAATAGTCCGAGCGGACGGACTGCAACCAGCGCCGTTGATTGCCCAGACATTCGTATCGCCATCCTTGCAACGAGTTGCTGAGGCTGAAATTCAACTTCTGCAACGAACCGGTGCTCACAGTCTCGTGACTCTGACAAAGGCCGAGGCGCACACCAACTGCTTTGCTGTCACCCTATTTTGCGTGGGAGATGACGCTTTTGAGCGCGCTTCATCTGCGGATTTATTGGTCGCAGCTTTCGCTACGTTTCCGACGCGGGATTACTGCCTGCTTACATTGCCCACACAAGCGCGGGAGCCGCCTTGCCTCGTGTTTTTTCACAAGTGACAGCTCGTCCAGCAAGTGCCTTCACTCACGCACTCTATGTGCTCCATAGGGATGCAATATCCTTCTTTTGTCCACGAACTAGTGATGGCCGCGGTGTTCTTCATCCTGTACAGCTAATGGTACACCGATTGATGCCAAGTGGTGGCAGTCCTGCTGATGATGCAGCAGAGCTAGCACCTTTGATGGTCGGGCTGGATCGACAAACTCGACGTGCCTTGGATGAAGAGCTTGCTTCTGCGTACGACGAAGCAGATGTCGACCTGGAAGACTCGCCAAAACACGTCGCTTTTGTGGTGCGTGCTAACGGTCAGGTTGTGGGCTTAGCAGCACTTGCACGTCAGCCTGACGTCTCAAGCTTGTTGCCCAATTACTTTGATATGGATCGCGTCGCACGCACCGCATTCCATCGTGCAAAAGATCAGGCGTTCGTGCGTCACCTCGTACTCAATCCCATATTCGCAGCCTGTTCGCGGTTCGTGCTCCTTGAGTTAATGCGCTTGTTCCGCAAAACTTGTCTTACCTATCAAGTGCCAACGGGGTTTGGACCGAATTCTCTTGCCCGGCCAACGCAGACATCATTTAGCGCCGCTCTCCAAGAGTTCGTTCTGGCTCCTCCGAGGCGTGGCGTACATTCTGGCAGCGGGCAGTCTGCTCGTCCTGGAACCAGAGACTCTCCACCGGATGGCGAGGAGGGCGACGATGTGAAAGCCGAGCGTGAGCGAGTCCGACGGGCGGCAGTATGTGCTGCCTTTGCATTGTTTGTACTACCCAAGCGATTGCTCTCGGAGCCCAAGCTGGCTATCAATCAGCGTGTCGTGATTATCGGGGCTTCAGATGCTGCACTGAGCTGTTTAGCGCGACTCCTTTCGACGCCATATTTGCGGTTTACCAACCTCACGCTTGTATCACCTCATGGCTTGACACTCGCACCTATGGATGAAAGTGACAGTACAACACAACTACCTCAGGCTTTGGACTTCGCGCGCAAAAGCACGTTCACTGTTGTGGAATTGGAGCAATTCAGCGTACGCACTCACGTCCGTGTTATTGAAAGCCGCATGGTACGCATCGATCGCGAGTCAAAAGCTGTGATTCTTCAAGACGGCTCGTGTCTCCCGTACGATTATCTAGCACTTACTGCAGGCGTGCAGGATGGTACGTGCACGTCGCTAGGACGTCTCCCGCGATTCACTGACGAAGACATGGATGGAATTGGTGGCAGCGCTGTGGCTGCTACATACTGTCCGCCGATCATCCCAAGGCGAATGTTGGTACTGGGCGACCTTCCAACGGCCCAAAGACTTCACAAAGAACTACTTCAAATGACTCGCAAGACTCCGCGGATTGAGGAGGGCCAAGAGCTCGGTCAGCCAGGAGGATCAATCGTGGTTTACGGCAGCTCGTTGCTTGCGCTGCAGGTGGTCCAAGCGCTGCTTGCTCGAGGGATTAACGGCAGTCGGATTCATCACGTCTCTCCAGCACGAGACACCGGAATTGGTATGTTCGAGGATTCTGTGGTTCGTACTGAAATGGATAAGCAGTATCTCGTGAACAACATTACGCTGCATGCAGCACAGAAGATCATAGCAATTGCAACGGCACCAGGCAACGACGATGAATTAGAGGGTATCCGTATGATTTCGACTTTAGATGCTACGCAAGGACCAGATAGCAAGAAGCTTCAACTGCAAGGTATTGGTGATCCCGATGGGGAAGAAACTAAAGTGGTGGAAGGCGAGCTTCTCTCGTGTGAATGGCTACTGTGCTGTCAGCACAATGACGCCGATCCTGACGTATTCCGCGCTGTCAACGAAAGTGGACTTGTCTATGACGGCCGCCTTGTTGTGGATGGTCGTATGCGCACGACGGACGCGCACGTGCTGGCAGCAGGGACGTTATGTCGCTTTTCGCGTCGATTTATCACCTCGAAGCTGCATGAAAATTACAGTAGCCGTGAGGGTGGTGAATTACTTGCGCGTTCGTTGCTGCGGCTTCTGGATCCTCTAGGAGTGCCCGACATTGATGAAATCCCTCAACCTGTAAGCAATGCGCCTTCCGCCAAAGCCCCGATGGTGCCACCACCAGAGATGGAAGTGCCTGTTGTTCGCTGCGCTGTAGTTCCCGGCGGCAAACACTATGTGCAAATCAGCATCCCCACTCTCACCAACACGCTGGCACTACAAGCTCTGCCTACCAACACGGCAACTCGCATTCAAGACGTGAGTCTAATTGGCGGCGACACTGACGAGATGGAGGTTTCCGGTCCCTCCCGCCCTGCTTCTCGACCTGCTACTGCTGCGTCTTCGTCCGGACGACCTACTCGCTACACTTGCCTGCTCTTCGACGACGTGGGCGTGCTCAACCGTCTGGAATACTTGGGCGACAGCGCTGTGCCGGTCCGAGATCTTCAGAACTTGGTGGGTCTGCACGAGTCTTATCTGAACAGTGCGCTGGCATCCTTCACGGCTGGCAAAGTGCACGACTGGGTGGAGTTCTTCGCGCATCCGTGGACAAGCGCTCTTTACCACGACCGCTTCCCAGCGTTTCGAGCCAAACTCCGCACTCTCTTGGCCAAAGATGATGGCGTTCGGGCCATTACGGACGACGCCGCAGCCTTTATGAGGGAAACGGGAGATTCTAGAGGGGCCATGGCGTTGGCACAGGAGCGTGTGGGCAGAGGAGGCAGTGCATTGGAGCCGTCGACGAGGAGATTGGTGGAGAGCCAAGTGCTAGAGTTCCTCGGAGCGAACAGAGACGTCCTCAACATGTTCCTATTGCCGAAAAGAGCAGGGTCGGCGTCGGGATCGCGTCTTAACAAGTAAACTGCTGCATCACTGGTTTCATCTGATGTGCTCAGCAAGGCTGCTACTGGTCAACGTGTTGAAGCTGTCGACATGGCTACACTTGTTCTTACAATGTAACGACGTTACACTTGTGAATTGTATGGTTTTGCAATGTGTCCTTTTGGAGCCGCGGCTCGTCTGCCATCGCCAGCCACTGATTTTAGCCATCATCAAAGCGGTGATACAAAACGTCGATGGACCAACAACACCACTGGAACGCTTGCTTCCATCCAAAGTGATATTCCATCCAGCTCCACGTACCTGACAACACGACACAATGGAGTCAGAACACGACGAAAAATCAATCGGGATCGGCTATATCTGTGATTTTCCTATTCCTCACGACTGTTTTGTATGCACCACCTGTCTGCGACACTTTCCATGTTTCAAGAATTACTAATAAAGCCGAAATCAGGATCGACCGCCCTTTCGAGTGTTTTTCATTCCGTTGCTCAGTCTCCGAATTCTCCTGATGCTGCTCAAGGTGATCCGCGCCGAGGCGTTGGCCTCCGCCGACATGAACGGCAAGAGCGACCCGTTCGTGAAGGTCTGGTACGACGGCAAGGAAGTGGCGTCGTCCCTCGCGTCAAGCGCTCGCTGAATCCTCGCTGGGACTTCGAAGTGACCATCACTCTGGTCCATGCCGGAGTTTTAGACGTGGAATTAGAAATTCTTGATCGGGACGAGATTTCGACCAATGACCTGCTCGGATCTCTCCGTGTACCTTTTCCAGAGTGGCGGGAGCTGGTGGACGAATATCAGAAACGGAAACGATTGCGGACGGAAATACTATTGGGACAACAGAGGACTACTACTACTACTATTTCGAACGGAAATAGTAATAAGTATGTGGATGTGAGACAGATGCACACGGTGGACGGAGTATCAAGTCTGTATCATTCCAATGAAAATGATACGAAATTACTTCAAAGTACTACACCTACTAATACTCAGATGGACATGCAGAGACGTTCCCGGTCTTTAAATTCCAGTGCGGCATATCTGCAGAATGCTAACGAGGAGAAAGAACGAGCTTCGGAGACGCTGCTGCCTGTCCAAAGTGACGCTGCAATGGAGATTAAACCGGTTTTAATTTGGTGTCGACTGGTGAAAGGGGCAGCAGCTCAAGGTCGCGTGCTCTGCAGCGTGCAGTACGAGGAGCGGGACTTGAAGTTCTTGGTCAATCACCCGTACGGGACCAGTATCCAGGAAGTGTTTCTACCACAGAACCCGAGGTTTGAACGTGCCTATTGCCACTTACCCAGGAGTTGGCATCCAGATGTAGCAGTGAGGCAGGATGAACTCTCGGCGTTGCAAGCAGGAACCCCAAAAGATACAATTTTCCCGTGGCATGAGAAGCTGCTGCATATGGTGGAAGAAGTGACGGTGACGTTCCATGTGAACGAGTCGAATCAGGGAGTATTGGCGACTCTGGTTTTAACAAACTACCGCATTTGGTTCGTGCCGTATCGTCGGGTGAGAGGATTGCTGCATGAGGATGTGCACACGCTGCCGATCAGCAAAATTCTGAAGGCGTCGATTCAGCAGCAGAAACGCAGCAACAACAATGTGATCACGGTGCTCATTTTGGATAATATGGACGCCGGCCACTACCACGTGACTCTGTCTCCAATCTCGCGGCTACGAGATTCTGTGCGGGATTTCTCGCGTGAAGCTGAGCTCAAACGTGTCAAGACGCTCCACAATATTGTACGTGAAATTGAGTGGCTCCGGATTGAAAACAGCTTTTGCTCCCCTTCGGATCGCAATCACACGGTGGCTGATGCGGATGAGTTGCAACTCGAGGACGACCTGCGGTTATACACACCAAAACATAGTAACTCTTCGATGCCCCCACCCATGGCACGGGCTCTCACCGCTAGTTACAGCAAGTATCAAAAGCATACGTTTACGAAAGAGAACATCGGTGGAATGACTTTAAACGGCAGCGGCGGGCCAATGGAGCGTCCCAAGTTCAAACATCAACTGAGCGAGTCAGCCGCCCAGACCGCGCAGACCACCACTTTGACACAGACTATGTCGATGAGAAAACCTCCGCAGCACTTTCAGCTCGCAGCAAGACGGCGAATACGGTACGACCCTGAAGCTGAGTTCCGACGGCAAGGTGCGTTAGGACACCCCGTTGGCGTCAGTGCGATCTTAACGAGCAGTATCAGCTATGCTCTTCATACCCAGCGTTTCTCGTGGTCCCAGAGTGCCTGGATGATGAAACTATCAAGGCAGCTGCTACTTTTCGCAGCAAAAGTCGTTTTCCAGCACTCACGTGGATACACCCACGCACAGGCGCACCACTGTGTCGGAGCAGTCAGCCCAATACTGGCGTCCTACGCAGCACCAGCCCGGAGGACAAAAAGTTGATTTGGGCTATCCGAGATGCAGCAATTCCAGCCGAGCAAGCAGCTGGGCGACCTAGAAGCCATGCCATGCCCAAGAAAACCAGTGTTCTTCATATTGTAGATGCACGACCGGAAATCAATGCGAAGAGTAACGCTCTTGCAGGCAAAGGTCACGAGTCCGTGAAGCAGTATGATCGGGATGGGGTGGCCACAGCTGCTATCACGTTTATGGGGATTGACAACATTCACGTGGTGCGAAATTCACTAGCGGGTCTAGCACAAGCGCTGTACGAAGTGGAAGACTCCAATTTCTTCGGCTCGGTACAAAAGAGCCGTTGGTTGGAGCATGTGTGCAGCATTCTTCAAGGAGCGAGCGAAGTTGCCTCTCACCTTGAGCGCGGTGATGCTGTACTGGTGCATTGTAGTGATGGTTGGGATCGCACAGCGCAGCTCTCTGCACTAGCGCAAATAATGTTGGACCCATATTACCGAACACTGGAAGGGTTTGCCATCCTCATCGAAAAGGAATGGTGCTCTTTCGGCCACATGTTCCAGAAGCGGTGTGGCCATCCAACATCGGACCAGACTTCGCCAATCTTTTTGCAGTTCATCGATGCTGTCTACCAACTAACGTTGCAGTTCCCAACGCATTTCCAGTACAACGAGCTGCTGCTCTCTTCTGTAGCCGAAGCTGTTTATTCATCATGGTATGGCACCTTCCAGAAGAATTCCGAATGCGAGCGCCGATTATTCCTGGCAAACGTCGCGAGTGTGAGCGTGTGGGATGTCATCCGTGCTACCACAGACCAATATCTCAACCCTTTGTTTGCAGGAGGAGAGACTCGTTTTGCGACTCGAAGCAGAGTTGGATCATTTATGGAGCCAGTGCTGCCGGTATGCCGCGTGCGTGTCATGCAACTTTGGGTCAGTCAGTATCAGAAGGCTATCGGTCATATGCGTCTTCAACAACGTGAGTTTGAAATGCTACAGCTCATCCGACAGCAGGAAGCGGATCTTTCGCGTCTGTATGCCGCATTGACAAGCGAACAACTGCTCGAATTACGTGCGAGTCGCTTACGTTCTGACATTGCGAAACTGTCGCGTAGCATGAATCTGCAGTACCCGGATGATCCGGGCACACCCTCAAAAGCAATGGATCGTGCGCTTCTCTCTGATGCGCCTCACGGGAAGCGTCCTACAGCGGCATCGTTGGATTTCCATGACCTGGCTAGCATTGTCGCGATGGGCACGGCAGGAGCTGCAACAAACACAAACTCTTCTCCATCTCGCGAGCACATGACAATTACGCAAATGCTTCAGCGTGTAAGCACGGATACTGAATCTGCTCCTCCATCTGCAGCAGCAGGGGCTCCATCTCCAAATATGCCGAATTCTGGTCGCCGACGCAAGTCCGGTTCAAGTCGATCGCGAAGCAACAGCCTCAAGAACACCTTGATTAACGTTGTTGCGCAGATGACAGGTGGGTCTCATGACAAGGACGTAGAGGAAACACCAGATGTGGGGTCTACTACATTGCCCAACCCGATTCGCGTTAGTGAAGGCCGGCGCAACAGTCATTCGAGCTCGCCATCACGCCGAGAAGAGCTTAAACGCGATCTCCGCCATCTAGAGTCCCAGCATGCGAAGCTATACCATCAAGTAGCAATCAAGGAGGACGCAGGAAAGCAGATTATGCGGCGGTTCCGCTGCTACAATTACAATCTCCCGGAAACCGCGTTACGCAACGAAAACGACACGCTGTCTCCAAGCAACGGTAAAAGGTTCGACAGACTGGCACAAACGCCATTGGGAAGCCTTATCCCTCTCCAAGGATGTTGTCTTCGCCATCGCAATCTTCTTCTCCTGGCTCAGGTTCAACATCGGCATCTGCTGGAGGCACCAGTGCTGACCTGTGCGACTCTGCCTCTCAAGATGGAGAGACCCTTAACTTTACACCAGGAAGCTCTCCACTGCTTACGACGGATAAGGTGATCTCCGCGGGCAATTATCTGAACTCACAACCTGTGTGGGAGCGCGACGAAGATGCGCCATGCTGCAAACGTTGCAAGAAGAAATTCAAGACACTTCTGCGCAACCGCCACCACTGCCGTTGTTGCGGATATGTATTCTGTGGCCGCTGCACGAGCCACCGTATGAGCCTTCCGGACTTTGGATACTATGACGTTGTGCGCGTGTGCAAAATCTGCTATAACTCAGGTGAAGACGGATAAGAGAGCGTTAATGCGGTCGCGCGCAATACCAAGCTTGAATACCGAGGGCAATAACCACTGTGCAAGAATAAAACGGAGCATTCTCTATGTAGGCGACGTCGAGTCTAGCGGACTAGGCGCGCTTTCGGACTGACGCATGTTCAGGATGAACTGCCGGTTTGCATCGTTTTGATATACATTTCGAGGAGTGAGTGCCACCGTGAGTCGTTTAGCTTCGAGCGGGGTATCCGGCAGCGTGTTAAGGTCACGCCCCGAACCTGTGCGGAACTTAAACGGGGATCCTCGTCGAGGCGTTTGTGCTGAAATAGCGGCGCGCTCTGGTTGTGCCGGGACAATGCCAATACCGAATGTAGCGTCCAATGAGCGCTTGGCTTCAAGCTTTTCGCACTGGACTGTGCGTGGTGTCATCTTGTCGAATAGTGTTGGGAAGGCCGCGATATACTGCAGCACGAATGACATGTGAGCCCACTACACGAGTTTGGCGATTGGTGATACGTACTCGATCAGGGAAATAGGAGCCAGGACCGCGTTCAGAGCCGTCCATCTTCTCATGAAACCTCGGCACAGCTGACTTCAACGCGGTCACAGCGTTGCCCTTCCGTTTCAGCTGCGTGCTCAAATCTGTGGACTGTTGAGGGTCATAAAATCTCTGAACGACGACCGTGCGTGTCGGGTTCACTTCTCGCTCTGTTCGGTAAAGCGAGAGTGACTTGTACCGCTCAGCATTGCCGGCTAAGCTGTTCCATTCTTTTCGAAAAAGAGCACCGGGACCACGTCTGTCCGCCAGTTCTGCTCTCACGTTGATATACGTTAGGGTCGTCTCTACACCGTCATGAGATTCGTTATCCTAAGTCATAGGCTAAGAGGGCTGCTTACCATCTTCTTTATGGGTGAAGACTGTGTTGCGGAACGATGTATATTGCTGCTGGCCGTCAGGCTCGCGGCATTTACGCACCTCTATTGGAAGCATCGATCTGTGGTGATGATCTCCAGGAATAGTTGTCAATCACGGATCACCTGATGGAGTCTATATGTGGTGACCGGGTGAGTTTGTCATGCTTTGTTTTCCGCCGGACATCACGTAGGACATGTGTTGATCACGACAAAGTCATTGCGATCTTAGCTGGTTTTCTTTGCAATGACATGCAGCTGAAGATTTCCTGTGGAGACAGATTCGTCATTTTTGATACTGAAATGCGTAGATGGTTAAAATCCACGACGTGGCTACTAAGCTAAAGGCAACGTGGAGAGATTGACCTCGGACGCCTCAATTGTGATCGGCTTCGTCTGCAGGTGTGTGGGTAGACCTGGTGTACGCATGAAGAGCATGCACTGCCAGCACTGCTCAGCTTCGTACAAAACAACATATCGCAAATGTTTGTTCCTGTTGTGGCGAGGTAGTCTCAATACCGACCCTGCAGTCGATCCCCCATTCAAGGTAAGATGGACCATCTCACGTGTCCGCGTCTCTCAAATGTCATCGTCTCACTGCTTTCGCGCTGCTTGCTAGGTCATGCCGTGCAGCCGATACCATCGACCACCCAAACCTCGAATCAGCTTCCAGGTCCGCTGTCATTCTGAGGTCTACGCTACAAGATTCAAGTGCAGTCGAGACAAGCATACTTAGAGAGCGATGGTGCACCGGAATTTCTTGTAACCAAGTGCTTACTGCCAAGTCCTCCCCAAGGATACGAAGTGATTTCAATCGTGGGCCTCGGTGGCAACAACCTCTCGATTTTCATTGAGCTGCCTCAGCATCACGACATTGCCATCGATTTGAAGAAATTAGTGTCTACCACGACGACGTCGATCCAGCACGGGTGCCACACCCAACAAGAACTCTCGCCAGCGTCTCAGTACGTCCCCCAGACGTTCGAAACGGGACATCAAGGGATGACAGTCCTGACACGCCGTTCCTTCCACAAGCCAACCGATGAACTACTCGTGAGTCCAATCGTTGCAGTGCTAACGAAGGCTCCGACACCAAGCGTTGTTGCGTCGTGGACTGCGCTAGCTCGTCGGCGTGCACTCTTTGCAGCCGGTACGGTGGTGGCCATCATTCAGGATGTCCCATGAGCGCACAGAGTCGCATTGCGAAGTGGAAAAAGCATGCGTAGCTGCAAGTCCCAATCATTTCTGCGTACATCGTGTGAATTACGAGAAGCTAGAGGCAAGCCACCAGCTGCTACGAAGGTGCGGAGCTCTGCTGCATATAACGTGATGCCTCAAAACAAGGATGGAAAACTGGGAGTGTGTTTACCGATTGCACCCTTGAGGCAATCCATGCTTGCCAAGTCTCATGCAGACGCTGCACGGTGTTTCCTTGTATCTGTTCAAGAGCACGTGGAAGTGTGTAGGTTGTCGGATATGGTTGGAAATACTCAAGTTCGACATGGCAGGAACGATCGTCTACGCGACACAAGCGGTGATTCCTGGCATCCGTATCGGATAGTGGAATTATAGGATCGTGCCTACAACAGCAAATACAGCAGATTTTGTGGCAAAAGCTTTGCCGTGAGGCGGGCGGGCAATCATACAGTCAAGTTGAGCGCGAGGCGCATCCTAAGACGAATGTGCTGTCCAAGTGTCCTGACAAGCTTTACAAACCCTTCTCACGGATCGTCAAGAGCATTGCACGACATCTTTGTTGGCGAAAAGATTGCACTTTCCTGCCCTTCCTGAGTAGAAGTACGCCACATTTTTAGTTGGCGTCGTGACTAATCCCCATCCAATGTAGGGCTTGCAGCAAGAGGCAAAGGAAAATAAGCTGCTGGCGACTCCATTTTGATATGCTTTCAACAAACAGCTGTCGCCTGTAAGGACCCCCGTCTCAACCTTGGATCATTGCAGCACTGTCGAGCTGCCCGCGGTACGTTTTGCTCATTGTGCAACTCGCGTTCCCGGCCGCAAGTGCAGTCCAAGGAAGGCAAAGCCGTGATGGTTCACAGACACTTCATCCAGTCAAGTGCGTACGCCCAAGCCCATTCTGACGCCACGAAGGTGGTCTCAATTGTGGGGTTGGGTGGTGACGACCATCGAGTCGTCATCGAACTGCCTCGTGACCATCAGCTTGTCAAGCACTTGGAACAATTGATCCCCGCAGCTAATGCATCCCAGCAACCAACCCAAGCTCAGCCTCTTACGCACATCTTGCCGCCATTATCGCAGTACATCCCTTCCAACATTCGTTACGGGACGTCAGCCTCGCTGTTCGGTGGCAGTTTGAGCGTGCCTACCTCGCCACAGACAACGCGTAAACGGCGTCGTCGCGGCTCCAACGGCAGTACCAAGCGCTGCCACTTCGTTGGGTGCGACAATTTTTCAGTGAGTCATGGCTTGTGCCGCCGGCACGGCGGCGGTCGTCGCTGCCAATATGTCGGATGCAGCAAGAGCGCTCAGAGTAGGACCAACTTTTGCTGGTCGCACGGTGGCGGGCTCCGTTGCGAAGTCAAGAACTGCATGCGGGGTCGCAAATCAAAGCGGTTTTGCGCCGCTCATTCGGACCGAGAGCCCACCCTGCCGGCGTCTCGTGATGCCGAACACCGCAGCCGTTCCGCGATGCATTTGTTGCCTCGGAACTCTTCCGGCATCCCGGTCCTCCCGAGTCTTCTGCGTGTTTCCCAACTAACCTAAGGACCGAGCAAATGTACAGTTGAAGAAAAATGTGACGTAGATTGCAGTTCTTGTTAAGCAGCTACATTTGCCGATGGTCCGAACATCGTTTGGTAGGTGGCGAGTGCTTGAGCGCGATTTCTTAGAGCAGGACAAAACTTGCTATGTAGCCGTGGGTGCTAATCGGAATTGAGTCGACGTTGTCGGCGGTGACAAGCTGCCACTAACAACTGATGTCGGTGATCTCATTGACGAGGTGATCGCGCTCTGGGGACATTAAGACAATGTCAGGTCGTACAACTAAGGTGCAGTCCAATTTGTTTACCTATCATTTTACCTATCACTGGCTTTCATTATGGATCGGTACACCATAACCACAAGGTAAACCATTCAAAGTAAGAAATGACCAAGCGCACACTCTCACTCAACGCTCCTCCGCTCCCCATGGCCTCCTCCTCCAATCTCTCCACCTTTGCATCGCATGGCTGGGTGCATGTGCGGAATTTCTTGTCCCCATCAGAACTCGAATTGCTGCAACACGAAAGTTACGCGTGTTACAATTCCGTTCCCGACGCCAATGAAGCTGCTGCCGCTGTCGCTGCGCAGGGCTGCGTCATAGACATCATGGCGAGCTCCCCAGTACGTTTATTACTAAGTTTTTTTTTTTTTTTTTACATATTCTTACTTATTTAGTATGATGTTTTTGCTTACCAGATTCGTGACGATGACCCTGCACGTATTGACGCCAAGTTCTATCTCAAAGCTCGAGCGAAACAAGTGGAGAAGTCCGTCGGCTGTCAACCATTCGACGACCAAAAAGTGTTTTCTGAATTGATGTTCGAACGTCTACCAACACTTGTGGGGCAATTGCTGGCTACTGAGTCAAACTCAACTGAGGCTGTGGGGGTCATGTTCTTCAATGAACACTACGTGGTGAAACCCCGCGCAGTCACGTTGAATTTCGTTGGCATCGCGACGAAGATGAACAACTTGCCATGTGTCTGCATCGCGAAACGATCCTACCGTACGTGTCGGCATGGTGTGCATTGGATGATGTTACCAGTGAAAATGGCGCATTGCAATTTGTATCACTGGCAGCTTCCGGAGCGCGAAATGGGGATGCCGACTTTGATCAGCATGCAACTGAGCCGATTCTAGCCAATGCAGGTGACGTGTTGCTCTTCCTGTCGAATGTGTGGCACTGCTCTTCTAGCAATGAATCCAGCTACCCACGACGCGCCTTCTACGCCCAGTATTCAAGAGAGAAGATCACTGCCGGACCAAAGGATCCGTCGCCGCTCAGTTTTGCTATTCCGTGTCGACCAGTATTTTCGACTTCGAGTGGCGGAAATAATAGAGGAACGAAGAAGCTCAGGTCAAATGCGCTTGATCAAGGTTCTAGTGATACCAAGGTGTAATTTCGTCGGACAGCTGCAGTCTAGTGAATGTTGTTTTACTGAGCGGAGCTTCACGTATCCATGGAGTTCTGCTGCAGTTCGTTAGCCGCCAGTTGGGAGAAGATGCTGTGGTTTGAAGTCTAGCATGCGATTAACTGCACGTATCATATTGGTTCACATTGATGTACTATTTGCTCGAAGTGCATCCAGTGTACGCACTCGGCAGATAGCGTTATGGCCTCTTCTGGCTAAGAAACTTTACGCAGTAATTGCTGTTTAAGTGCCGAATTGCCAACCAGTACAGTGGACAGAGATTATTATAGATAAAGCATCCTCTAGCAATGTGAGGATTCTAAGAAAGTGCTGCCAAACCACTACTGACGCAGTGATTATTCACTTCAACCTGCTCTGACTGAAGTTCCACTCATCATTCGGCTTGAAGGAGTAGCCGAGCAATCGATTGCGCTCATTTGATTATGTGCTGAGACCAGCCACCGGCAGCTCTGCATTTGCGGATGGGGCTGAATGGCACGTGCTGTGCGATGTGTGGTCGACGAAGATACAAAGGGAAGCGCGTGGCCCTGCGCGCTGTAATCGCGCTGCCCGGCTCACGCCTGTGTCGGCAAGTTGCGCAATTAAAGATTCGAGATGAGATTCCCACCTCGAATCTCCGGAAACAGCACCGACTTTTGTGCTAGCACTACCAGTGCTTCCACTTCTTTGTGGCCGCAGTGCACCATCAACTATCGGCAATGACCAGCGAGTGGAGGAATGTACGCTTACATGCGTCGGCAGCAAATGTGGACCCGTCTCAATACTCCAGATTAAAATGATCATAATTAGCCTCAGCGGCATAATAACTCTAACTCGTAGAGAGTTACCCTAAAACGCAGCCTGACACATCCCGCGGAAGGCGAGGATTAAAATGATCGCAGATTAAAGCGAAAAGTAGCGAAATGTTGCTCCAGATGGCGCGCTCTCATTGGCCGAGCAAACACGAAATTCACGCTTTCGTTGTCGCTTGAGCCAGGCCGCGCCTGCCATCCCACTCCACGAAAGCACCGACTCTCTCTAATCCATGCCACATGGCGTCAGCGCACGACACAACGGCCTCACAACCTTTTGAGTCTGAGGCCTTCTTCGGACTCCAAAGACATTGTCGAGTCACAGCCCACTTCGATTGCAGTCACTGCGGCGACTGCAACTGCCTTCCGACGCCAAGCCTGTGCGTACTTGGTTTGGACCAATTTCCCGTCTGACGTGAAATTGCATAGATTAAGCTGAGACCGAACCAAAATTAATCTACGCAGCTGTAACCCTGGTCGCTTCAAGGAATTCCGTCTGCTCGTCTAATCATCGACTTACTTGTGGTTTGTATGGACGTCCAAACAGCTGCTTCCCTTCCCCTACCACGAGCGGATGAGGAGGGTTAATCGGGCCAGGATTAATTTGATAAAATCCGGCTCCGATGGCCTCCTTCGAATCACCTGCAGCCGTCGCAACCCACTGCGAAGCCGCCGCTGCAGTCGATATCCAGACTGCTGTTGAGTATGCACCAAGTTCAAGGCTGTTGTTGACGCCTGCCACAAAACGCCGACGGTTTCTGCTGATTAAACTTGAATGAAGAAGCAGGTAGGATAGGCGTGGCAGCAGCACCCCCCCGCGCGCGCCCTCGTCTCAAACCGTGTCGCTGGCTGGCTCCCGCCTCACGCGGCTTCGCACGACGGGGTGTCGCCCCCACAGTTCTCTCTGCTGCAGTATGTCGCGGACTCGCTCTGCGTCGCCGTCGTCCGTCCTGCTTCTCGCCATTCCTCTCTCCTGTTCATTCTCCAATTCGCTTGTACAGACTCAGTCAAAGCCTACCTACCTCCCGTACAGCAGCAACCATCAGCTAACAGTCTGCAATCCTAAATGATGATGATGCACGGGAGCGCTCCACCCTCGCGCTACGCCGCGCCTCAAGACACCGAGACCATCTCCATCTCCATCGGCCTGGGCAGCGACGGCCGCTCGTCGTCCATCGTGCTGCCTCGAGGCCACGACCTCGTCAAGCACCTGCAGCGGCTGCTGCCGCCTCAGGTCGAGTCTGCGCAGGCCCGGCAGCCGCCGCTGCAGCCTCTGCTGTACGCGCGCGAGCCGGAGCCCTCGCGCTTCGACGCCGTGCGCGCGCTGTCTTCTCTGTCGCACCAGCCGTCCCCGGAGGCGTCGCCGTCGCCGTCGAGAGCCCCGCCGTCCATGGGGTCGCTGTCGCAGTACATCCACGCCAACTCTCGGTACGAGACGTCGGCCGCGCTGAGCTCCTTGTCGAGCCGCAGTCCGGTCGGGAGTGCGCCGCACTCGCCGCTGTACCACTCGGACAGCTCCCACAACGGCGGCGTCCGTGTGTACCACCACCCGCAGCAGGAGCTCGTGCACCAGAGCGAAGGCGAGCACCGCGCCACTCGCTCGCGGCGCCGTCGCGGTGCCAACGGCTGCTCCGGCAGCAGCAAGCGCTGCCAGGTGCTGCACTGCGACAAGATCTCGGTGAGCCGCGGTCTGTGCCGTGGCCACGGCGGCGGGCGTCGCTGCCAGCACGAGGGCTGCTCGAAGGGCGCGCAGAGCCGCAGCAACTTTTGCTGGGCGCACGGCGGCGGCCAGCGCTGCGAGGTGAAGAACTGCATGCGCAGCCGCAAGTCGAAGCGGTTCTGCGTGGCGCACCTGAACTGGGAGGACTCGGCGCCGCAGTCTCCAACGGCTGGCGCCGGTCCGGTCGAGTGCGATCGCGCTGCGTACGACGCGGTGGCTCCTGTCCAAGTGGCGGAGCTCCCGAGGACCATCATGCCGAAGACTGTGTGCTCTGTGATGCACGAGGGTCTGAGCAACGCGAGCCCCACGGCGCTGTCTGGCAGCCCGCGTCTGCCGAGTCTGCTGCAGGCGCTGCGCAACACGCAGCAGTCGTCGATGGTGGCGCAGAACTAAGTTAGTTAGACGTCGGGAAGGAGAGTTCCTTATTATTTAATATGAAGCGGAAGTTCAGTCTTTATTGTCCTCGAGTTTGGTGTTGCTCCTTGTAGATCTGTAGATAACTCTCGTTATCAATCGTTCGTATGTGCGCGTTGCCATCCACAACTGTAGTAGAAGTGCAGAGTAAACGTGATGAAGAAAGCTGCGTCGCCCCCTCGCTGTACCAGTTCACCGTGAACTTGACTACTCAACGCACAGGTGCCAATGCCAACACTACTGCCGCGTCTCATGGGCGTGAGATTGGGAGCACTGCTGCGTCAAAGAATTGCGCGCTACGAACAACCAGAAGTATGACGAGCATTTGATCACGGCGTGAAAGTGTCATCCAGTCAATCGACTCGGACACCTTTATGCATCCCCACAACGACAGCAAAACAGTAGCAATAGCAACTGCTTTGCGTGTTTACACGGACGTTCATGCATTTGTACTTCTCACACTGCTAGCACTGCTAAACCTGAAGGCACAGTCAACCGTGTGCCTAAGACTTACCGCGCATACCAATACGACAGCTACGGCGCACCTGACACGGTATTACGCCTTCGCAACGATGTGGTTACGACCCCGCTCCAGCGCACTCAGCTGCGCATCAAAGTCCGCAGCGCCGCTCTCAACCCTGCCGACCAGAAAATCATGCAAGACTTCGGGCTTGCCATCTCCAGACGCCAACCCACTACCGGCAAACCTTTCTGCATGGGCTTCGATGTCGCCGGCATCGTCGTCGAGACAGGAACTGACGTGAACCAGTTCAAGACAGGCGACGCCGTCTTCGCCATGGCCCCCTACTCGAACTTCGGGACCTTCGCCGAGTTTGCTGCCATCGACGAGCAGTTCGTGGCCATGAAGCCCAGCAACGTGACGTCCGACGAGGCCGCACGCGACACTCACGAGTTACCAGGCACTGCATGGCCACGCCAACCTCAAGGCGGGCGAGAGCGCGCTCGGTTTGGGCGGATCGACAGCTACGATTATGGCAGCCATTCAATTGGCGCGTGCCATGGGAGCTCTCGTGCTCGCCACGGCCAGGGGCTGCCAAGACTTTTGCTGGCACAGTCGCTTGGTGCCGAGAAGGTTATCAACACGAATCGCCAGCGCTGGGTGGACAAACACTCGATCGATGTGGTTTACGACTGTGCTACGACGCGCAGGAGGTGCTGAAGAAGGACACGGGGCGGTCCGTGACTATTAACCCGATGGTGCAACCGCGACCGGCGAAATTCGGCGCCAAGTGCGTTGGCGAGATCATGGTGCACGCGAGTGGCGCGCAGCTGAAGGAGCTGTCGCGTTTGATGGAGGCGGGTGTATTGAAGCCAGTGATCGACTCGGTGTTCTCGTTTGAGGAGCTGCTGCCGGCATTGGAGAAGCTCAAGTCGCCGGGTCTGTGCGGCAAGGTGGTGCTCCGAGCGGCCTCTTAGCCTTCGCTTTCCTGTGCATTTCCTTCATGCATCCAAACAATAAATTAACTCCATTTGAACAGCGAACATTGCGTGTTATTGAATCAGTGTTATCACGACACCTGCGAACTAAGAGTTCACTATTCAGCGATGCACGCCGCAGACACCTGCCTGCGACTCATATGGAGACTTTCCTCTCTACTCCGAGGTCACAGGGTTCACCTGAATGACCAACTTGCCACGAGCGTGTCTGCCCTTCAACTTCGCCAAAGCCGGCAGCAGCTTCTCAAACTCGTAAACCGTGTCAATGACCGGGACGAGTTCCCTTCTCGACGATCTTCGTGATCTCGTCGAGGTCTTGTGCTGTAGGGTACACCACCATCGCACCAGCGTTCTTAGCGCCGAATTTCGCCGGTTGCACGGGCTCGGCGAGCGGCAAAAGTGACACGAAGCGGCCCGTGTCCTTCTTCAAAGTCAACTGTGCGTCGGTGTTCCAAGCGTTCGCCTCCATGCCGCAGTCGTAGATCACGTCCACCGAGTGGTTCTCCAATACATCCACCCACTTCTCCGTGTGGTAGTCCACAACTTGTTGGGCTCCCAGGCTCTTGACAAAGTCAGCGTTCTTCGCACTTGCCGTGGTGATCACACGGGCACCAATCGAACGGGCGAGCTGGATCGCGACACTGCCGACAGCACTGCTGCCTCCAAGAATGAGCACCGCCTCACCCTTCTGCAGCTTGGCATGTTCCACGATTGCCTGGTAACTCGTGAGAGCCACAAGGGGAAGACTGGCAGCCTGGTCGAACGTGAGATTGCTGGGCTTCAGCGCAACCAGGTCCTCGTCGATCGTCACAAAGTCTGCAACGGTGCCACAGTCGGTGAACAGCGTCATGGCGTAGACTTGGTCACCCACGTTGAGACGCTTCGCCTCACTGCCGACTTCCACGACAACGCCAGCGCCATCAAAGCCGATGTTGAATGGCCTCTCAGTTGTCGGCGTCTTGCCTGTAAATTGCAGACCGACCGCCTCCATAATCAAGTAGTCGATGGGATTGATGGCAGCACTTGCCACCTTGATGCGAACTTGTTTCGGGCCGATCGGTTGACGCTTTACTGCCGTTCGGAGCTTCAGCACCTTCTCCGCTGGCCCGTAGTTGTCGTACTGGTATGCACGGTACGTATCGGGAACTTGCATGACTGGTTGACGTGCTGGTTTCGAGGGATCTTTCTGCTTGGAGGCAAATTGGAGAATGAGCTCTAGAAGTTACGAAGGGCTTGGTGGCTAGTTGACGCTGACAGTGATGCCTACGGTATGAGTTTGACTCCATGGGATTATGAAGGTCGGTATGATTATGGAACCGTATGGTTATGTAGTCGGTCGGCATGATTATGGGGAGTCAGGTCATTGACACGGTTTACGAGTTTGAGAAGCTGCTGTCCAGCTTTGGCGAAGTTGAAGGGCAGATATGCTCGTGGCAAGTTGGTCATGCAGGTGATCCCGGCCACGGTAGACAGTTCACTTGCCAACAGATCGCGTTATTTCACTGCAAATATGTATGCCGCAGACTAATCACACCGATCTACGGCGAAGTGAAGCTCTACCGTGGACCGGGTACCTGCATGACCACCTAACCACAGCAGAACTCATTGCCTGAGCAATCTTGACAGGAAGCTACTTCCGCCTGTAAACCTTCAATGACCTGACCTCCCCATAATCATGCCGACCGACTACATAACCATACGGCTCCATAATCAAGTCGGACTTATCTACGGCCCATGGAGTCAAACTCATACCGTAGGCATCACTGTCAGCGTCAACTAGCCACCAAGCCCTTCGTAACTTCTAGAGCTCATTCTCCAATTTGCCTCCAAGCAGAAAGATCCCTCGAAACCAGCACGTCAACCAGTCATGCAAGTTCCCGATACGTACCGTGCATACCAGTACGACAACTACGGGCCAGCGGAGAAGGTGCTGAAGCTCCGAACGGCAGTAAAGCGTCAACCGATCGGCCCGAAACAAGTTCGCATCAAGGTGGCAAGTGCTGCCATCAATCCCATCGACTACTTGATTATGGAGGCGGTCGGTCTGCAATTTACAGGCAAGACGCCGACAACTGAGAGGCCATTCAACATCGGCTTTGATGGCGCTGGCGTTGTCGTGGAAGTCGGCAGTGAGGCGAAGCGTCTCAACGTGGGTGACCAAGTCTACGCCATGACGCTGTTCACCGACTGTGGCACCGTTGCAGACTTTGTGACGATCGACGAGGACCTGGTTGCGCTGAAGCCCAGCAATCTCACGTTCGACCAGGCTGCCAGTCTTCCCCTTGTGGCTCTCACGAGTTACCAGGCAATCGTGGAACATGCCAAGCTGCAGAAGGGTGAGGCGGTGCTCATTCTTGGAGGCAGCAGTGCTGTCGGCAGTGTCGCGATCCAGCTCGCCCGTTCGATTGGTGCCCGTGTGATCACCACGGCAAGTGCGAAGAACGCTGACTTTGTCAAGAGCCTGGGAGCCCAACAAGTTGTGGACTACCACACGGAGAAGTGGGTGGATGTATTGGAGAACCACTCGGTGGACGTGATCTACGACTGCGGCATGGAGGCGAACGCTTGGAACACCGACGCACAGTTGACTTTGAAGAAGGACACGGGCCGCTTCGTGTCACTTTTGCCGCTCGCCGAGCCCGTGCAACCGGCGAAATTCGGCGCTAAGAACGCTGGTGCGATGGTGGTGTACCCTACAGCACAAGACCTCGACGAGATCACGAAGATCGTCGAGAAGGGGAACTCGTCCCGGTCATTGACACGGTTTACGAGTTTGAGAAGCTGCTGCCGGCTTTGGCGAAGTTGAAGGGCAGACACGCTCGTGGCAAGTTGGTCATTCAGGTGAACCCTGTGACCTCGGAGTAGAGAGGAAAGTCTCCATATGAGTCGCAGGCAGGTGTCTGCGGCGTGCATCGCTGAATAGTGAACTCTTAGTTCGCAGGTGTCGTGATAACACTGATTCAATAACACGCAATGTTCGCTGTTCAAATGGAGTTAATTTATTGTTTGGATGCATGAAGGAAATGCACAGGAAAGCGAAGGCTAAGAGGCCGCTCGGAGCACCACCTTGCCGCACAGACCCGGCGACTTGAGCTTCTCCAATGCCGGCAGCAGCTCCTCAAACGAGAACACCGAGTCGATCACTGGCTTCAATACACCCGCCTCCATCAAACGCGACAGCTCCTTCAGCTGCGCGCCACTCGCGTGCACCATGATCTCGCCAACGCACTTGGCGCCGAATTTCGCCGGTCGCGGTTGCACCATCGGGTTAATAGTCACGGACCGCCCCGTGTCCTTCTTCAGCACCTCCTGCGCGTCGTAGCACAGTCGTAAACCACATCGATCGAGTGTTTGTCCACCCAGCGCTGGCGATTCGTGTTGATAACCTTCTCGGCACCAAGCGACTGTGCCAGCAAAAGTCTTGGCAGCCCCTGGCCGTGGCGAGCACGAGAGCTCCCATGGCACGCGCCAATTGAATGGCTGCCATAATCGTAGCTGTCGATCCGCCCAAACCGAGCGCGCTCTCGCCCGCCTTGAGGTTGGCGTGGCCATGCAGTGCCTGGTAACTCGTGAGTGTCGCGTGCGGCCTCGTCGGACGTCACGTTGCTGGGCTTCATGGCCACGAACTGCTCGTCGATGGCAGCAAACTCGGCGAAGGTCCCGAAGTTCGAGTAGGGGGCCATGGCGAAGACGGCGTCGCCTGTCTTGAACTGGTTCACGTCAGTTCCTGTCTCGACGACGATGCCGGCGACATCGAAGCCCATGCAGAAAGGTTTGCCGGTAGTGGGTTGGCGTCTGGAGATGGCAAGCCCGAAGTCTTGCATGATTTTCTGGTCGGCAGGGTTGAGAGCGGCGCTGCGGACTTTGATGCGCAGCTGAGTGCGCTGGAGCGGGGTCGTAACCACATCGTTGCGAAGGCGTAATACCGTGTCAGGTGCGCCGTAGCTGTCGTATTGGTATGCGCGGTAAGTCTTAGGCACACGGTTGACTGTGCCTTCAGGTTTAGCAGTGCTAGCAGTGTGAGAAGTACAAATGCATGAACGTCCGTGTAAACACGCAAAGCAGTTGCTATTGCTACTGTTTTGCTGTCGTTGTGGGGATGCATAAAGGTGTCCGAGTCGATTGACTGGATGACACTTTCACGCCGTGATCAAATGCTCGTCATACTTCTGGTTGTTCGTAGCGCGCAATTCTTTGACGCAGCAGTGCTCCCAATCTCACGCCCATGAGACGCGGCAGTAGTGTTGGCATTGGCACCTGTGCGTTGAGTAGTCAAGTTCACGGTGAACTGGTACAGCGAGGGGGCGACGCAGCTTTCTTCATCACGTTTCCTCTGCACTTCTACTACAGTTGTGGATGGCAACGCGCACATACGAACGATTGATAACGAGAGTTATCTACAGATCTACAAGGAGCAACACCAAACTCGAGGACAATAAAGACTGAACTTCCGCTTCATATTAAATAATAAGGAACTCTCCTTCCCGACGTCTAACTAACTTAGTTCTGCGCCACCATCGACGACTGCTGCGTGTTGCGCAGCGCCTGCAGCAGACTCGGCAGACGCGGGCTGCCAGACAGCGCCGTGGGGCTCGCGTTGCTCAGACCCTCGTGCATCACAGAGCACACAGTCTTCGGCATGATGGTCCTCGGGAGCTCCGCCACTTGGACAGGAGCCACCGCGTCGTACGCAGCGCGATCGCACTCGACCGGACCGGCGCCAGCCGTTGGAGACTGCGGCGCCGAGTCCTCCCAGTTCAGGTGCGCCACGCAGAACCGCTTCGACTTGCGGCTGCGCATGCAGTTCTTCACCTCGCAGCGCTGGCCGCCGCCGTGCGCCCAGCAAAAGTTGCTGCGGCTCTGCGCGCCCTTCGAGCAGCCCTCGTGCTGGCAGCGACGCCCGCCGCCGTGGCCACGGCACAGACCGCGGCTCACCGAGATCTTGTCGCAGTGCAGCACCTGGCAGCGCTTGCTGCTGCCGGAGCAGCCGTTGGCACCGCGACGGCGCCGCGAGCGAGTGGCGCGGTGCTCGCCTTCGCTCTGGTGCACGAGCTCCTGCTGCGGGTGGTGGTACACACGGACGCCGCCGTTGTGGGAGCTGTCCGAGTGGTACAGCGGCGAGTGCGGCGCACTCCCGACCGGACTGCGGCTCGACAAGGAGCTCAGCGCGGCCGACGTCTCGTACCGAGAGTTGGCGTGGATGTACTGCGACAGCGACCCCATGGACGGCGGGGCTCTCGACGGCGACGGCGACGCCTCCGGGGACGGCTGGTGCGACAGAGAAGACAGCGCGCGCACGGCGTCGAAGCGCGAGGGCTCCGGCTCGCGCGCGTACAGCAGAGGCTGCAGCGGCGGCTGCCGGGCCTGCGCAGACTCGACCTGAGGCGGCAGCAGCCGCTGCAGGTGCTTGACGAGGTCGTGGCCTCGAGGCAGCACGATGGACGACGAGCGGCCGTCGCTGCCCAGGCCGATGGAGATGGAGATGGTCTCGGTGTCTTGAGGCGCGGCGTAGCGCGAGGGTGGAGCGCTCCCGTGCATCATCATCATTTAGGATTGCAGACTGTTAGCTGATGGTTGCTGCTGTACGGGAGGTAGGTAGGCTTTGACTGAGTCTGTACAAGCGAATTGGAGAATGAACAGGAGAGAGGAATGGCGAGAAGCAGGACGGACGACGGCGACGCAGAGCGAGTCCGCGACATACTGCAGCAGAGAGAACTGTGGGGGCGACACCCCGTCGTGCGAAGCCGCGTGAGGCGGGAGCCAGCCAGCGACACGGTTTGAGACGAGGGCGCGCGCGGAAAGGGTGCTGCTGCCACGCCTATCCTACCTGCTTCTTCATTCAAGTTTAATCAGCAGAAACCGTCGGCGTTTTGTGGCAGGCGTCAACAACAGCCTTGAACTTGGTGCATACTCAACAGCAGTCTGGATATCGACTGCAGCGGCGGCTTCGCAGTGGGTTGCGACGGCTGCAGGTGATTCGAAGGAGGCCATCGGAGCCGGATTTTATCAAATTAATCCTGGCCCGATTAACCCTCCTCATCCGCTCGTGGTAGGGAAGGGAAGCAGCTGTTTGGACGTCCATACAAACCACAAGTAAGTCGATGATTAGACGAGCAGACGGAATTCCTTGAAGCGACCAGGGTTACAGCTGCGTAGATTAATTTTGGTTCGGTCTCAGCTTAATCTATGCAATTTCACGTCAGACGGGAAATTGGTCCAAACCAAGTACGCACAGGCTTGGCGTCGGAAGGCAGTTGCAGTCGCCGCAGTGACTGCAATCGAAGTGGGCTGTGACTCGACAATGTCTTTGGAGTCCGAAGAAGGCCTCAGACTCAAAAGGTTGTGAGGCCGTTGTGTCGTGCGCTGACGCCATGTGGCATGGATTAGAGAGAGTCGGTGCTTTCGTGGAGTGGGATGGCAGGCGCGGCCTGGCTCAAGCGACAACGAAAGCGTGAATTTCGTGTTTGCTCGGCCAATGAGAGCGCGCCATCTGGAGCAACATTTCGCTACTTTTCGCTTTAATCTGCGATCATTTTAATCCTCGCCTTCCGCGGGATGTGTCAGGCTGCGTTTTAGGGTAACTCTCTACGAGTTAGAGTTATTATGCCGCTGAGGCTAATTATGATCATTTTAATCTGGAGTATTGAGACGGGTCCACATTTGCTGCCGACGCATGTAAGCGTACATTCCTCCACTCGCTGGTCATTGCCGATAGTTGATGGTGCACTGCGGCCACAAAGAAGTGGAAGCACTGGTAGTGCTAGCACAAAAGGTCGGTGCTGTTTCCGGAGATTCGAGGTGCGAATCTCATCTCGAATCTTTAATTGCGCAACTTACCGGCAAATGTGTGAGCCGGGCAGCGCGATTACAGCGCGCAGGGCCACGCGCTTCCTTCTCGACCACACATCAGTGATGTGACATCACAGCACGACATGCCTCCCGTCCACAAAACCTTGGCAAAGATTTGGCAAAGATGCAAGCGGCTGGTCTCAGCTCGTTCAACCTAGAAAATAATTGACGGTGCGCGCTTTCGCAACGAATCTTCGCGCTCAGAAGTTCTTTGGGGGACCAAACTAGTGAAATGCATGCACAAGTACGCTATAAGCATGATGTTGCCACAATATAATGCCGAGCGTGCTGGTGTCGCACCTCCAAAATCCTTCATACTCTTACCGGCGAAATTACGCACTGCGCACACTACACGGTGCCTTGATTTACTGCCGATAGTATGACATATCGCGTGTTGTTGTCCTACCTCCACGTATCTGGCGCAGCCGTTTTTGACGCTTGTGGCGCGTAATTTCGTTGCCGCATGACCGGGGCAGATGGCCATGCGGTTGCTTCAATCGTGTTTGCATTGACGACGTCAATCTGACGATCCCTTTGGTCGCATTCCGCTTGGTGACGTGGCGAAAGCAGCGGAGACAGCTGCAAGTTGTCGGTGATCATGGATCACGGAATGTTGCTGCCGCAGTCGCCAAGTCGAAGGTGAGCACAAACCAGCGATGCATCGTAACTCCTAGCTGTGCAAGGATCCAAGCCGCGCACCACGGTCATAAAGGGGCACGGAATCTTTCATCGTCGCTGACAGCCGCACATTCCTCAATGTGACTGTTGATGCCCGACTGCTCAAGACTGCGCTGCCTCCGTAGCGCAGTGCAGATCTAATCGCTCACTGATCGTGCTGCCTGACAGCAAACTGAAGGCTAAGATATGATGATGGAAGGAGAGTCCAGCACTCCGGTCGCCGAGCGTGTACCGGATGAGGAGACCGCTTTCGTCAAGAAGGTCGAAGCACCTAAGCGCCGTCAAAGTCGGATGCGCGCCAAGAAGAAGCGCTTGGCAGTAGCGGGCGTGTCGGTCGTGGCGCTGGTCGCTCTAGCAGGAATGTGCGCCTTCGTGGCATTGTCATCTGAATCCCCGAATGAAACGAATGTCGTCGAGTCCGAAGTGATGGCGACCGACCCAGCCAAAGAACAATTCGTTCCAAGCTTCGACAACTACGACACGGACGGGAATGGCAAGGTCTCACTTGGGGAGTATCTGGACGGGTTCGCCGCCAACTGGGGTGCAGCTCTCGAAAAAGTTGAGACGGCGGGTCTTGATGGTGCGAAGAGGTCTCGGATCGACCAGTACCTGGACGAGGACTTTGCCGAGCATTCAAATTGCGTCGTTCGATTTGCGCAGCAGGTAAGAGGTCCACAAGATATCTTCATTATCTAGGTGGTGATATGAAGTTTTGATAGCGTTCTGAATTAATGATGGTTTACAGAACGACAAGTCCGACGCGCTCATGACAAGAGAAAACTTTGATCAGGTCTACGAGCAGCTAACTACGCAAACCTGCCCGCTACGTGACACTCGAATCCCCGGTTCGTACCAATTCGCCAAGATGGCAACTAAAATCGACCAGAGACTGCCGATTGCAGCTTCTCCAGAGTCTGAGGATTCGTCAAATACTCTCGGTTGGTCGAGTGGTGAAGGAGAGTGGAGTCCGGAAATCCCTACCAACCCGCCAACTTCGTCACACAGTGGTGAACGTAGCTCGACGTCGAGCCAATTCAACGAGGGTGAGCAATGGAATCCAGACTTGCCAGCTAATTTGCCTCTGTCCAGCACCAGCGATTGGAATCCCGACGAACCGACCAATCCACCTACTGGCGAAGAGAAAAGTGGCAATGGAAGCAACAGCGCCTCTCAGTCGGACCATAACGACCAGTGGAATCCAGATGCACCTATTGAAGTTCCTGACACCTCACGTGGTGAAGAAAGTAATGCAGACGCTTCTCAGGCTACCAGCATCTCGTCAAACGACGAGACAGAATGGAGGCCAAATGAACCGAGTTACCCGCCAAGCAGCGAAAAGAGATGGAACCCCAGCGAACTAATCAGCTCACCCGCTGCATTCAGTGACTACGATACGAGTTCTCAGAGCTCATCAAGCCAATCAAATGAAGATCACGAATGGGAGCCAAGCGAACCATCTAACCCACCAACATTATCGATTACTCGTGACGCGCAGCCTGAAAACTCTAGTAATGACCGTATCGAGGCCACGTGGAGTCCAGGATACCCGGTGAATCCGCCTTCACCCTCGCAGTAGAACCCAGTTCCTGCAGATTGAACGCGCATCAATCCGACTTCGAAAGTAATCCAGGACAGACACTTACGAGAGCAAAAGAGTGACGATCGACAAGTGAAGTGACAACGTTTACAAGTAGCTTTAGCATGGTAACGCCAGTATCAACACTGATCGTTCGAGAAAATTGTTTGTTGATTGCTGCCTACAGGAAAGGTACTTCATTGTACTTACTCCGTCGCCACTTCAATGATAATCTTGCCCTTAGCCTTGTTGGTCTGCTGCATCTTGATCGCATCCGCTAGTTTTTCGAGCGGATACACCGAATCAATGACGGTCTTGACTTGACCAGCTTCGATCAATTTTGATATTTCTTCCAGACAATCTCCTGACAGTGAGCAATGCACTTGACAGAAGGTTGCTCCGATGGAGGACTAAACTAATTCCAAGCGCCGACCGGTGCTGAGACTTGCAAAAATGCCGCTCTGATGTTTCAAGACTTTCTGTGAGTCATTGACCCAGGATTCCGGTTCCATTCCGCAGTCGTAGATCAAGTCCACTGAGTGCTCGGCAAGGACGTCTCCCCACTTCTGTGTCGTGTAGTCGATGACTTGGTCAGCCCCGAGTGACTTGACTAATTCAACATTGCGAGGACTAGCGGTGGTAATGACTTCGGCTCCAAAGGCCTTAGCGATCTGGATGCTAAACTTGTGGATTTAGCTTCATCACTTTCAGGACATCGCCGAAACTGGCGTGCTCGAAGGCCTTGAACGTCGGAGGGATGATGGTCATGGCGGTGCGTTGTTCTTGCTGTCGAACTGCTGCAGACAAAGGATTTTGAAAACTGACTATCGACGGATTCAGCCACGTACGAGCTATGTAGTTGTGCACGGGGTGATCACAAATTGATAAAAGAAAGTTGACACCGGAGTGATCGCAATTGATTAAAAGTGAGCTGATGCCATGGAAACAAGCGCAACTGATTACAATCACGCCAACGCCATGGCTTTTGGCAGCATACGCGTGAAATTCAGTCATTTGGTTCCGGCACCTCCTCGTTCTCTTTCTTATCTTTTTCAATTTTGCAAAGTAATAGTCTACAACCCGAGGGAAGTATCCATGGCCAAGGCATTTTGTTATTGTGGAATTTTGCCAGCGAAGCAACTCTACCTGTAGACATCTTGCTCGTTATTCTGTTGCGATCTCGATGATGATCTTGCCGCGGGCTTTATTGCCAAGTTGCAGCTTAATGGCGTCCGGCACTTTTTCAAGCGAGTGTACCGAATCAATAATCGTCTTGACGAGACCGGCCTCAATCAGCTTCGTAAGCTCCTGCAAGCACTCCGCAGACGACATACAGAAAAGGCGGTGGAAAGTGGCTCCGATGGGCGACTCAACGGGGTTTCGAGCTAGACCGATCGTCACGAAAATGCCGCTGTTCTGCTTTAGCACTCTCTGGGCGTCTTTGTCCCAAGACTGGGGCTCCATGCCACAGTCGTAGATCAAGTCCACCGAATGTTCACCAAGAACATCCCACCACTGCTGCGAGGTGTACTCGATGACTTGGTCAGCCCCGACCGATTTCACCAATTCGGCATTTCGAGCACTGGCCGTCGTGATCACTTCAGCACCGACAGCCTTGGCGATCTGAATCCCGAACAATCCCGTCGCGCTGCTTCCGCCCAGAATCAAAACGCGCTCACCCGCCTGCAATTTGCCGTGGGTGATCAGCGCCTGGTAGCTGGTTTGACCTGCAATTGGCACACCTGCAGCTTCGTTGAACGTCAGGTTGATCGGTTTGCGCGCCACGTACGTTGCATCAATGTCCAAGTACTCCCCAAAGCTACCAGCCCCCGCCATCATGGGTGCAGCGTATACGGCGTCGCCCACTTTGATGTGTCGGACATCGTCACTGCCAATTTCAACGATGACGCCCGCGAGGTCGAATCCCAATCGGAATGGATTTTCAGCCGTCGGCTCCGTAGGAAGAAAGACTTTACCCCACGAAACGAGTTTGTGGTCTAGAGGATTCACGGCGGCGCTCAATATCTTGATACGAACTTCATTCGATCTCAGAGATTTCTGAGGTACTTGAGAATTCAATTTGATTTCTTGCAACACATCACCGAAATTGGCGTACTCGAAGGCCTTGAACGTCGCGGGGATATTGGACATTGTGGTGTCGATCTTGTTGTCAGCGGGGTTCTTGAGAAGTGATGATGACCCGAAGAATGCATCACTCAAGAATGCCCGCACGTTGATACTAGAATATCGAATGCACCTTCATCGTGATCATATTGATTAATGCAAAAGTTGACGCCCACCTTCGCCGTAGCACTCAACTCCTTTAGTTGCAGTCCAGCAATCTACAGTACCGTGTAATCATGGGAATCACAGCACTATTGACTTTCAACAATTCTTTAGTTCTTCTCACAGTCTCAGCACGTAGTGTTTTCTTTTGCATTATTTGTTGGCCATTGCATAATCCGAGAAGATACCTATCGTTGGCTCCGCCGGTCTGTCTACTGATGAGCGCTCTACTCTGCCGCGACTTCGACGATGATTTTGCCTCTAGCCTTGTTCGACTTCTGTAACGCGATGGCGTCCGCCAGTTTCTCGAGCGGGTGTACCGAGTCGATGACAGTCTTGACTTGACCAGCTTCGATCCACTTCGTCAGTTCCTGCAAGTTTTCAGCTGCCGGCTTGCAGTAGAGCTGCTTGAACGTTGCACCGATCGATGACTCCGGAGAGGTTTGAGTCAACCCGATAGTCACGAAAATGCCCGTTGTCTTCTTCAAAACTTTCTGAGCGTCAGTCTCCCAGGAATCCGGTTCCATACCGCAGTCGTAGATCAAGTCCACCGAGTGCTCGGCAAGGGCATCTCCCCACTTCTGCGTTGTGTAGTCGATCACTTGATCGGCCCCCAGGGACTTGACCAACTCGACGTTGCGAGCACTTGCCGTCGTGATGACTTCGGCACCGAGGATCTTGGCGATCTGGATGGCGAACAGTCCTGTCGCGGAACTTCCTCCCAGAATCAGCACACGCTGACCTGCCTGCAGGTTTCCGAGAGAAACCAGCGCCAGGTAGCTGGTTTGTCCCGCACAGGGCACACCTGCCGCCTCGTTGAACGTCATGTTGGTCGGTTTAAGCGCCACGTACTTTGCGTCCACGTTCATGTATTCGCCGTAGCTGCCGGGGCCCGTCAAGTAAGGCATGGCGAACACGGAGTCGCCCACTTTGAGCCCTCGAACATCACCGCTGCCGATGTCAGTGATGACACCGGCCACGTCGAAGCCCATACGGAACGGATTCTCAGCAGTCGGCGCTACCGGCAGCATAGACGCCCCCACGCAGCCAACTTGTAGTCGAGAGGGTTCACAGCGGCGCTGATGACCTTGACGCGCACCTCCGTGGGGTTCAGAGGTTTCTGGGCCACTTGCGGGTTGAGCTTCATCTCTTGCAGGATGTCGCCAAAGTTGGCGTACTCGAAGGCCTTGAACGTTGCAGGGGTGCTGGACATCGTGGTGCAGTTGGGGTGGAGGTGACTTGTTGTCGACGGAGGTTTTTGAAAAGTGAGAGTGGTCGATGACGAACTCGAAAAGACCAAGTGCTGCTACGTCAGCATTGAGGTGCGACTGTGTACTGTAAGTTGAAGAGACCGAGGAATGATGATCGATGATAAAGTCATCCTGTGCAATGGATCGATGGTCTCTGCCTTGGTCTGCCGAAGCGAATACGTTGCTTTCACCGAGGACATCAACATCTTCCATGCCAAACGCGGAGCTAGCCAATAGGGTATCGAGTTGATGCCATAGCATTCCATCAACAGCACTGCCGCCTATCATTGGAGTCACGCCATACCGCGATACACGAAGACCAGCTTTCACGCCATCCAAGGATGCAACAGGTGCTCAAGAGCCACCCAAAAGATGGTACTCGCACTTTACGTGTAAATGCTTATTGAATGTTAGGGCCGAAGCTGAAGTCACTACATGTAGCTATCGAACGGATTGGTAGCTTGCTTCGCGGCCAGATTATGAAGATCTCCCTCGCCTATGACAGTCTCGCCTGCAAGCAGGTGTACTCCTCCTCCAACAGCGCCCTCGCCGTTGCAACACCTTTGCTACGTCCCTACACCTCCATGACGTAGTCTGCGTGCGTGATGAAGGCAGCACAGGAAAGGTTGGCACTACCCCCTGCTGCGTACGTGATCCCAATGATGATCAGCTTGAAGCGCATGCACTTCGATCCCAAGTGCTGACTTCAATTCCGACATCTCGTAGGTCATTAATCACCTCCAACGTCTCACGGTGTGACCGACACCACGTGAGGTCCACGAGTACATATACCTGGACCCCGGCTCGTTTCCGCTCGATCAATGCATCGCTGAACACTTGCAACGTGAACGCATATTCAGCGATGCAGATCGTATGTCCGGGCTAGGCAGCTCGGATCTGCTTCAGCATACCGGTCTGCTGGTCAGCGTCTGCTCTGTTGAACTGTGTGTGAGGGTTCTTCTCCAGTAGCTCGGTGGCCTCTGACTTGTGCGGCCAGCTCTCCGTTGCCACCACCAAAGAAACCGGGACTCCCACAACAGGCGAAGAACACGCCCGAGGCGCTGGCGGGAAAGCTCATGTGGATGCCGCCCGAGAAGCTGGACAACATTGAGTACGTCTTGGCAGTGGTGGGCATGTCGAGAAGCACCTACAAGGTGCTCCTACCTGAGGCAATGGAACTGCTGAGCCAGATCCCCAAGACGAAGTTCCGCAAGGCAGACGAGGCCCAGGAGGAACGCATGCTGAAGCAGATCCGAGCTGCCAAGCCTGGAGATACGATCTGCATCGCTGAATATGCGTTCACGTTGCACGTGTTCAGCGATGCATTGATCGAGCAGAAACGAGCTGGGGTCGAGGTGCACGTGCTCGTGGGCGTAGATCACACCGTGGGGCTCTGGAGGTGATCGGTGACTTGGACGCAGCCGGAGTTGCAGTGAAGCTCTTGGGATCGAAGCGCATGCACTTCAAGCTGATCGTCGTCGGGATCACGTACGCAGCAACATCGCCACCGCGCAGACACTCAAGAGCCCCTCCTGTAGCATAGTCTGCATTACGGTTTTACCTGTAACGCAGACTAATGCCACAGGAGAGGCACCTCACTTTGACAGCAGGAAAAGTGTCTTCATATTTTTGGTCCGAGACATTCATACCCAAATTCGCCCCGAAAATGGTCCGTCAGCAGCTTCGCTTCGCTCTAACTGTGTCGCTCACTCTGTCTGTGTCTGTACCAGTTGTTCTACTCGTTCTTCAAGACTCTCGTGGGGAAGGAAGTGGCTGTGGAGCTCAAGAACGACGTGGCGCTCATGGGCGTCCTGGACTCTGTGGACCAGTACCTCAACATCAAGCTGCTGAACGTGGCGGTCGTGGAAGGCGACAAGTTCCCGCAGCTGGTAAAGTACCCGCAATAATATTGGTAAACTGGAATATTATTGGTAAACTAATCTATATTGTACGGTTTGTTTTGCAGATGAACATGAAGAACTGCTTTATCCGAGGCAGCTCCATCCGCTACGTGCAGATCCCGGCGGGGAAGTGGACACGGAACTGCTGCAAGACGCGACTCGGCGCGAAGCCACCGCCAACAAGCAGAGCTAGAGATTTTGATAATAGCCACTGACTCAAAACGCCTTCAGATGATGATCTTGTAGCGTAACACCGTGTTCAAGTCTGGGATTGGACTGGGCTCCGTTCGTAGATATCTGGTGCTTGCAATTGCAGAATCTTCAGGACTGGCGAGCGAAGACTTGGCGCTGCAGCTGCAGAGGAAGCAGATGAGGAGACTGCTGCATAGTCGACTTGGTCGCATTCTTCTGAGGGTACTAGAGCTGGGCTAGTGAGGAGCTGCAATGACGTTTGCAGTGGAGAAGAAGAGGAGTTCTAGGCGGAATTGTGGACAGCACTCATGCAGAACTTGACGTCAACTGGTCCGCTCAGAGAACGGAAAGGACAACGGAACATTTTCTGCAGGTAGCAAATCTTCCACGGCTTCAGTCGAAGTGACTTGGTATCAAGTTGGTGAGCGCTTGTATTAACTGACAGGCGAAAACGTGCTTACTGACGTCATGGATAACAGTAACGTAATGCCGCGGATTCCGATTCCGAGCTTTTGACAAAAGTTTTGTAGCATGGTTGCACACGCTACAGCTTTCGTGCCAGAAACACAGTATGCACTTGTGTACTGCTTTCAGCCACTGGGTTTGTTAACACCATCGCTGCATGAATTAGTTTTCGCTCACACTGTTGCCGACTACCAGCAGAGTTTGCCCGGCAGGTACTTGTCGATCAGGCCCTGGTAGTATGGCCAGAGCTTCTCCACGTCCGGACGCACATCCGCCTTCGTGTACAGATCGAACTTGTTGAACTCGAGCACCCAGTCCAGCAGCTCCTCGTCCTCGTCGTCCATCAGATGCGTGTACTCCTTCTTGTTGTGCCACGGGTAGCACGAGTGGTAGCGGATCATGGCCAGCCCCTCCTCGGGGATGGTGGTCTCGTTGAAGCGCAGCATCTGGTACAGGTACTCGTCGTGGCCCCAGGCGAACTTGAGGTTCTTGAAGCCGCAGTGCGGCTCGTACATGCCGCAGTCGGTGTTGTAGCGAGGGTCGCTCATGTCTGGGTTGGTGCTGTTGTACTCTGGGAAGACGACCGAGTCGGGGATCTTGCAGCCCACGACCCACGTGTCTCCGCCGAGCGCCCACTGGATCCCGTCGGCGGTTCCTTCCTGGCCGTCCTCGGGTTGGCCCCAGAGGTACTGGATCTTGCCCATGTCGTGCAGCAGTCCGACGAGTTGGAACCAGTCCGGGTGGCCGGCGGCGCGGATACCCTCGGCCGTCTGCAGCATGTGCTCGAGGTTGGGCAGCGACGAGTCCGGGTCGGACGAGTCCACGTACCCCTTGAGCGCCGTGAAGGCCTCCCAGATGGTCATCTTGGTGTTGGCGAAGGAGCCGTACTTGGCCTGCATCTTCTCCTGGAAGGCCACGGTCTGGTTCTGGCGCATGAGCTGGTAGTGGCGCTGCACGAGCGCGTGTCGGTCCGAGTCCTTGTAGTTGCGGAACTCCTCCTCGGCCTTGCCGGCGGCGACTTTGCCGGTGACTTCGAGCGTGGGCTTGGCGGCAGTGACGTTGTCTCCGCCCATGGTGTTGATGTTTAAGCAGTGTGTGAACGACGAAACCAAAACGAAAATGCGGTGATGCCAGAGAGACTTACCGACTGATTCGTTGGTCTCCAATGATCGATGGTTTTGAAGTGCCCGGTTGCTTGATGCAGTGACTGATTGCTTTAGTCCTGGACCTCGCCTTGTCGGATGAAAAGGAATGCAGACAACTTTGCATTCCGAGGGTGGTGTGCGAAGGCCAGACCGTCGGGATTCACCATGCGCCACAAGTCCGTTGGTTGGTACGACAAAGGAGCTGGACCGATCGGGAAACTGAGGCCGCGGCATACTTTGTCAGCGTGACGGTCAAGACGTTGAAGTTGGTCTCTGATCATTGCGGTGACGAGCGGAATCGCAATACGCACAAGAGATGATTTCAAAGTCGCCACCACTTACGGAGGTGTCAACGTCATGCATTTGGAGCTGTGGCTGGGCAACTCGAACTGCGACGACACAGCGCAGAGCGAGGAACTCAGTGCATCCAAAGCTAACTTCAAACACGCATCGCGTAAAAAGACTGGCCATGGTGCATGTGGTGCCTGACGAATGGAGAGCTTCAGCAGATCACAGCGAGATTATCGACGTTGAAGGTGGGGTCTACTAGTGGAGCGAAACAAGCCTGTTAAACCCACGATACTTATCCATGCAGCGTCCAGCAGCGGCTAAGCGAACACATGCAGCCATTCTCCGGTAGCAATTCTCGTAGTGATTCTGTAGTTCAGTCTGAGTCGTTCTCCTAACGTGCATGCGAGGAATGTTTTGCCTCGTCGCCTCTAGCAAACGCAAGATCAACAAGTTAACGGCGTGTGTTGGTTCAGAATTGAATGAGTATACTGTTAGTATTACCAAGGAGCCATTCACGCCAACACAAGAGTGCTGGAAGATTTGTCGTTTCAAGTGCAACGACGTTCCCAGAAAAGGATGCGTACGGTCCAAATTCAGTCACTGCAACCACTTTCACAGGGCACAACTCAGCACCTGGTTCCTTCCTCAGCGCCTCATTTTCAGTTAGGCGTCGTCCCCCACACTCGGTTCCGTCAAACGCCACCACTATGAGCGGAGACAACGTCACTGCCGCCAAGCCCACGCTCGAAGTCACCGGCAAAGTCGCCGCCGGCAAGGCCGAGGAGGAGTTCCGCAACTACAAGGACTCGGACCGACACGCGCTCGTGCAGCGCCACTACCAGCTCATGCGCCAGAACCAGACCGTGGCCTTCCAGGAGAAGATGCAGGCCAAGTACGGCTCCTTCGCCAACACCAAGATGACCATCTGGGAGGCCTTCACGGCGCTCAAGGGGTACGTGGACTCGTCCGACCCGGACTCGTCGCTGCCCAACCTCGAGCACATGCTGCAGACGGCCGAGGGTATCCGCGCCGCCGGCCACCCGGACTGGTTCCAACTCGTCGGACTGCTGCACGACATGGGCAAGATCCAGTACCTCTGGGGCCAACCCGAGGACGGCCAGGAAGGAACCGCCGACGGGATCCAGTGGGCGCTCGGCGGAGACACGTGGGTCGTGGGCTGCAAGATCCCCGACTCGGTCGTCTTCCCAGAGTACAACAGCACCAACCCAGACATGAGCGACCCTCGCTACAACACCGACTGCGGCATGTACGAGCCGCACTGCGGCTTCAAGAACCTCAAGTTCGCCTGGGGCCACGACGAGTACCTGTACCAGATGCTGCGCTTCAACGAGACCACCATCCCCGAGGAGGGGCTGGCCATGATCCGCTACCACTCGTGCTACCCGTGGCACAACAAGAAGGAGTACACGCATCTGATGGACGACGAGGACGAGGAGCTGCTGGACTGGGTGCTCGAGTTCAACAAGTTCGATCTGTACACGAAGGCGGATGTGCGTCCGGACGTGGAGAAGCTCTGGCCATACTACCAGGGCCTGATCGACAAGTACCTGCCGGGCAAACTCTGCTGGTGAAAAACTCGAAGTTTAATGAAATGAAAGTGGTTGTGATGATGAACACGGAAGCTTAGTAATGTGTGATGCCTCTCGTTCTAATTTCTTCGTGGTCCTGAACTTGCTAGTCGCGCATTCGTCGACAAGCTTAGGCATCTTATTCAACGGACATCGACATGGGATCGAGAGTGTTAAAACGTATCAAATACAGCACGTGTTACAGTGGTTAATAGAAATGGGGACAGCAAAGCTCCCGTTGGCTCTGCACGGCTGCTTCAAGTCCCCTTGTAGCCCACAACTGAAAGGGATCTGCTCCGACATGCATGCGAAGAAGCAAAAATGCGATCTTTCATGCATATCTACAAAGTCTACTTTACAAGGGAGGCTGGATCAATTCTGCTTGGTAGGTCGTGGTGCGTTCATGTACAGCTCGTAGAGGTCGGCGCGCTTGCGCAGATGCTCCTGCATGGGTCCTAGCAGCCTTCGGAAGGTGGCACGGTCCAGCATCAGCAGCTTGGTCTTGCGCATTGCAGTGACTGTGGCCTGACGCACGTCGTCGTGAATGAGCGCTAGCTCACCGAAGAAATCCCCGCTCCCAATCGCGCTGACACTTCTTCCCCTCCGCGGGTACAGCTCACCTCTCCATCCGCGATAATATAAAAGTCGTCGCCTCTCGAGCCTTCAGTGAGGATGGTGTCTCCAGCATTGACAAACTGTACGCGCAAGGCGTCGGCCACCGTCATCTTCTCGTAGCTCGATAGCGTCGAGAAGATCGGCACTTGGTCCAGGAAGTCCAGGTACAGCGCGCGTTGCTGCATGGTCGTGGCCATGAGGACGCGCTTGAACGTCACTCTGTCCAATGACCAGCACTCCACGGGCGTCTTGGTCCGCACAGTCGCCGCTCTGGGGGCGTCGTACAGCAGCGCCAGCTCCCCGAAGAAGTTGCGAGTGGACGTGGCACTCACTTCGCCCACGACGCGGCCGTTCACTAGAAAGTCGCACGTGCCGCTGTCCAGGATGAAGAAGCGGTCTCCTCCGTCGTCTCCCTGGGTCACAATGTCCACGTGGGCGTCCACCGCCTCGTACTTCATGGCGTCCACCAGCACCTGCATAGTGTCCTCCGGGATGTTGGCGAACAGGAGATTGCGCCGTACAGAGCGGCGGATCGAGTCGGCGTCCTGCTCGCTCTTGGGGTGCACAGGAGGCGTCCACTGCTCAGTGGGCACTGGCACGAACGATGACACGACGGAGCGTCTGTGGGAGCTGCTGGCGCCTCCGAGGCGCGCCGAGATGGCGCCAAAGTCCACCGAGTAGTCTCCGTCCGAGTCGCTGTCGTTGGTGGACGACGGCGCGTCCTCCTCCTCCGTCTCGTCGTCCTCTGAGTCGGCAGCTGGTCGCTTGGCGTCCGTCTTGAGTCGCTTCTGCTTGGCTTCGACGCTGCGGGCGTCGTCGTCGTCCTGGCGCTTGCTCTCGGCCTTGCACTCTTTCGCGTCCATTCTTTTGTATTGACTTTTATTGACACGCAGGTGGGAATTTGAACACTGACGTCTTTTTGTTTCTGGCTGTTCCTTTTAATCTTGTCGCAGAAGATCTTCTCGTCTTATGCGTCAGACGACACTTGGAGTTTGTATGCGAGCTTCGTGTCTTAAGATCCAAGGAACCGAGTCGTGCGTGACCCTTCGCAGCGACTTCAAGTATCGTACTGGAAACCGCAGAAGATATCGTACCGTAATCCACAAAAGATGATCACGAAAAGAAGAATCAGATCTGAGACGACACGTTGTTGGTCAAAAGCTACTGTGGCCCCCTTGGACGTCCATGGCGGGCGACAAGAGCTGCCGCCACGTGGGGCACGCCGTGCGGCTGTCGGAATTCCGGCGCGAGCTCAAGAAGCGCTCGCAATTCGCATGTGAGGTGCGTTCGGAATGCGTTCGAAGCGGTTTCGAACGTTCGTGAAATCCCCGTTCTAAACGTTCGTTTCAAAATGATTGTGTTGTCAGGTCTGTGCAGCTCCCTCTTCCAGTCGAGCGGGGGCGTTGGCAGCTTCAATTCCACTGCCGCTCTGCAGAGCTGGGAGAAACTCGACGAAGCCTCCGACTTGGTCGTTTGCGTCAGCTGCGCTTTCATCGGCTGCTTCAGTTCGGGGCACTTTAGTCGCCACTTGCAAGCGCATTCGAAACACTTTGTGGGTCTCCAAGTGGCGTCCCGGAATTTCTGGTGCGAACCATGCAGAATGGACATCCCCATGAATGTGAGACCGAAAGTGGAGAAGGCTCGCAGTGAATTCTGTGACGCCCTGGAGGAAATTGCCACCAAAAAGCGACGCCAATTGAAGAATCAGCTGAAGGTTTCGCCATTGGCGCAGACTTCTGTGTCGCCAATTACGACCCCAAATGGGTCCTCTAGGAGTTTACTTCTTGATGTGGACGCCCATTCCGACACACCTCCGATGCCCCGAGGGGTTCTGGATATGAAAAAGATGTTGATATCGACGACAGTGGAGATATGGCCGAAATGCCCAACGGACTGTTGAGTATGCCGATTCGCACCAAGGCGAGGGATGAAAAAATGCGCCGCCGGATGGTGAAAACTGCAATGCATAATCGTTCTAGTCCAGCAAAGGACTTGAGTATCACGCCGGTGACAGGGGAGCAAGAACCGTCGGGTAGTGATGCAAGTGGAGTTCTACCGAGCACTGTGCTCGGATTTACGAACCTAGGCAACACGTGCTACTTCAACGCGTCCATGCAGGCTTTACTCACAGCGACGCACTACTTCCCGGAGCACACACATTGAAAATATATTGGAGACGACTAACACGCCCATTACGACGACCTTCACGTACGTCTTGAGCTTTTTGCTGAATGAGAAAGGATTGTTGCTTACGAAGAGATGTTCTCGCTTCTGTGTTGTTGCTGCGCTCATACAGAATGCTGCACGAAACGGTCAAGAAGCGCGCACGTCGAGCGCTAGAAGGCACATCTTCATCGGAAAAACGTGTTAAAGGTTCCAGAAGTGGTCGTTCTCGCTCCGGTTCATCATCAGTACTGACTGTAGCGCCGCTACTCAAAGAGATGCGCAAAAGTTTTCACAGTTCCGAGGTCATTATCAGCAAGACGCTCATGAATTGTTCACGAGCTTCCTGTGGGCCATTGATGAGGAGATGGACCCTCCGCTGCCTCCTCAACTGGACGATTCTGCGGGAAGTCCTTCTAAAGCAGGTGCTTATGGACATTGCGATAACAGCGTTTCAAGCAGCACGTGCAGTACGGCAAATTCCTCGGTACAGCCTGATACCGACACAGATGATGGAACAGATTCTTCACAGCGAAATGGGACGTTTGATGAGGACATTCCGGAAGACATTGAACCGACAGAAAACAATGTACAGGAAATGGAAGAAGAAGGCAGCGAAAGTGATGCTGATAACTCCGAGCAGGAGGAAACAAAGCAGATTTTTGTAAAAACGGAGACTGGCGAGACAATCTCAATGCAAGTGCCGAAGGATGCTACGGTCAAGGAGGTCCAGCACTTGCTGGCAAAGCGCCTGAACCTCAATGAAGAGGACATGGTGCTTAACGCGTCAAAGGTTGAGACGACGCGTGCCACGCTTTCGTCTCGACAATCAGCCGTTTTGCACGCTAGGGCGGAGAAGCGGAAGATGTACTCAAAACTGAACTTCACGCGCAGTCTGTTTGGGGGCGCGCTAACGACTGCTGTGACGTGCACTGCGTGCGGCAAACGTACTGAGATAGTCGAGGATGCCTTTCATCTAAGTGTGTCTGTGCCCGACGGTCACAAGCGTGACTTAACTACAGTGAACTGCCTCGATAACTTCGTGAGCGAGACGCAGTTGCTGGTGGAAGCAAATAACGGCTACGACTGCGAAAAATGCTCACGCCAACCTAAGGTGCGAAGTGCAGCCGGGCGCTTTATGCGCAAGAAGATGCTTGGCGCAAGCGCTGAACCAGAGATGGAGACTGTATTGCGCGATGCATCGATGCAGTTGTATGTGTCTGCACTGCCTCGTATCCTCGTGGTGCACATCAAACGTCTCGCGCGATCACGAAAGATCACACAACACATTGCCTTCGACGACAAGCTAGACATGACACCGTACGTGAGCGAGACACTCCGTAATGGCGGAGGTGACGCTAAAAACCACTCATTGTGCTACGAACTCATCGCGGTAGTTGTGCATATGGGCAACAAACGTTCGGGCCACTACGTTGCCTACGTGAGTCGCTCGCGGCGGCGCGAGGCCCTGCTGCTATCCCGTTCGCGTAGCCGTCACTTGTCCGAAGAAAATGCGTCGTCGTCACCCGAGGCTACAACCCCGAAGATTAGTCGATCCGGTGAGGGCCCATCGCGAACGTGGTTTTATGTCTCGGACACCGTCGTTAAGCGTGTGTCTTTCGAGCAAGTTCTGCAGTGCGAGGCGTACATGTTGTTCTACCAGCGTCGTCCGAAGCCATCGATAAGCAAGTTGACTCCAGCACCGTCCCCTACAGCTGCGACAGCAAAATCGTCAACAGAATCTGATGTGTAAAGCCGGCTCATGGTAAGGTGCGACCTTGCTTAGCCACTCTGAGGGGACTCAAAGGTATAAGGCTACTCAATAGAAGACATGAGGAAGGGACGTTATGTGTGACTGTGCTTTCTTAGGTGCTCAAGACAATCACATGGTCGGCGAAACTGCGAGTGTTTTATTAGCCTGCTAACTGGGAAGTGACTAAACGCGTGCCTCTTCAAGTGCAGGGGTTGCTGGTGAAGTGAGTTCGGCGTAGCAGCAAGCGCAAGGTATGAGCAGTGCGCCGGCGGATGGCTTCATTTCTGAAGTTAATGACGTGGGTGCGGAAAATGTTGTCGCTGGCGATGTTGCTACCCTGGATAGAGAGCTGGGTTTGCTTGAACCCGAGTCAAAAACATGGCGTGAGGAGCTGGACAAGCAGCGGGCTGCACTGGGAGATGCCGAGGAAATTTGCGTGTTCCTGCTTGATGACCTGCTGCTTGCGATGTTCCAGGAGATGCAAGTGCAAGTCGAAAATGCGTCGCTTTTGCGCTGGTGACCCGGCAGGTGTGTTCTCAAGTTTTTGAAAGTGTCGACATGAGTGGTTCCCAGCCATCACATTCTCTCGACCAAATCCTAGGGATAGCCCAGTACGAGCGAAGTAGTAGACAACAAGTGCTTGAGACGCAGCACAAATGGGCTCAGTCTCAACACCGGAGTGCTACTTCAGATTTGGTACGAGCAGTGAACTTGTCGCCACCACCGATCCTATTTCTTCGGCGGTTGGTTCGATTCTTCGAAATGAAGCCTAGTCGTGTTAAGCTTGAGCTTCAGCGCTTCCATTCTTCGGTAGCGGTCTCATCATTGTCCGGTAAACACCAGCTTGTCAGTAACGAAAGCGTGAAGGGATCGGGCGGACACAGCCACGACGAATGGTGTATATCTACTGACCATGTTGAGGCGTTCTTGCAGGGATTGTCTTCTAAGGGCTTAGTGAGTATATTACCGAGTGCGATTGCCTACGTGCTGGCAGCGAATTGCAAGTCTTTTGATACGAATGAAGAACATTGCAAGATGTATGTCTCGCTACCACAATTGCAGCACTATGTGAAGATAGCATTGCTCACCGCGGAGGAAGACGAGGACATCCGTCAACATCTCTGTTCTTCGATGAACGATTCGGCTACTGAAAGTACACCGAGATCGAGATTTTTCTATACGGAGGTTCCGCAGTGTGCGATTCCGTTTGCTGCAAGTGGAAGTGGAGATGTGAGGTCAATTAAACTCAATGAGGGTCCTGGAGTTAAGCTGCTCAGCAGTTATCTGGCAGAGGCACCCCCACGGGCGGTTGAGGTGGACAGCCGTGCTCCCGGTCAGATATGCAAGAAAGCGACACTAGGTACTGCAAATGCATCTCGGCGTGCCTTGTCCCGCAAAATCGCCATGCTGCTAGCACCATCGCCCCGACAAGGAAGCCGATGGACCAGCCTTCGAAACAAACTTATCGTTCCATCTCTGTCGACCCCCACTGCTGAAGTTGATGTGAAACCCCGAAGTCGTCCATCTGTGAGTCTCAATAGCGTACCTGGAAAGAGAGCCTCCGTTGCGGGGGCGGGTGCCATTGCTAGTATCGACTACACAACGGACACAGCGTCACTTTCCAACATTTTTGCGTTGGGTACTCCACGGCAGCTGTCAGCCCAAGAATTGGCACGACGGAACGACCTGCTTGCACAGATAGAGCGTGAAACAGCCCGCGCTCAGCGTCGGGCATCGACGACTGGCATCGCCTCGATGGGTATAGATGGATCGCTGCCCATCAATGATTCTGCGAGCCCCACACAGGCTCACCGAGAGTTCCAAGCCTACGTAGCAGCTAACTCGATTATTATGAACGGTCTCGAGCCCGACGGACACCCAGCAACTCTTTCCCCACTAGACCGGAACGAGGTAGTCAAGCTTCAGCACCCAGACGTCGAGGGGAGGAGCACCCGTTGCGCGCAGTAAATTCGAGCAGGAGCGGGATTTCTTGCCATACAGCGTTTCAGACGGCAATGCCCATGGGCGGGAGGAACAGGATCAACTCACAGCCGCTGTGTGTTCACCAATTAAGCGCCCCAGAGGCTCGGTATCGCTATCACCCCCACTTGAAACACCTGGACGCCCTGTTCGGTCACCATCCATGCTTGCGAACCTGCCTCAATTGGATTCGTCGCGTCTAGCTGTTGGTGTAAGCGCTGTCGTGCGTGGTGTCGAGAAGTATGGCCCGCGAAGGAACCCAAGCCGCAACTCACGGCTTCAGCTTCACAACTATAGTGTACGTACCTCTGTTTTCTTTGCTTGCTTGTGAGCAAGATGACTTTTCTAAGACGACCTATTTCGACGTTTGTCAGAAAGCATTTGATGAAGCGGGCAGTCCCGAAGTTTCCAAGATAAACGGCGGTGCGTCAATGCCCTTTTCTCCTGTCCGAACAGGAGGCAAAGAGGAATCTTCAACCGACTACCGGTTACCGTTGATTCCAGTCGTATCCCCTATCAAAGCTAGCCCACATCACAGGCACGTAGCTTTTAAACCCCACGACGACGGTGTGCACACACCTCAGCCAACCTTGCCCAAGGCGCATACACAAGAGCAATCACCGACCAAGACAAAACAGCGAGTGTGGGAGACCAAAACAATCTCGCCGCCACGGTCTCGAAATCGACATTTTGCATCTGGTCGACATTTCCATAAGATGCAAGTGCAACGGTACGCTAGTGATGACGATGTTGGTGATCCTACCAGACCGAAGTGTCAAAAGCAGGATGACCACGCAAATATTTTTCGACAGGTAAGTCAATGTCGAATAATGTGCACGCTTTTGCTCTACTGCAAAGTTAATTTACTTTGATGCATTTGTGTTGCGTGTACAGCCTATGGCGGCACCTCGACGAGCTGTTTTGTCCGATTCTAGGGAGCTTGACGATGAAAGCTAAGGATTTGGAGTCCAAGATGCAGTCCTTGCCACAACGGTTTCACGCTCTACTACGCCTTACTCACGTCTTCGACCCCTTTTCAGCGCTATGGCGGACGGTGGTAATGTGTTTACGTCTGGATGTTGAAATGGGAGTCACGGGTGGAGTTGAAACCACCGTACGCCCCAATAAGCTGTATGCATCGGTGGCTGGATGCTCGTGTAGATAGCGCAAGGCATCCCCAACACAGATGGAGTCGTAATGCTCTCGACCGAGTGCACTGAAGATTTTGTTCACAAAGTGTTTGGACACCTCGACAGCTTCGGGCGTCGGGGGCACCAGCAAACTGGCCAGGAAGAACTGCTGCACTTCTTGTCGCTGGATGAAGCCGTCACCATTGAGATCGTAGGAATGAAAGAGAAATTCTACCCGACGCGAAGCGTCCCCCTTTCAAGTGCACTGAGCGCTGCGATGAATTCGGGCCAGTCCAGTGCGCCGGAGCCGTCCCTGTCAAGCACATCAAAGGCGCGGTCAACAAAGAATTTGTCTTCTACCGACAACTGTGGCACACCAAGGCGTAATGTCTCCTTGTCCACTCCGCGTGAATTCTTCGTCATGGTGCACAGTGCCTTGAAGCGGGCCCAGCGAGCGAATAGCTCGGCGCGCGAGTAACCTGTGGCTGACATGAGAAGTGCGAGGTCTTGTTCCTGCAAGAAACCCTGTTCATCAACTACTTTTTGGGTAGAGTATGCCGATATCGACTCGGTCTGAGGTCGTCGATCAGGTCTCTGGTGCTGGCGAGCTTTCGTGGGACTTTTCCTTGGTGGAGGTGATGCAGTGAAAGTTCGCAATGCAATTCTAGGAGATCCCTTGAATCGATCCGGTCGGGTTGTCGGTGCCATGGCAATTTTTCTGTGTTCATGCGCGATTCTCGACTGAACACCGAGTAATTTCGAGTCGTTTCGATGCACTGGAGACGCTCGTCGACTGGAATCGAGTTTGTCGTTGGTATCATCCGAATGGTTTGACACGCGTGCTGTTGCAAGGTTTTGCAGGTGAAGCTGCTCCGTCTGCATGTTGTACGTGGAGCTGAGCGACAACCGCGAAAGGTTCCGCTCTGTAACTGGTTTGGAGCGGAGTAGAGAGAACTCTCTCATACACGACAGATCCAACAGCGTTCGGTTGCGGAGGGCATCCAGCAAGTGTGCAGCGGTGCCTCGTGTCTGAGACGAGGCCACTACAAAGCTGGACTTTTCAGAGCCATCCGACGGGAGTGTGAAGGCGTGCGGGATATGGGCGAGACCGCGATGACGCAGCGGAACTTTGGGCTGGGGTGGAGTCGAACCATTCCAGTTCGGAGACAAGGATGGGAAGATGTCGAGACTCGTGAATGGGGCAGAGATTTTCTGAGGTGGCGAGTGTGATCGAGCGGAGACTGGCATCAGCGAGTGCGAGTGTCCATCCATTGCGCACTGGAGACATCAAAGGCAATTGTGCTATCTTTGTTTTCTAAGCTTGGCTGGGCGATGAACCGACCCAAAGTGATGATCAGACACATGCCCGCATGACGTTCACTGCAAGTTGAAGTGCTTGCAACGATGATGGCTACATTGTGATATGGCTACATTACAGAGCTGGTATCATGCGTGGGAGCAACTCCAGTAATGAGTCTCTGCCGTCAGACTGCCATGAAAAACCTCTGGGGTTTTTCAGCTTGTAACGGATCGACCTTTTGCCGTTCGATGGGTGCTCATTCTTCGTCTTCCACCCACCGACGCACATCAGCGACACCAAATATGCGGGTGTTGGCATGGCTGTTGGCAGCAAGTTTCCCGATGGCGGCAACTTCCGAGCGTGCTGATTCGCTCATCACATCCCGCTCAGGATTGAGCCCATGGGTCGACGTTGACACTCCGGAGAGTGCGTATAACGTCACGTCGTCACGTGGCGCAACGTGGCATTTGGTTATGAGCGACGAGTTTAATGTCGCAGGACGCAACTTCTCGGCGGGTTCGGACCATTTATGGACAGCGCTGGAGATGCCAGACGGAGTGAATGCGGCCTTGGAGTATTACAGTGTCAACATGACGGACACCGTAATCGAACCAGATGGTCGTGGCGTGTTCCGGATCAAAGTGATGGAGGAAGAAAATATTACGTATACAGTGTACAACACTTACGCGAAACCCGCCGGATTTGAGACCCACCACATGTACTACCGGGCCGGAATGGTACAGTCGTGGAACAAGTTTTGCTTCCAAGGCGGGAGGATGGAAGTGGTGGCGCAACTCCCCGCCACAACCAGCTCATCGAACCCGGACGTGGGGAACGAAAAAGGCCGAGTGAAAAGTGCCAGTTTTTACCCAACCTGGCCAGGCATTTGGCTGTTAGGGAATTTGGGCAGGGCATTGTTCACTTCAACGACCAGCCGCATGTGGCCGTGGAGTTACAATGAATGCAGCACAAACCAAACGATACGCAAAAGTCAACGCATCAATGCGTGTGACGGAAGTCCTGGGCACGGCTTAAATGCCAACCAAGGTCGAGGAGCTCCAGAAATTGACTTACTAGAGGGAGGAGGTGTTGCTATCTCCTCAAGTATCCAATTGGCGCCAGGAATGCCTGACGCTTTCCGCATCATTCCGCCATCCAGTAAAGACACAAACGCTTTTTGTGTCTATACTGGTGACTGCACTACTTTAGGTGCGAATTTCCCAGGCATACCGGCTAAGACTTATGCGGCGAGAGATCATGCCAGTTGGTATCAAGGTCTCCGATATGCACCAAACTCGCTATGCTCTTCGGTTGGAAGTCTGATTCAAACTCCTAAAACAGTGATCGATAATTTGGAAAAGGGCATCACAAGCAACGACTGTACAGGGACGAATACGTGTCCGGCGTCATTGGATGGATATTCAAGTGTGGATTTAATTGACGGAAATGGCACGAGATACTGGGGGTCAACGATGTCGGAGGGTGCATGCCAGTTATCAATGGATACTCTGGAGCTTTTCTGTGCGACCCAGATAGCTCCAATTCCAAGTGTTCGTCCCCGCTAGGTGCAACGGAACCGAAGTCGAACCTCATGCCACCCTTTGAGTATCAAATGTACGTTGAGCTCGAGATACTGACAAGTTAAAGTCGTGCACTGATGGGTGTTGCTTTTTGTTTGTTGCGGCTATGGTCTTGTCGAATTCAGGGATGCTATTTCTGCTAACTGGCCTGTGCAACTTGCTGTGTACACGACTTATGTCAAGTACCAGCTCGAGTGGGTGACGGGGTCAGAGGGATATATCCGCTGGATGGTCGAAGATATCGTGATTTTCGAAATTACGGCTGAAAGTATCGAGAATGTCCCGCAGGATGATGCCAAGTCGAACCCGAAGAAAATTATGTTGGAGGAGCCCATGTATGTTATCTTCAACGTTGCGCTGTCCACAAGTTGGGGTGCTGTACCCCCAACCCGGGAAAACCTTGTCGTGGAGATGGTACCAATGCTCAGACCAACGCTATTTGCGATGGGTTTCCCATGTATATGAAGATTGATTACATTCGGATTTATCAGGACCTCTCGAAAAACTCAAACATGTCGATCGGCTGTGACCCGTCTACCCATCCGACTGCGCAATGGATCAAAGACCACATCGAAGAATACGAAGCTGCAGATAACAAGGTGATCGAAGTCACCGGCGGCGCCAACTGCAAAGTTGATGCTGACTGCACGGTCAGTACTTCACATATCGCTACAGGAACATGCAAGAAAAATGGTCGCTGCCATTGTGGCGCTTCAGATGCCTGGGGTGGTCCGCGTTGCACGACGGCCCTGTCGGATACCACGTCAACTAAAGGCTACGGGCCATCCATGGCCATCTCGGCCATCTACGCAGCACTGGCGATCATTGTGTTCGGCTTTGCACTTTACAAGATCACGGGCCAACAGAACAAAAAAGTGATGGTGCTGGGTGCAGGAATCACTGGGCCTGCAATCCTCTCGAAAGTCGAGTTGGAGGATATGCCACGCTCAGTCGGCGCCATGAGTGGCGCTTCAGACGAGAAATTGGTGTAAGGCCTCCATATTTTATATCACCGACCAAGGGTAAACGCGAGTATAGCTGGCATCTACCTTGAGGCAGTACATGATGCTAGGAAGCAGGCTGGATAATACCTCTCCGATAATATTTGCATCGCATTCTGTTCAATTCTGCGTTCGGTTGTAGCGTGAAGGTTTTGGAGGCCAACAACACAAAAACCGTGATGGTCTCGACAGGATTGCACGATCACTCCGAGTCTCCGTCGTGAAAAGTACCCGACAAGATCTTCTCTTCTTTGCCCAGGTCTTGACTGCAATTGTCACGCAGAGTAAAACATTAGCAATGGCAATTATGCACATGATTGCAAAATGCAAGCACGTACTTGGAAAGCTGAGGGAGGGAACCGCTGTCGAGTTGGTTTTTCGACTGACTTTTCTGTCTGTCCACGTTCGGAATAAACTCCCGATCGGGACCAGCAAACACGCTCTGAGTGTAGATAATGCACGTCAGTAAGCAAACAACGCACGCAAAACAGTGCCAGAACATAAGTACCTTGGCGGCCGGACTGACAATCGGCGCTTGCACGAATGGGTTTTCGGTAGCATTGTCTCCTGTAGATCCCTGGAAAGCATTCCACGTCGGCTGATGCACGATCACAGCCGGTTTTTCTGCAATGTCCACAAGATTATTAGCTCCGTCACGATTGCACTAACACTAACACAATGCAACCACGTACTGGCGGCTACAGTCTGCAGACCGTGCAGCGACTGACGAACTTGTGCCTTCTCGCTCAGCAACTCCAGCCGGGTGCGCTTGGTGTCCTGTTCACGATCCACCACTAGTCGGCTGTCCGAGCTGTACGTGTGGCGGTTGGGTAGTGGAGGTAAAAAGCTTGGAACATGAGCTGGCAGTCCCTCTCGCCGACCAATCTTGGTCTGCTCAATGGCATTCCCAGAGATATCTCTCTTCCGAGCTGGGAAAGCAGGAACATCTCTTGAAACGGGCGTTTGGCCGTTTCTAAAGCCTTGATGAGGTCCTTGAACTCCACAGGTGCAGGCTCCAAGTCTTGCAGTGCTTGCATCACGTCCGTTCCTTTCGGCTGAGTCCGCCCTGCCAGCTCAGCAATGTCCTTGGCAGCACTGCCAATGCGCTGTATATCTGCACACACAGTATAAAAGCGGCGTTAATTCATTTCTAAACCAAAACACGGTTAAAGAGCAGAACCTACACTTGGCGAGAATCTCCGAGAGTGCGTCCGCTGCCGACTTTTGCACGGCGTCGAAGCCCACACCGCGAGCGATGTGAGCCAGAGCCATCACCGACAGATTGCGAGCGAAGAGGTCCCTGCTGGAGAGGCCTACGGCGTTCGAAGCGGCGTCAGAGGCGCCGTCCGCCTGCTTCTTGCTCATACTGACGCTGGTGCCTCCGGGGGCCGCGTTTGCGCTCTTCCGAGCATCTTTTTTGCGGGAGGAAGCGCTGGCAGAAGGCGTTCGATGTGAAGAAGACGCTGCGCCTGCAGACTTGGTCTTCGTGGGGGTTGGAGCGGCGGTAGGAACGTCCGCCGGCGTGCTCTTGCCTGCGGGTGTTGACATGACTCGGACCAAAATATGAAGACACTTTTGTCAAAGTGCGGTTTGTATTGCGATATTTCAGCCGAACTTAAGCGCTATCTTCGCTAAAGTTCGCGTAGCCATTCTTAAAGGATGGCTACACGAACTTCAACTTGAGGCAACGGCTAGGTGCATGAAGACGTACGCTCTGGCGATGTCGCTGGCCAGGAACCCGCGATGACCACTGGCAAAGAAGTGGATGAGAAGAACTTTGGCAGCGAACTGCGAATGCTCTCCACCACTTCAAGTCTCGCCTGCTCGTCAAACATCGCCCTCGCCGATGATACGTCCCTCCACCTCTGTGACGTAGTCCGCGTTCCTAGTGAAGGCAGCATAGGGAAGGTTGGCGTTATCTCTAGCTGCGTACGTGATCCCGACGATGATCAGCTTGAAGTGCATGCGCTTCGATCCCAAGAGCTTCACTGCAACTCCGGCTGCGTCCAAGTCACCGATCACCTCCAGAGCCCCACGGTGTGATCTACGCCCACGAGCACATGCACCTCGACCCCAGCTCGTTTCCGCTCGATCAATGCATCGCTGAACACGTGCAACGTGAACGCATATTCAGCGATGCAGATCGTATCTCCAAGCTTGGCAGCTCGGATCTGCTTCAGCATGCGTTCCTCCTGGGCCTCGTCTGCCTTGCGGAACTTCGTCTTGGGGATCTGGCTCAGCAGTTCCATTGCCTCAGGTAGGAGCACCTTGTAGGTGCTTCTCGACGTGCCCACCACTGCCAAGACGTACTCAATGTTGTCCAGCTTCTCGGGCGGCATCCACATGAGCTTTCCCGCCAGCGCCTCGGGCGTGTTCTTCGCCTGTTGTGGGAGTCCCGGTTTCTTTGGTGGTGGCAACGGAGAGCTGGCCGCACAAGTCAGAGGCCACCGAGCTACTGGAGAAGAACCCTCTCACACAGTTCAACAGAGCAGACGCTGACCAGCAGACCGGTATGCTGAAGCAGATCCGAGCTGCCAAGCCTGGAGATACGATCTGCATCGCTGAATATGCGTTCACGTTGCAAGTGTTCAGCGATGCATTGATCGAGCGGAAACGAGCCGGGGTCCAGGTATATGTACTCGTGGACCTCACGTGGTGTCGGTCACACCGTGAGACGTTGGAGGTGATTAATGACCTACGAGATGTCGGAATTGAAGTCAGCACTTGGGATCGAAGTGCATGCGCTTCAAGCTGATCATCATTGGGATCACGTACGCAGCAGGGGGTAGTGCCAACCTTTCCTGTGCTGCCTTCATCACGCACGCAGACTACGTCATGGAGGTGTAGGGACGTAGCAAAGGTGTTGCAACGGCGAGGGCGCTGTTGGAGGAGGAGTACACCTGCGAGAAGACGAAAGTGGCGCGGAAGAGCAAAGTGACACCAGCTCTGGCTACTCTTGCTACCAACTTGTACACGTCGAGCACCTGCAACGGCACGGAAACGTGACGATGTGAACTGGATGAAGCACACGGTCGCATACCACAGCGACGAGGGCAAGACCCATATCGGCTACCGCGCCGTGCAGGATCAGACCCTTGACGAGAACGAGTGCAAGCACGTGCCGCCCTTCGCGCGCGTGTACTAAGCGCTTGGTGTGCGTGGCATGGATGGAGTACGGGATGGACGTATTTACCACGCGTAGCTAAGACACAGGACCCGTTAAACAGATAAAGAATACAGTTGACAAAAATCACCAAGTGCAGTGCAGTTGCCTGCATGTCTTTTATTGCGGATGCAGGTCATGTGCTGCAGACGAATTGCCAGATGAATTGCTGCGCGAAGATCATTTTAGGGTGGCGATAGTGCGTCCATTGAGCGCTTGGACCGGACGAGCGTTCTTGCCGTTGTCGGTCACGTGGAGTTCCTTCAGGTTCGTCTGCAGGCGCTGGAAGTCGGCCGTGGATAAGTGCACCGACGTCGGGACCACCCACCAGTCCACGATCTCGTCACATGCCGGCGTGGTGAGGCTTCCGGGGTAGTTGTAGACCCGGTCGGCGTCAGCTTTCGTGTTGACCAAGTCAGCGTACGAGGCCCTGCAATAACGGCAGCATCAACAAAGCACAGTCAATTCTCCGCTATGACAAACTACAATCTTGTACAATCCTGCAGGATACACCACAGCAATGAACTTACAGATTCAACGATTGCCACTTGTCCGGCGTGGCGGCGTCCATTCCGTCCAGCACATCCACCATCCATGGGTCCGTCGCAAAGTCACCAGCTTGGAGGAACAGACCCACGACAAGCAGCGCCGAGCCGTCCGCATTGCTGTGCACGAAGTGAGCCTCGCCATCCAGCGGCTTGCCGTTCAAGGTGTGCTCGGACGGAGCGTGGAGGTGGAACTGCGTCAAAGCATACGTTGCGTCGTTTGCTGAGACGGAGCAGGATCCGCCGACAACGGCGCCCTTGAACGACTCGTCTGACTGCGTGAGGTTGAAGTCACTACAGGACCCGCTGAAAGCGAGCGAACGAGCGGCGAGGCCATTGCCGGTGGTGCCTTCGATGTCGATCGGGGACTGACGCGATCCGCCGCAGGTCGGGTAGTGCTCAGCCCATTGTTCTGGGCTGGCCATCTCTGGGTCGTCGTGCTTGTAGCCCCATGCAGCTCCTTCGGAGGTCTCGGCGGCAACGCGAGACTCGGTCAGTGCACAGATGGCAGCGAAAGCGACGGTAGCAAGGACCTTCATACTTCGATGTGAAGTGCAAGCGAGGAGAACGTGTTTGGCGTTGAGGGAAGTTGGGAAATGAAGAGGTCTGGTGTGAACATGGTGCTCGCTACATGCCGGACACTATCCGGTGGACACACACACACACACCGACTATCGCTGCCTTATGCTCACTGTAGAGCTGCAGTGCTCGGCGAATCGAAACAGTTTAATCTGAAGATTAAACTTGATCGCGTGATGCTGAAGCAGTGACGTGGAATGTCCTCTCACTGTATGCATCTATCGCGATTTGTCGATTTACCATGGACGAGAAGCGTTTACACTGCTGCAAACATCACGAGTCGGTCGTATACAGCGGCGGACGGCGTACAGCACAGCAACGAAGAGCGAAGCTGATTGTTTTAGAGCGTGGGGTGCAGCGTTGAGATTGCCGTTCATGATGTGACTAGTTTACGAGCGCCAGTGCGGCGTCAACAAGCACAGGATTCGTTTTACGCCTCAAATACATCCACTTCAACTTTCTCGCCTCCAGGTTTTGTACTTCAGGCTAACAAACGCTTACGCTGCTGTCAATACCGCGAATTGCCATATTTGAGCGATAGTTCTACCGCTGTCAGTGCTTAAGCACTTGGCAGCAAACGGCTTGCAGAAGTTGCATGCTTGTTGACGCCGCACTGGCGCTCGTAAACTAGTCACATCATGAACGGCAATCTCAACGCTGCACCCCACGCTCTAAAACAATCAGCTTCGCTCTTCGTTGCTGTGCTGTACGCCGTCCGCCGCTGTATACGACCGACTCGTGATGTTTGCAGCAGTGTAAACGCTTCTCGTCCATGGTAAATCGACAAATCGCGATAGATGCATACAGTGAGAGGACATTCCACGTCACTGCTTCAGCATCACGCGATCAAGTTTAATCTTCAGATTAAACTGTTTCGGATTCGCCGAGCACTGCAGCTCTACAGTGAGCATAAGGCAGCGATAGTCGGTGTGTGTGTGTGTGTCCACCGGATAGTGTCCGGCATGTAGCGAGCACCATGTTCACACCAGACCTCTTCATTTCCCAACTTCCCCTCAACGCCAAACACGTTCTCCTCGCTTGCACTTCACATCGAAGTATGAAGGTCCTTGCTACCGTCGCTTTCGCTGCCATCTGTGCACTGACCGAGTCTCGCGTTGCCGCCGAGACCTCCGAAGGAGCTGCATGGGGCTACAAGCACGACGACCCAGAGATGGCCAGCCCAGAACAATGGGCTGAGCACTACCCGACCTGCGGCGGATCGCGTCAGTCCCCGATCGACATCGAAGGCACCACCGGCAATGGCCTCGCCGCTCGTTCGCTCGCTTTCAGCGGGTCCTGTAGTGACTTCAACCTCACGCAGTCAGACGAGTCGTTCAAGGGCGCCGTTGTCGGCGGATCCTGCTCCGTCTCAGCAAACGACGCAACGTATGCTTTGACGCAGTTCCACCTCCACGCTCCGTCCGAGCACACCTTGAACGGCAAGCCGCTGGATGGCGAGGCTCACTTCGTGCACAGCAATGCGGACGGCTCGGCGCTGCTTGTCGTGGGTCTGTTCCTCCAAGCTGGTGACTTTGCGACGGACCCATGGATGGTGGATGTGCTGGACGGAATGGACGCCGCCACGCCGGACAAGTGGCAATCGTTGAATCTGTAAGTTCATTGCTGTGGTGTATCCTGCAGGATTGTACAAGATTGTAGTTTGTCATAGCGGAGAATTGACTGTGCTTTGTTGATGCTGCCGTTATTGCAGGGCCTCGTACGCTGACTTGGTCAACACGAAAGCTGACGCCGACCGGGTCTACAACTACCCCGGAAGCCTCACCACGCCGGCATGTGACGAGATCGTGGACTGGTGGGTGGTCCCGACGTCGGTGCACTTATCCACGGCCGACTTCCAGCGCCTGCAGACGAACCTGAAGGAACTCCACGTGACCGACAACGGCAAGAACGCTCGTCCGGTCCAAGCGCTCAATGGACGCACTATCGCCACCCTAAAATGATCTTCGCGCAGCAATTCATCTGGCAATTCGTCTGCAGCACATGACCTGCATCCGCAATAAAAGACATGCAGGCAACTGCACTGCACTTGGTGATTTTTGTCAACTGTATTCTTTTATCTGTTTAACGGGTCCTGTGTCTTAGCTACGCGTGGTAAATACGTCCATCCCGTACTCCATCCATGCCACGCACACCAAGCGCTTAGTACACGCGCGCGAAGGGCGGCACGTGCTTGCACTCGTTCTCGTCAAGGGTCTGATCCTGCACGGCGCGGTAGCCGATATGGGTCTTGCCCTCGTCGCTGTGGTATGCGACCGTGTGCTTCATCCAGTTCACATCGTCACGCTCCGTGAAGTCCTCACGGGCGTGGGCGCCACGAGACTCCTTACGGGCCTCAGCAGCGTGCATGGTGCAGGACGCACAGGCCAGCAGATTGCGCAGCTCCAGGGTCTCCGTAAGATCCGTGTTCCAGATAAGCGAGCGGTCTGTCACCTTGATGTCGTTAAACTTGGGTACCACCTCGTCAATCTTCTCCTTACCGGCCTCGAGTGACTCTTGTGTGCGGTACACAGCAGCGTCCACCTGCATGGTCTTCTGCATCTCCAGACGCAGCTCGGCCGTAGAAATGCTACCGTCCGCGTAACGCAGCTTGTCCACGTCCTCAATCGCCTTCAAACCACCGTCCTTGGGCATAGGACGCTTCTTCTCACCAGGCTTGGTCAGCTCGGCAATACGCTGAGCACAGGCACGGCCGAACACCACCAGATCCAGCAGCGAGTTGGCACCCAGACGGTTGGCACCGTGCACCGAAGCGCAGGCAGCCTCACCAGCAGCGAACAAACCCTTCACAATCTTGTCAGGGTAGAGCTTGCCCGGCTCCGGCAGTCCCTGGACGTCCGGCACAACCACCTCACCCAAGTGGTTCGTGGCAATACCACCCATGTTGTAGTGCACCGTCGGCAACACCGGGATCGGCTCCTTGGTCACATCCACGCCAGCGAAAATGGCAGCAGTCTCGGAAATACCAGGCAGACGCTCGTGCAGCAGCTCAGGCGGCAGGTGGTCGAGATGCAGGAAGATGTGGTCCTGGTCCTTGCCCACACCACGGCCTTCACGGATTTCCATGGTCATGGCACGCGACACCACATCACGCGACGCCAGGTCCTTGGCAGTAGGGGCATAACGCTCCATGAAGCGCTCACCCTCCGAGTTACGGAGGATACCTCCCTCACCACGGGATCCTTCCGTAATGAGGCAGCCAGCGCCGTAGATACCGGTGGGGTGGAACTGCACAAACTCGGGGTCCTGCAGAGGGATACCAGCGCGCAGAGCCATACCGGTACCGTCACCGGTGCACGTGTGCGCCGACGTGCACGAGAAGTACGCACGTCCGTATCCACCGGTGGCCAGCACCGTGTTGTTGGTGTGGAAACGGTGGAACGTGCCGTCCTCCATGTTGAAGGCCATGACACCCACGCAGTCGCCAGCGTCGTTCATGATCAGGTCCAGCGCAAAGTACTCAATGAAGTAGGACGTGTCAAAGGCCAGAGAGCGGCCGTACAGCGTGTGCAGCATGGCGTGACCGGTGCGGTCAGCAGCGCAGGCGGTGCGGCGAGCCTGGCCGCCCTTGCCGAACTCCAAGCTCTGTCCGCCGAACGGACGCTGGTAGATCTTGCCTTCTTCCGTGCGGGAGAACGGGAGCCCAAAGTCCTCCAGTTCCCGCACAGCGGCAGGGGCTTCTCTGCACATGTAGTGGATGGCGTCCTGGTCGCCGAGCCAGTCACTGCCCTTCACCGTGTCGTACATGTGCCACCGCCAGTCGTCCTCCGACATGTTGCCCAGCGCGGCGTTGATTCCTCCCTGGGCCGCCACCGTGTGCGAGCGCGTGGGGAAGAGCTTCGAGATGCAGGCAGTCTTGAGTCCCGCCTCTGCACAGCCCATTGCGGCTCGGAGACCGGCGCCGCCAGCGCCCACGACGACGGCATCGTACTCGTGGTCCACGACTGTGTACTTGGACGTCAGAGCAGAGGTCTCGTGGCCTGCGAGGGGCGTGGAGCTGCGGACGGAGAAGCTGCGAGACGTCGAGGGCCGCGTCAGAGCCTTGGCCAACGTGCTCTTCATTTGTGAGGGGCGCAACATACTGGAACTGCAGGGGAAGGACCACCGGAACCGCTGGAGAGCTCCGCCTGACACTGCGCACTTTGCGAACTGAGCCAATCTAAGCCACACACGAATGTGTGTGGCAAACACCAACCTGCTACAATTGATTGCGGCGGATGTATCGGATACACACAGGAATATAAAGATGAAGGTTGTTTGATGAGGGATGCTGAGAAAGAAGGCTTCTATTGAGAGTCAGGATATTAGTTGCTGAAGGTTTGGAGGAAAAGTTCAACTAGCCTGTCTATAACGCTTAACAACGCAAGGTCTCTGTATAAGAACGAGTGCTCTCTCTAGAAGAACTGACAGCGCCACGACCGCCACGTCACAGCAACTTCAGATTTCCAGAGTGAACTTGTGGCCCGTATCAGATGCCATTGATTGACACTCTATTGATACTTGCTGCGCCAATAGTTCTGCTGGTACCACAACGTCGAGTGCGGCTGCTGTTCCTGTCCATTCTCGACGTCATTCGGACAGCCACCGACTGGTGTGGGCGAGTAGATCGGCAGCCATTGCGGCGTTGGGGCTTCTCCCAGAGACTCGAGCGAGGTCAGCAGCTCCTCCTGCTGTTTATGCAGCGAAGCGGACGAGCTTCCAGTGGTGTTCAGGCTGTTGTTACTGGTAGACGCCAGCTTCTGGTCCATCAGCGCTTCCATGGCCAGGCGTTGGACCTCCGCCTCCTCTTCAGCTTCTCTCCGTTGCTCATCGTTGTGGTTCTGGCCAGTTGGTGACGTCGGGATCTCGAACCGATCACTAGGAGAGAAAGTTGTCACTTGGGGCCGCCTCCGTTGGTCGTTTGCGTCGAAGAGCTGCTGGAACTGCGCGTGCAAAATGCCAAGCTGCGTGTTTAACTGGTTCACGGTGGAGTAGTCCGTGAAGCCTCCAACAGGGACAGGAGGTCCTCCCAATGGCCCTGCGGTAGACGTGGCTGTTGCCTGGTTTGGAGCTGGTGGTGGCTGTCCTGACCAGGTCCATGGTGCTGAGCTCATATTGGCGCCATGCGGCCGCTGGGTCAGGTACACCCGAATGGTGTGGAGTTGCTCAAGCAGTACTTTGTTGTTATCTTCAAGACGACCCACCTCTCGCCGCAGAAACTCGCTTTCTGCTACAGTCGTCTTGAGTTTCTGCTCCGCGCGTTCACTGGCTTCTCGAGCTTTGTTTTCTCGCTCTACCAGCTCGTTGCGCTCCTGCAATGCGCGCATGCTGAGCTCGTCCCGCAGCTTCTTAGCTACTGCTCGGCATTTCCGTGCCCATTCGTCGCTCGATCTTGTCACGCAGGCCTGTGCAAGCTGTGGCAGCTGCCATTCTACTGCCTGCTGCATGCGCTGAAGATCCTCGGTTCGTCGGATCTCGTCTCGTTTTCGAGCATCGCGCTCGTCTCCTAGATCGCGCTCTAGCTGCTGTATCTTCACCTCCGCTTTTTGTTTGGCTGCGCGTAGCTCCTGAATCTCAGCGCTGGATTCGACCTCCACGTGTCTCGATTGCAGAGCTGTAAGTTTCTCTTGCAGCTCCAGGAGCTGAACGTCGCGTTTTTCAACGCGTGCAGCCTCCTTCGAGCGCCAGGTCTCAGCTTTGGCGAAGCGCTCTTCAAGTCGTGCAATTTCGTACTCCTTCTGGGATACTTGGCTTTCGAGATCGCGCACCCGAAAGTTCAGCTTATCGACATCGACTCGCTTGTCATGTTGCGCAGCGAGCAGTTCATCTTGCAGTGTGTCGAGCTGCTTCTCAACAGTGATTTTAGCCGTGTTGAGTGCGTCCATCTGCGCTTTACGTTGTTGTTCGCGACGTACGAGCACGTCCACCTCAATCTCCATTTGATTTGCACGGTCAGTCTGCCCCGATAACTCCTGTCGCGCCGTGCGCAGGTCTTTCTCTAGTGTCGATGCGCGCTCTGAGGTGCGTTCAACTTCGCGTTGCAGCTGATCGCGTACTTTCTCAAGTGGTTTGAGTTCTTGTACCTGTATGCTCGCCAATTCTCCACGAAGTTCGAGCACCTCGGCTTGCAGTTTGGCTCTTGCAGCATTTTGCTCGTCCAACTGCGTTGTGAGTTGTGCTTGGAGCTTCTGAATGCGTGACTGTGCCTGCGATTCGGTGTCAGATGCGATGCGTTCACGCTCAAGAGTAAGCTGCTGTTGATACCGTTGTTGCTCAAAGCTGCTGTTCAATGTGCGAAGTTCGTCCTGAGCCTTAAACAACGCAGATTGGAGTGCGGCATTTTCCACCTTCTTGGTGTCGATATCTTGGACCAACCCTGTGTGCTTACGATTCAGCTCCGTACATTCACGCTCTAGGCGATCTACTTGAGACTGCAAGGTGCGATTCTTCTCTTCTATCTCCCGTCGCAATTTTTCTTCTCTGACGAGGTCCTCCTGAACACCTTCCAGGCGTTGGAATTTTGAGACTTGATCATCAGCTGAGCTTTTCAGTGTACGTAGTTCTTTTGGAGCTTCTCAATCTGCTCACTTTTGCCGCTGCGTGTTCATCTGCAGTGTTTCTTAGCGTACGAAGTTCTTGCTGAAGCTTCTCTAGCTGCTCACCCTTATATGCTTGATCGTCAGTTGTGCTTTTCAACGTACGCAGTTCTTGTTGCAATTTCTCGAGCTGCTCGCATTTTAAAGCTTGCTCGTCTATTGTGGTTTTGGACGAGCGAAGCTGTTGCTCAAGCTTGTCGAGTTGTTCACGCAGAGATTCAATTTCTGAAGCGTGCTGACGTTTGGTTTCTTCAGCTGAAGCTTCTTGTTGGGATAACTTCTCAGCCAAATCTGCTTTAGCTTTTTCATGGGCATCTGAAGCAGTTTTCGCTTGCTGCTGTTGCTCCATAAGGCGTTTCTGGAGCTCATCGAGTTCTTTTTGCTTGTTTTCGAGGGCTTTGCGGCTTTGTTGGGCTTCTTTCTCATTCGCCTCCATCTGCTCGCTCTGTGTTTGGCTTTGTTGCTTCACAAGACGTGCATTCTCGGCCTCAAGTTTTGCAAGTTTGTCGGCAAACTGCTTTTCTTGCGCTGAGGCAGAGCTCTCCTGCTTTTCGAGTTTGTCAAGTTGCTGCTTCTCGCGGGCTGATGCAACACTCTCTTGATCCGCCAATTTGCCTTTTAGTTCATTGACTTTCATTTTGAGGTAGTTGCTCTCCTTGGCATCTTGCTGAGCTGTCTGCAGTTGTCGTGTAGTTTCCTTATGAGCCGTTCGTTCACGTTCGAGGTCACTGTTTGCATCTGCGAGCTTTTTCTCGAGCTGCTGAATTTTCGCTGTCGTTCCTGGCGAAGGCAGAGATGGAGTTGGTGCGGACGGGGTCACCAACTGCGATTGCGATGGATTGTCTTGATAGAATGGGCCTTTGGCTGTAGAAGAAATGCTATCACTTTGTCTAGATGCTGCGCCCGAATTTCGTGGCGAAGTTTTATCGGTGGACATCGTCGTCAACGGAGTTAAGACATCGATTGCGGTAGTGGCCGGAGTTGAATTGAATGTCAACACTGGAGCAGCACTGGCAGCGGATCGACGAGAGCTGAACGCGTTCATCCGCGAAGTTGCAGCTGAAGAATTCCAGTCGCTGGAGTTCACCGAAGTGGCTTGAAGCGGTGCCTGTGCAGACGTAGATGCCGGCTTTAATGGGGTGACTTCGTCATCATCATTATCGAGTAGCCAGGACCTGTCTCGACCAAATCCGAAACCTGTGGATGCCGGAGTTGTTGTTTGTGGTTGTGCTGTCGCTGCCGGAGTCGGGTTAAAGGACGAGATAGTACTACCGGCAGAGTTCTTTGCTGGCATTGATGCTGTCGGTGTCGCGAACAGATCGCTGATTCGAGACTTGTTTGCAGCAGGAGCTGCTGATACTGCCGAGACAACTGGCGTTGGTGTTTCCTCGTCACTGATGTCGTCAAAGCTGTACACATCTGCGTTCGTGACAGCAGGCGTCGTTGAGCTAGTCGGTTTTTCACTGCTCGCTTGTGTTTCTGTCGACTCTGCTGCAGCACTTTTGTCATCATGCTCCCGGATTTTTGCCTGGATGAGCTCTCGATAATGAGCGTCCAGCGGGTGCTCCCAGATACTTTCCTCGGTGCTGGGGTTGAAGTAGTACAGCGTTCCGTCCTCGGTCTCACCTTGCTCCCAGTCAGGAGGCAATTCCGCTAGCAGAGCTTCCTGCACTAGTGGCAGCAAGTAGCTCTCTCCATCTGGGTCGACACCTAGGTTTTTGGCATGGTCTCGGAGTGCTTCCTGGAACTCAGGACTGCTCGTATCCATGACAGGGACCCAGAGAAGTTGGTTGCGGATAGGGTGGTGGAACCGAAGGCCTCGGTGGTGTGCATGGTGGTTCTGAGCATGAGATGAACATGAGGTCGAGCTAAAATAGGGGAGGCACAATCGCTTGACGTGCGTCAAGTAACGCTGTTGGTGTGAAACTATCGCTTCCATTGCTCAGAGCTTATAGCTTACTCCTTGGCCACCTCAATAACAATCTTGCCCTTGGCACGTGCTGACTTCTGGACTTTGAAAGCCTCGAGGAGGTTCTCCAGCGGGTGCACCGAGTCGATGATGACCTTGATCTTGCCAGCATCAATGAGCTTCTTGACCTCCTGCATGTACTCCGAGCACGGCTGGTTGAAGATCTGGTGGAACGTAGCGCCAATGGGCGACTCGATCGGCTTGTCCACAGTGAGGATCGTGACGAAAATGCCGGTCTGTTTCTTCAACACCTTCTGCGCCGCATCGTTCCACGACGCCGGCTCCATGCCGCAGTCGTAGATCAAGTCGATCGAGTGTTCGGCCAGAACCTCGCTCCACTTCTCCTTCGTGTAGTCGATCACCTGGTCAGCACCCAGAGACTCGACCAGCTCCGTGTTGCGGAAGCTCGAGGTGGTGATGACCTCAGCGCCGAGAGCCTTGGCGATCTGGATGGCGAAAATTCCGGTGCCGCTGCTGCCGCCCAGGATCAGCACTCGCTGGCCCTTCTGCAGCTTGCCGTAGGTGACGAGCGCCTGCCAGCTCGTCTGGCCAGCCAACGGCACGCCCGCTGCCTCGTTGAACGTCAGACTGCTGGGCTTGTGCGCCAAGTATTTCGTGCCCACGTTCAGGTACTCGGCGAAAGTGCCGTAGCTGTCAAAGCCAGGCATGCCGAACACTTCGTCGCCGACTTTGTAGTCCGTGACTTCACTGCCGACCTCGACCACCTTGCCGGCCATGTCGAACCCCACCCGGAACGGGTTCTCGGCCGACGGGGCCGTGGGGAGGATCATGGGGCCGTAGTGCACCAGTTTGTAGTCCACGGGGTTCACCGCAGCGCTGATGACCTTGACACGAACCTGGTTGGGCTCCAGAGGCTTCTGGGCGACGCTGGTGTTGAATTTCACTTCTTCCAGGGCATCGCCGAACTTGTAGTACTCGTAGGCCTTGAACGTGGCAGGGATGGACGCCATGGCGGACTGGACTGGGAGGTTGCGCTGCACTTGGGACTTGTCGCCGAGAGGTATTTTTGAGGAATGAGAGGTATTTGTGCTGCCGATCTGGGCGATCTCGGGAATGACGTTGGCCAACAGAAGGACTCATCGACAGATGCGGGACGATCATGTAAGCCTCGCATGCATGCGTAAACTGCAGAGGCGCGCGCATAATGGATTTGTTCTAGAACTTCAAATCTCCGAGGCCGCCGATGCTCAAGTGATCGAATATCTTGGAGCCGATCACGTCAACTGCTAGTGTACACCTAGGAGAAGAGCTCTCAAGGCGGCAACTTCGTGCCAATCGACACCCTCGCCAAGCCTGTGGAGTCGCCGATTGGGGCCACGTTCCACCAAACTGTCAGCGCTCCTAGCACGCAGTGTTTGCTCGAGCTACAGCAGCTGCTTGAAGACTGCAATTGACTCCACTGGAGAATGTGATCGCCATCACGCCATGAAGATCTGTGCTCTAGCTCGAACTCACCTTTGTTGCCAACATGGACAGCAGCGCCTCACTCTGATACCAAGTGTGAGCAAGTCAAGTCGCCCTCTTTGATCAGCAAACCGCTGCGTCAGAAACCACATGCAAAAAGTTGCCGCAACTCTAGATGTCCGTGGCACGGACATCTAGAGCTTCAATGGACGCGAAAGCAAGCGAACACAGTTTCAGGACCCTCGTTTTGGATGGAATGTTATCAACTTCGCTCTGCGCCGACCACTGGGCAACAGAATTCAAGTATCCGTCAAGTTCTGAGCCGGCATTTGACCTCATTTGCGAACTATCTCCGTTCTACCTCAGCAGATGGCGTCCTGCCACCACAGGACATGACTCTGCAACTAGTCGTGTTCGCGACTCGCCCATGCTGCTTTCAACAGCCAGGAAAGCGCGAGTTTCGTTCGGTTCAGTCGACAAAGTGCTATACTCGCCCTTTTCCTTGTAGGAAACTGCTACGCACTTGGCCTGTCATGAAAACGCGAACAACAAAAGCTGCTCCATGCACTTGCAGGGATGCCTAACGACTTCAGAATACCCGAAATCCTCCACCTTCGCAATGCCGCATTCCTCAATTTGCTGCGCTCAACACACTACCGAACTAAACAGCACGCGGCACGATGCTCAAGAACATCCTGAAGTCAGTGGCCGCAATGTCGTGTGTGGCGCTGGCCATGTCATCTTCGATAGGCCTTGCCCATGCCGAAGAGTTGTGTTCGATCTCGCCATTCTCCTACAGTCAAGCTAGGACCGCCCATCCAGAGCTGCAGTCGGCGATTGACACGCTGGACAAGTATGCTATCGCCTCCTGGTACACAGACCGTCAGACAGATGAAGAGCGATCCACGATGATCTCCAATATGCTGAGTCAATGCCCCGAAGACTCGCGTCTCAGCTTCGTAGTCTACGGTATCCCAAACAAAGACTGCGCCGGTGGGTTTTCGTCGTCGGGGAGCGTGAAGAGCACAAGCGACTACCAAGCATTCTTGAAAGAGCTCACGGACGCAGTCGGCAGTCGCAAGGTTCTCTATGTCGTGGAACCGGACGCACTAGGCCTACTCACGGAAGATGGAGGTTGCGGTGCAGCGTCTGGATATCTTGAAAACCTCAAGATTGCTGTCGAAGCTCTCTCGGCAAACCCCAATGCTGAGCTCTATCTTGACGTCGGGTACTGGATGCTCGAGTATGAGAGCAACGCTGCCAATGTTGCTACGGCGATGAAAGATATCAGCACCTGTGGTAAAGTCAAAGGTGTGACGATCAACACTTCAAACTACCGCTCCAACGACGAGGTTGCCGGCTACTGCACCACATTCCAAAATGCCATGGGCTCTACGGATATGAAGTGCATCGTCGACACCTCTCGCAATTTCAACGGTTCGCCTACCACGGACTGGTGCAACGTTGCAACAGCAGGAATTGGCAATAAACCAACCTCGGACACAGGTTACTCGAATCTGGACTACTTCATGTGGATCAAGGTGCCTGGAGAGAGCGACGGTGAATGCTCGACTGGGTCGGTGAAAGGCCCTTCAGCTGGAGCATTTTTCGCCGAAGGCTTTAAAGCGCTATGGGACCAAGGCTACTTCGTGAAAGAGCTTGGTATGGCTACCATTGAAGCTGGTGCTGCCGCTCCTACCCCGGCACCGACTGTCGAAGCCTCCTCATCGGAGTCAGCCACCTCGAGTGGGTCGGAGGGCACTACGGCAGGAACTGTTGCCCCTATTGACTTCAGCTGGACAGAGGCACCCGCCAGCACGACAGCTACACCATCATACAGCTATACGACCCCTATCGCGACCACTGCCACAATTCAAGAGACCACGGCACCAAGTACGGCAACTGCGTCTCCATCGACCACCACGCCTGCCACCACAGCGCCAATCGATACGACTGAATCCGCATCTCAATGGGCGCTGACTACCCAAGGGCGCACAGGTTGCAAAGCGAAGAAGCGTCGTCTGCGCACACTGTAAACGTTTTCGAGTTTTTGATTCTTGTCCATATCTGTTCCTGCAAGAATATACGTAATGGTTCACCTTCTCTTCGCTCGCCACGCTGCAAGATAATGATAAAGGCCAATTATATAATTATTAGGCGTTAACCATCACTGTAAGGAGTTCGCGCAACCACATCACTGATTGTATCTGCTTACTCCTTGGCCACCTCGATGATGATCTTGCCCTTGGCGCGGTGCGACATACAGATCTTCATGGCCTCCACCAGGTTCTCCAGCGGGTGCACCGAGTCGATCACCGTCTTCACCTTGCCGGCCTCGATCAGCTTCTTGAGCTCCAGCAGGTACTCCGTGCACGGCGCGTTGAAGATCTGGTGCTGCGTGGCGCCAATGGGTGACTCCACCGGGTTCTCGATCACGCCGATGGTCACGAAGATGCCGGTCTTCTCCTTCAGCACCTTCTGCGCCGCGTCGTTCCACGAGTTGGACTCGACGCCGCAGTCGTACACGAGGTCGATCGAGTGCGCGGGCACCACGTCGCTCCACTTGTTCTGCGTGTAGTCGACCACCTGGTCAGCACCCAGAGACTCGACCAGCTCCACGTTGCGGTGGCTGCACGTGGCGACGACCTCGGCGCCGAGAGCCTTGGCGATCTGGATGGCGAAGAGTCCCGTTCCGCTGCTGCCGCCCAGGATCAGCACTCGCTGGCCCTTCTGCAGCTTGCCGTAGGTGACGAGCGCCTGCCAGCTCGTCTGGCCAGCCAACGGCACGCCCGCCGCCTCGTTGAACGACATGTTGCTGGGCTTGTGCGCCACGCGCTTCGTGTCCACGTTCAGGTACTCTGCGAAGGTGCCGGTGGCGTCGAACCACGGCATGGCGTAGACCTCGTCGCCCACTCGGTAGTCCTTGACGTCGCGGCCTACCTCGACCACCTTGCCCGCCAGGTCGTGGCCCACGTAGTACGGGCTCTCTGGACTCGCCATCTTGGACAGGATCATGGACGCGTAGAGTCCGATCTTGTAGTCGATGGGGTTGAGGGACGCGCTGAGGATTTTGATCTTGACCTCGTTGGGCTGCACCGGTTTCTGAGGGACGCTGGCGTTGAACTTGATCTGGTCGTTGAAGTCGCCGAATTGCTGGTACTCGTAGGCCTTGAAGGTGGACGGGATGGCGGCCATGGTGGCTTGGTCTGGGTAGTTGGTGGTGGTGGAGTTGGCGCTTTGCTTGACGCCTGGAGGGAGGTTTGAAGAATGACACGATCGATGGCTGCTGGACTGAGACCGTCCGAGTCTGACGTACGCGGCGGATCTGATGACGCTCCAATCGATTTGGAGTTAGAACGTGAGCTTTTGGGGCGTTTACGCGCCCACTTTGGCTTTTCTCAGATTTGCGGTGCTTCAGATTTAGTACTGTCATACAAACAACAAGTACTGGATGCTGAAATTTGGCGCGTCAAATTTGTATATGCGCCACTTGTGTTTTCATAATCTGCGTTGCAGTTGAATCGACTCGAAAGACTTGGACTGAGTATGGCTGGACCGACAGCGGTAATGACGCAGAGCTGTTGTTTGCATCATCGACTCGACCATGACCTGCAAATCCTTCAGCTGGGCGGAATGGGACAGCTAGCGGAATGACTCGGCACTTTTGATGTTCGAGCACATGTACAGTATTGATAAATCGGACTACTGTAAGTAGCTTTTGCAGTGAGGCAATCCCAAACATACCGACCGTAATGTGAGAACGATCGAGCGAAGGATTCGCATATATTTCGGTTTTACATCTGCGCCACAACATCGCGAGCTCAGCGGCACAATTACTGCTTCACCACCTCAATAATGATCTTGCCCTTGGCACGGTGCGACATACAGATCTTCACAGCGTCAACCACGTTCTCCAGCGGGTGCACCGAGTCGATCACAGTCTTGATCTTGCCGGCCTCGATCAATTTTGTGATTTCCGTCAGGTATTCTGTGCACGGCGCATTAAAGATCTGGTGCAGCGTGGCGCCAATGGGCGATTCAATGGGCTTGTCCACCGTAAGAATCGTCACAAAGATACCAGTCTTCTCCTTTAGGATCTTCTGGGCCTCGTCATTCCACGAAGCAGCCTCATAACCGCAGTCGTAAATCAAGTCAACTGAATGCTCGGAGAGCACGTCGCTCCATTTCTGCGTCGTGTAGTCGATAACTTGATCGGCTCCCAAGGACTTGACCAGCTCTACATTTCGGTGGCTGCACGTAGCGATCACCTCTGCGCCAGCAGCCTTTGCGATCTGAATCCCGTAAATGCCCGTGCCACTGCTGCCGCCGATGATCAGCACGCGTTGACCCTTCTGCAGCTTGCCGTATTTGTGCATCACTTGCCAGCTTGTCTGAGCAGCCATCGGAACTCCAGCAGCTTCGTTGAATGTCATGTTCTTAGGCTTATGCGCCAGAAATTTAGTGTCGACGTTGAGGTATTCACCAAAACTGCCGATAGCGTCGAGCCACGGCATGGCGTAGACTTCATCGCCGATCTTGTAGTCCTTAACATCACTGCCAAGCTCCACGACCTTACCGGCTAGGTCAAACCCCAGACGGAATGGGCTCTCAGGTGTCGGTTTGGTGGACAAGAGGACAGGGCCGTATGTGATCAACTTGTAGTCGATGGGGTTGAGCGAAGCACTGTAGATTTTCACGCGAACTTCTCCAGCTCGAAGTGGCTTCTGCTCGGCGTTCGGGTTGAACTTGATCTCCTTGATAGGATCTTCGCCATAGTGCTCGTACTGGTACACTTTGAACGTCGACGGAATCGTTGACATTGCAGTTTTTGGTCGTGAAGACAGAGTTGGTTGTTGTCAGACTCGGTGTTTTCTGGAATGAGAACAACGAATGAGAGCTCGACACTGTTCACAACAGCAAAGGTTGCTCGAACATCAAAAGTGCCGAGTCATTCCGCTAGCTGTCCCATTCCGCCCAGCTGAAGGATTTGCAGGTCATGGTCGAGTCGATGATGCAAACAACAGCTCTGCGTCATTACCGCTGTCGGTCCAGCCATACTCAGTCCAAGTCTTTCGAGTCGATTCAACTGCAACGCAGATTATGAAAACACAAGTGGCGCATATACAAATTTGACGCGCCAAATTTCAGCATCCAGTACTTGTTGTTTGTATGACAGTACTAAATCTGAAGCACCGCAAATCTGAGAAAAGCCAAAGTGGGCGCGTAAACGCCCCAAAAGCTCACGTTCTAACTCCAAATCGATTGGAGCGTCATCAGATCCGCCGCGTACGTCAGACTCGGACGGTCTCAGTCCAGCAGCCATCGATCGTGTCATTCTTCAAACCTCCCTCCAGGCGTCAAGCAAAGCGCCAACTCCACCACCACCAACTACCCAGACCAAGCCACCATGGCCGCCATCCCGTCCACCTTCAAGGCCTACGAGTACCAGCAATTCGGCGACTTCAACGACCAGATCAAGTTCAACGCCAGCGTCCCTCAGAAACCGGTGCAGCCCAACGAGGTCAAGATCAAAATCCTCAGCGCGTCCCTCAACCCCATCGACTACAAGATCGGACTCTACGCGTCCATGATCCTGTCCAAGATGGCGAGTCCAGAGAGCCCGTACTACGTGGGCCACGACCTGGCGGGCAAGGTGGTCGAGGTAGGCCGCGACGTCAAGGACTACCGAGTGGGCGACGAGGTCTACGCCATGCCGTGGTTCGACGCCACCGGCACCTTCGCAGAGTACCTGAACGTGGACACGAAGCGCGTGGCGCACAAGCCCAGCAACATGTCGTTCAACGAGGCGGCGGGCGTGCCGTTGGCTGGCCAGACGAGCTGGCAGGCGCTCGTCACCTACGGCAAGCTGCAGAAGGGCCAGCGAGTGCTGATCCTGGGCGGCAGCAGCGGAACGGGACTCTTCGCCATCCAGATCGCCAAGGCTCTCGGCGCCGAGGTCGTCGCCACGTGCAGCCACCGCAACGTGGAGCTGGTCGAGTCTCTGGGTGCTGACCAGGTGGTCGACTACACGCAGAACAAGTGGAGCGACGTGGTGCCCGCGCACTCGATCGACCTCGTGTACGACTGCGGCGTCGAGTCCAACTCGTGGAACGACGCGGCGCAGAAGGTGCTGAAGGAGAAGACCGGCATCTTCGTGACCATCGGCGTGATCGAGAACCCGGTGGAGTCACCCATTGGCGCCACGCAGCACCAGATCTTCAACGCGCCGTGCACGGAGTACCTGCTGGAGCTCAAGAAGCTGATCGAGGCCGGCAAGGTGAAGACGGTGATCGACTCGGTGCACCCGCTGGAGAACCTGGTGGAGGCCATGAAGATCTGTATGTCGCACCGCGCCAAGGGCAAGATCATCATCGAGGTGGCCAAGGAGTAAACAGATACTGTTGCCAGTTCCTGAATAAATTTATGAGTCTTCGACCATTACACTACGCGGCGTATGTTGTTGAAATGAAACGAGCTGTTGCGTCGACTTTCGCCTGAGATGCTCCACACAGACTCCTAGTTTTCTAAAGTGCGCGGAGACGTTTCCTCCATTTGCAGGGAGTGTGCACCGGTGTGGGGTTTCCGGCCGCGCTACCAGTGGTTGGTGTTACGGTGCCTGGCAAGACAATTATGGGCGGCTCAGTGGCAGGAGAGGTGCTGCTTGGCGTTATCGTCGTGGGAGCTTCAGTGTCAACAATGACAGTTGCTGGCTCTGTTGTCACTGGAGTTTCCGTAGCAACAATGATAGTCCCCGGTCCGTCTGTCACTGGGGCTTCTGTGACGGGGTTTGCGATGCCTTCTTCAATCGTAGGGATGCCAAGCTCTTTCACAAAGTAGCCTTGGTCCCACAACCATCTAAACCCCTCCAGGAAGAAAGCTCCTGCTGCTGGCCCAATAACTGGACCGGTTGAGCAGTAGCCATCGCTTTCTCCAGGCACCTTGATCCACATGAAGTAGTCCAGATTCGAGTAACCTGTGTCCGAAGTCGGAGGGTTGCCAATTCCTGCTGTTGCAACGTTGCACCAGTCCGTGGTAGGCGAACCGTTGAAATTGCGAGAGGTGTCGACGATGCACTTCATATCCGTGGAGCCCATGGCATTTTGGAATGTGGTGCAGTAGCCGGCAACCTCGTCGTTGGAGCGATAGTTTGAAGTGTTGATGGTGATGCCTTTGACCCTACCAGAGTTGCTAATGTCTCTGATCACCGGGACAACCTTGGCCACGTTGCTCTGGTAGGCGAGCATCCAGTACCCGACGTCAAGGTAGAGCTCAGCATTGGGATTCGCAGAGAGAGCTTCGACAGCAACTTTGAGGTTCCCGAGGTACCCGGCCGCTGCGCCGCAGCTTCCGTCTTGTGCAAGTAGACCCACTGCATCCGGTTCGACGACGTACAGCACTTTGCGAGTGCCAACTGCGTCCGTGAGGTCTTTCAGGAACGCCTGATATTCGCTTGTGCTTGTCACGCTTCCAGACGACGAGAACCCGCCAGCGCAGTCTTTGTTGGGGAGACCGTAGACTACGATGCTGAGGCGCGTATCCTCCGAACATTGGCTTAGCATATTGGAGATCAACGTGGCTCGGTCTGCACTCGACAGGCGGTCGGTGTACCAGGCCGCGATAGCGTACTTCTCCAACGTATCGATTGCAAACTTGAGCTCAGGGTGATCAACCTTCGCCACCCCGTACGTGTACGGCGTAACCGAGCACAGCTCCTGGGCCTGGGCTAGCCCCATCGAAAATGACAGGATCAACGCCACACAAGACATGACGGTGGCCACAAGACGCGATTTCAGGATGCTGCTGGTCATCGGTTCGTGCGTCGTCTAGTAGCCTGGATTCGGGTGGTGCGCTGTGCTCAGCAAAAAGCAGAATGGAGCTTTGGAGCGATTAAGACGGCAGCATTGCGCCACTACGATCAATCGGACAGCAACGATCGGTGGATTTGTGATGGTTACGATCAAATCCTGAAGCCTTGTATCAGTCGTCTCCAGCTAGTAACCGTTTCCCCAAAAGCTGTCCGCAGGGCTCTGACGCGTGTATTGAACGACGCCCGCACGTTCCTGCTGACGAGGCCGTGCTTTTGTAGCATCCCGTTGCCTCAGCATGCGGGCGATATGCAGGCACTATCCGCCACGAAGCAGGATAGTTCATCGAAAAGAGTTTATGAGATCGAACACCAATGCGATTGTTCAGTGAAACTCGACGACTGGTTCGTGCTACAAAGGTTTCCACTGTGCGTCGTCGCATTATGTTCAGCTCTAGCACAAGTTGTGCACGACAAGTTGCCTCAATAGCAAAGCTAGCTAGATTTTTATTCATTGTCGTTTTGAAGGACAGCTTGGATATTTTATTTGTTAGCGCTCACCAAGATGCCACGCGTCTTGAAGTTGACTTCAACTCGCACTGATCAATGGCATTAGAGCGACCCTCAAGATGATGAATGCCCAAACGAACCACACTGGAAGTTTACTCTTTACGGTTTAGACACGACGCAAGGCCAGCAAATTTGTACTCGCTTCCCACATCACTAACACAGCACACATCTCACATTCATCTAGATTCTGCGAACTCGCTTTTTCGCCTTGCAGGCAGCACTGGTTGTCGTTGCCGTAGTGGAGGCTGGTGCCGACGTAGTAGCGGTCGCGGTAGGAGTAGCTGTGGTGGCAACTGGCGGTGCAGAAGTTATCGGGGTTGTAGTGGTGACCGTCGGAGTGCTTGGCGTCGGCGTCTGGGTCGAAGACTGAGACGAGCTTCCGCCGGCCGGAGCGACAGTTCCCGCGACAATATTCTGGCTCGAGCTCCCGTTGTTTTGAGTTGTGTCGGTGCTCGACGACGACGTCGTCGTCTGGGTCTGAGACGCTTGGTTGCCAGTTTGACTACTGGCCTGACTCGTGCTGTTCGAGATCGTGGCCATTCCTTTCTCGCTGACGAAATATCCTTGGTCCCACAAGAGCTGAAAGCCTTCCTGGTAAAAGAGCCTGCCGACACGCCTGTCAGTGACTCGCTCGAGTACGAAGTGTCAGTGCAGACTCCGTCGCTCTCTCCAGGGGTTTGATCCACATGAAGTAGTCCAAGTTTGCAATGCCGGTCTCTGACGTCGGCGGTTTGCCGATACCGGCAGCCTTGACGTTGCACCAGTCCGAGCTAGGAGACCCGTTGTAGTTGCGCGAGGTGTCGATGATGCAGGTCATGTCGGTCGACCCCATGGCCGTCTGGAAGTTGGTGCAGTACGTGGTTACCTCGTCTGTTGAGCGGTAGTTGGACGTGTTGATGGTGATGCCCTTGAGTGCTCCTGACGCTTTCAGCTCGTTGATGATGGTGGCCACCGCTGCAGCATTGGTCGAATCGGCCAGAAGCCAATATCCGACGTCCACGTATAGCTGAGCATTGGAGTTCGCCGATAGGGCGGCAACGGCGATCTTGAGATTGTCGAGGTATCCGGCCGAAGCACCACAGCCGTCATTGGCGAGGAGACCAACAGCGTCCGGTTCTACGATGTAGAGCACCTTGCGGCTCCCCACGGCGTCTGTGAGTTCTTTGAGGAAGGACTCGTAGTCACTCGTGCTCTGCACTGTTCCCGACGACGACAATCCAGCATTGCAGTCCTTGTCTGGAATGCCGTAGACGGCGATCGTCATGCGCGAATCCTCGGAGCACTCACTTGTGAGACTTGAAAGCATCGTAGAACGATCCGAGTCCGAGAGTCGATCCGTGTACCAGGCAGCAATGGAGTATTGCTCCATGGTCTCCAATGCTGACGCAAGAGCTGGGTAGGCAGTCTTGGCGCCTGAATATGAAGACGGTGCGATGGAGCACAGATCTTCAGCGCTGACAGCGCCCTGGAAAAAGGACCAGGCCAATGCAACAATTGCTGCAAGAGGTGAGCTTGTAATCTTGACCATCTTATCTGCAGAGCCAATGCACCTGCTTCGGAGTGCGCTTGAGGTGCTCGTGGCAAATTGCAGAATGGTCGAATGCAGTGCGCATGAATGCCACGACAAGCGTGCGTGCACATAATGATGCAGTCACTACAGGATATGGATGATCGCTATGTCCTTGATGCCTCCAACTATTGTCGTCACAGCCATCCGTTCTTGCTGCCCCTTGGTACCTGAAGCTGCCGACACTGCACTGGTGATCGTATCGGAGTTCTGATTTGTTGTTCGCTTGTGACAGCCGTCACCTTGGTGACCGGCAGTCCCACTTGACTCAACAAGGACACGACCACGATCTTCCGACAGCTGTCACTGAGGTGCTCGTGCACTGAAGATTGGATGGAGTGCCATCCTCCCGCCCACGACTGAACCGAGACTTTCGTCAGTGGAGCGATAACGCAAAGCGGCAGATATCGTACTGGAATGGCGGATTGAATGAGCGATGCTACTGTAATGCCCTGAACTTCAGTCTGAAGTGCTTGTTGAGCCAGGGAGCCTGTTGTCGATTGAAGATCGCAATCGTTCTCGTGTGTAGCCGCCAGAGTTTCGGTGGAGTTGTCGGTCATCAGACGCACGTCACCTCGGCGTGTCAGCAACAGATCCAGAGTGCACTTCACCACGAAGCTTTGTGGTACAACACAGCTCTCACCAATGGCTAGCACCGAGCTACAGAAATGCCCTCTAAGCAGTATCGATGTGGCTGCAAGGTCTAGCCTTTACGTGCAGTGCACTCCCAAGCCCCGGCCACACGTTGAAGTTTACTAGGAATGGTCTACATGGACAAAATATGTTTGCTAGATTGGTGGAATTATGAACACTACGGCACAACAAACGAAGGTCCGACTTGACCTACAGTTTGCGTCTACGCAACTTCGCCTTGCAATTGCTAGTGCTAGCCGTCACGATGGGCGTGCTCGCTGGAGTCGACGGAGCTTCGGTTGCAGCTTTGGTAGTAGCAAGAGGTGAATCTTCAGTGGGTGTGGGAGTCGGGTTTTCAGCAGGTGCAAGCGTTGCAGACACAGTAGTTTGAGCTGCATCGGTGCTCGCTGGTGCTGAGGTAGTCGGCGCGGGCGTCTCGCTTGGATATTGATCTTGGTTCTGGTCCGCGGTTCCATCGATTGATGCCATGCCTCCCTCGCTCACAAAGTAACCTTGATCCCACAATGCCTTGAAGCCTTCCGCGAAAAAAGTACCAGCAGCAGGGCCAGACGAGCATTCGCCATCGCTCTCGCCAGGAGGCTTGATCCACATAAAGTAGTCCAAATTCGAGATACCCGTCTCCGATGTCGGGGGCTTACCGATTCCTGCGGTCGCGACGTTGCACCAGTCTGACGTAGGCAATCCATTGTAGTTTCGAGACGTGTCGACAATGCAGCTCATGTCGCTAGAGCCCATGGCTGTCTGGAAGGTGGTGCAGTAGTTGGCACATTCCTCATTGGAGCGGTAGTTGGAAGTGTTGATGGTCACACCCTTGACTTTGCCACAGCTACCGAGCTCTTTCATAATGGGCGCAACCTTCGAGGCGCTTGTCGAATCCGCAAGCATCCAGTACCCGACATCAATGTACAGCTCCGCGTTGACGTTTGCCGACAGCGCTTCAACTGCAACCTTCAGGTTGTCAAGGTACCCGGCTGAAGACCCGCAACTGCCGTCCTTAGCTAGGAGACCCACGGCATCCGGTTCGACAACGTAAAGCACCTTGCGGCTGCCAACAGCCTCCGTGAGCTCCTTCAGGAATGCTTGGTAGTCGCTTGTGCTCTTGACACTGCCACCTGACGAATACCCAGCGTCGCAGTCTTTGTTGGGGATGCCGTAGACCACGATACTAAGACGTGTGTCTTCGGAGCACTCGCTGAGCATATTGGAGATCATGGTCGATCGTTCATCGGACGAAAGGCGGTCGGTGTACCAGGAGGCGATGGCGTGTTTCTCCAGCGCCTCGATTGCTGTCGCAAGCTCCGAGTGGTCAGTCTTGGCTCCACTGTAGGAATTGGGGACGATGGAGCACAATTCTTCAGCATGGACTGGTGATGACAACGTCAGAGTCAACGCTACGGCGGCACCAACAGTTAGTCGCGAGCACGGGATACCGAAGACCATTTTCCTTCAATGCACACCTTGTCGGGCAATTTGCAGAGTGATAAAAGCATGATCGAGGAAAAAATGTCACCGTCAAGGTGGGGACAACAGAGTGTATTCGCACGGCAGGGGCAGGTGTCATGTGGCGGTCTTGTGTCTGCTCTGGTACAGTCGTCACTCTCTACCGAGGGTGAATTGGTCACATGCGCTTCCTGAAACAACAGATACAACCCTGCATTGCCATACGGCTAGCGGATAAGACGGACACGAACAATTAAAGTACTGTATCAGCTTTTGAATTGTTATTGTCTTTAGTCTACATCAAGCGAACAACTGGTTGCTGAGCAGCTCGTTATTTTTCGCCAATGCAGTTGACATCGCAGTTGGCATCAGTGCTACAATGCAGCTGCCTCTATCCGATTTAAAAGCCTATGCCCTCCTTCGCAAACATTTATCACCTCAGATGCACGTCTACAATCAGTTGCATGGCCTGATCATAGCATAAGAGTTCGTGTTTCGGAGAGATACCAACAGCCATTGTACTCACCGAGCAGCAGATATCTGCGTTTCTTGGATGCACGTGGGAGACGATTGGAATCATATCATCCAATGTCATGTTACGAATGAAAATGTACGTTGATCTCTCTTCAAAAATGCAAGTCTTGTCGTGCAAGTATGGGTATGGATGAGTGAAACGCAAAATCTGTAACATGATAACAATCCATCTCGGCGTGCCATTGGTTTTGATCATCGGTCTGAGCATTGATTTAAGGTAAGCTGGTCGAAATGTTCACATATTAATCCTTTACGATCTCAATGATGATCTTGCCTTGAACATGGCAAGCCATCTGCTCCTTGATGGCGTCCTTCAATTTGTACAGCAGGTAGACTGAGTTGATGATAGTCTTCAGCTTCCCAGCCTCGATCAGTTGTGTGAGAGCTTCGAGGTAATACCTACTCGATCGAGCAAAAACGCAGAAGCTCCAATCGGAGACTCAACCGAAGGTCTCGTTCCGCAAGCACCAGCGAGAGTGACAAAAATCTTTTATCTACTGTTCCAACAATGTTTCTAGATGGACTACACCGCATCCACGGATCGCCAAACCTCAAAAGTTGAATGTTCAATTGCCACGTTCCGAAGCCCAGTATATCGTTTCTGCACAACAATTTTTTTGTAATTGAAAGGTTTAGAAGTGGAAGAATATTGCCAAGCTCGTATCCACGCAGCTACAGCTACTGCGTGAACACGAGCTTGGCAATATTCTTCCGCTACATTGGCTATTCTTTGTTTTTACGAAGCAACCATGCTGGCTTATCGGTACGTGTTTCGCTGGTGATAGAGCAACATCATCAAGTGGCGGTGTACGAGTGTGAAGATTAATGTTGACCGGTTGCCTGCAAATAGCGCTCGTAGTACTTGTAGTCCGGGTCATTCACGCGCTGTTTCTTTTGCATACCTTTCAACCCCAGCATCTTCTTAACAAACCACTTGGGCCTATTTTCCGCGATCCAAACGTCCGTCTTTGCCATTTTCTCTTGGTCAGAACCAGTAAATTTGAGCGTGTGTCTCTCTGGAGCGATCGCATTGCTGTCATCGTATTTCCTCACATAGCGTTGGTATGTCCTGTATTCGGGCGTATTCTTGAAATTGACCCCTTTTCGATCATTTTTTCCAGCCCCAACATCTTCCAGACGTCGTACGTGGAGATATCGTCATAGACCCAACCGTTCAGCTTCAGTCCTTCAGCCTTGTACGCGAATTTCTGGTAGTACTTGTAGTTTTTGTGAGTCGTGAGCGCAGTACCTGACAATCCTTCCAACCCCAACTCCTTCTTGACGGCGTCATCGGACTGTCCTGTATTGGCCCATTTCCTCCATTTCCTCGACATCGAAAATTTTTCCTTCATAGACGAGATTTTTGACTGGATTGACGACAGAATACTCTCTCTTCAGTGTCGGTTGAATCCAATTCAGGGTCGTCTTCGGCATCATTTCCTGCCTCGGCAGCATTGGCAATCCTTAGAAACCGTCCGGCGTGAGGACGTAGGTCCAGGACCGTGGAGTCTGGCGAGGTTAATGCCGAAGACTTACTTGGGATAATCTCGGTTGCCGTCGCGAGTGTGTGGTGGCACGCGAAGAAAGCGAACGTTATCAGCAGCAGGACTTGGAACGGACGCATTGGTATAGTTGAGAAGAGTGCGATGCTAACAAAACCACTGCTGGGCTGAGGCAAGTAAATTGCGAACTGACTGTCGATAATTAGCGCTGCGAGCACGGGAGGAAGACAACACTCATGCCTTTTCCAGGTAGCCAGTAGGAATTTATGATGACGAAAATGGTGGCGATGTCAAATGGGATTACTCGTCAATATCTTCACTGTTTGGTTTGCTCTACATGGATAACCAAAATGCGTACCGCCTCCCATCTTGAGCTTAGCAATAATGCGGTGCGTGCCTGGGACTGACTGTCGATAATTAGCGCTGCGAGCACGGAGGAAGACAACACTCACGTCTTTTCCATGATGACGACAATGGTGGCGATGTCAATGAGATTACTCGTCAATATCTTCACTGTTTCGTTTGCTCTGCATGGGTATCGGAAGTGCGAGCCGGCTCAGCATTACTAATGAATGCAGTGCGTGTCTGGTACGCTCAACGAAAGACTTACACAGTCGATGGATAGACATACAATACAGTAGAAGCAGCAAAATGAATACTGTAATAACAAAAAGTAAGTGATTCATTTCTTTGCGTTAGAATATGCAACATCCAATTTCACACGCACCAAATGGATATACTAGACGTTGACCACTTCAGACCACAATACGCGCACAGGAGACAGCTTCCCACCACTTAAAATTTGCGCAGTCGGCGCCTCACCTTGCAATTGCTGGCGTTTTGAGTTGGAGCATCGGTAGTAGCAGTCGGGGCTTCAGTGGTGGTAGTGACTGTAGGAGCCTCCGTAGCTGTTGGAGTAGTAGGTGCAATCGTAGTGGCTGTGGGTGTTGCCGGCGTGGAAGCTGGTGTCGTAGCGGACTGAGACGACGAGGCGTCGGTCGTCTCCGACGCCGAGCCCTCCTCAGTCGACTGGGATGCACTGCTCTCTTCAGTGGACTGGGACGCACTGCTCTCTTCACTAGACTGGGATGCCCCGCTCTCTGTATTGGCCTGAGATGCACTGCTCTCTGTGGTCTGCGACGAAGATGTCTGAGAAGAAGAAGAAGTGTCCGTCGTTTGTGAGGACGTCGATCCACCGCCTCCGACTGTCTTCATACCGAGACTCTTGACGAAGTACCCTTGGTTCCACAGGTGCTGGAAACCCACCTCGAAGAAGGTGCCGGCCGTCGTGCCAGTCACCGAGCCGACCGTGCACGTGCCGTCACTCTCTCCAGGTGGCTTGACCCACATAAAGTAGTCGAGGTTGGTGATGTTCGTTTCCGAGGTCGGCGGGTGGCCGATGCCCGCCTCCAAGACGTTGCACCAGTCCGTAGTTTTCGGTTCGTTGTAGTTCCGAGACGTATCAACGATGCAGTTCATACCCTTCTTCCCCATGGCCGTTTGGAAGTTAGTGCACAACTCCGCCACTTGTTTCGTCGTGCGGTAGTTGGATGTGTTGATGGTGATACCCTTCAACTGCCCCGCACTACTCAGCTCCGTCATCGCTGACACCACCTTGGTGCGCTGACCTTCGTACTCCAACGTCCAGTAGCCAACGTCCACGTATAATTCAGCGTTAGCGTTGGCTGACAGAGCTTCCACCGCCACCTTCAGATTGTCAAGGTATCCCGCCGTTTGTCCACAGCCGCCATCTTCTGCAAGGAGACCGACGGCGTCGGGCTCAACGACATACAACACCTTGCGGTCACCAACTGCGTCGGTAAGTTCCTTCAAAAACGACTTGTAGTCAGCCGTGCTCTTCACGCTTCCATCGGTCGAAAGTCCGGCGTTGCAGTCCTTGTCGGGGATACCGTAGACAACAATGGTCATCCGGGTGTCTTCTGAGCACTTGGTGGTGATGTCCTTGAGCATCTTGGTGCGTTCCGCCGTGGTCAGCCGATCGGTGTACCATGCCGCAATCGAGTACTCTTCGATCGCTTTAATCGCGAACGCGAGGTCGGGGTATTCTGTCTTGGCAGGCTCGTACGTGATGGGAGGGATAGAACAGAGCTCTTCAGCTTTGGCAACATTGAACGAGGTCGTTGCGAGCATTGCCATGGCGGTGACTGCAACACCCGAACCGAGGAGTTTGACCATGGCGAACTACAGACAACAAACCAGAGTTGAAGGTACGAGCTGCGTGGTGAATTGTAAAATGAGATTGCTGCCACTGGAGGGCAAGTGGTCTGACCAAACAAACCATGGCCTGGTGCACCACAGTCTCGGGTTCGTCATCACGTGTACCAGTGGCGGGAATCAACGATGATGACGGAGTGCACTCATGTTTTGTATGGACCAGAGTCTGCACATCCGAAGCGAGCTCGCATATCCTCTGCTCGAACACCAGTTGTCAACCATCTGGCCACGTAGAACCAGAGACTGTCAATTCAACAGTGTCAGACCAGGCCGTGGCCGCTCTCAGCGGAGCTGCGCCACTTTCCTTTGGGCACGCGCTGCAGCTCGTGGCCAACTTGGTCCAGCCGCATTGCCACGCCGCGGCGTTATGACTTCGAGGCGCATTGCCCAGAAACAGCCAGGAGGACAACGCAGACTTTACACCTCGTGTTTATGTCTGCATTGCCACAGACACTCAATTTGACTGGTGAGTGTTGTGGGTCCAGCAACCGCAGCGGCACGCGCATGGTGTCTTTGAGCAGTCGCCACCTTCACCGTCGCTGTGTCTGCGAGTCGACTCTTCCCGTCGAGCTTGCCATTTTCTCTTTTGCTGCTATGCGGCTGTTGCAGTAGCCCTTCCGTTCGTGAGAACTGCTACGGTGATGATCCACTTGATATTGGAGCGATCGGCACTTATCAGCGAAGACTATACGCGAGCGTGGGGAGGATGTTGGCGCAATTTCCATGGCACTTGCAGAGCTTTGAGCGGCTGATCGTGACATGACGAGAGGGGGAGCGTGAGGGGGCAGCGACCACGTCGCTGAGTACGGGACGAGAACTAGGTCGGAGGCAACGAGGGTGATCCAGAAGCAGCAGGAGCGAACGACGTTCTCTTCGAGAACTCCATAGAGAAATTATGTGGCAACCAGGGCAGAACGCCACTCCGGAAGAACATGCTCAATGAATCACCAAGACAGACGTTTTGCAGTTTCAGTTTAAAGCAAAGTTTCTCGGTCAGCTGCGGAAGTCAACGTCTTCCAGCAGGATGCAAGAAGCAGTTATCGAGTACGAATAAAAAGTAGCAGATTCAGAAGTGGGCATGTTGAAGTGCACGGCGCAATCACATTCTGAAGTCTCGCAAGCTCTTTGAAGAAATTAACGTAATTGTCGGGACCACCGTCGCTGCAGTCGTGTCTTCCGTCGCAGTAGTCGAGTTCCTCGTAGCACCAGAGCTCACTTTGCTGTTTGCTGTTAAGCAGAGGACTTCCAACCTTCCAGACCTCACCAGTCATGTAATTTCCACAGACATATCGCGCTTACCAGTACGACAACTACGGACCTATGGAGAAAGAGGCGGGATTGTCGGAATCCAGCTCGCCCGTTCGATTGGTGCCCGTGTGATCACCACGACAAGTGCGAAGAACGCTGACTTTGTCAAGAGCCTGGGGGCGTATCAGACTGTGGACTACCACACGGAGAAGTGGGTGGATGTATTGGAGAACCACTCGGTGGATGTGATCTACGACTGCGGCATGGAGGCGAACGCTTGGAACACCGACGCACAATTGACTTTGAAGAAGGACACGGGTCGCTTCGTGACACTTTTGCCGCTCGCTGAGCCTGTGCAACCGGCGAAATTCGGCGCCAAGAACCTGAATTATGTGATTTGTGTTCCGAACTTTAAAGACCTCGACGAGATCACGAAGATCGTGGAGAAAGGAGAACTCGTCCCGGTCATTGACACGGTGTACGAGTTCGAGAAACTGCTTCCGGCTTTGGCGAAGTTAAAGGGCAGACACGCTCGTGGCAAGTTGGTCATGCAGGTGAACCCTGTGACCTCGGAGTAGAGAAGGAAAGTCCCTCCTATGAGTCGCAGGCAGGTGTCTGCGGCGTGCATCGCTGAATAGTGAACTCTTAGTCCACCAACTTTCGTGATAACACTGATTCAATAACACGCGATGTTCGCTGTTTCCAATGGAGTTAATTTATTGTTGGGATGCATGAAGGGAATGTACAGGAAGCGAAGACTTGCAGGCTAAGAGGCCGCTTGGAGCACCACCTTGCCGCACAAACCCGACGACTTGAGCCTCTCCAATGCCGGCAGTAGCTCCTCAAACGAGAACACCGAGTCGATTACTGGCTTCAATACACCCGCCTCCATCAGGCGAGACAGCTCCTTCAGCTGCGCGCCACTCGCGTGCACCATGATCTCGCCAAAGCACTTGGCGCCGAACTTTGCTTGTCGCGGCTGCACCATCGGATTAATAGTCACGAACCGGCCTGTGTCCTTCTTCAGTCCCTCCTGCGCGTCGTAATTCCACGCCTTGCGCTCAACGCCACAGTCGTACACCACATCGATCGAGTGTTCGTCCACAGCGTCCACCCATTTCTGGCGATTCGTGTTGATGGCCTTCTCGGCACCAAGCGACTGTACCAGCAAATAGTCTTGGCAGCCCCTGGCTGTGGCGATCACGCGAGCTCCCATGGCACGCGCCAATTGAATGGCTGCCATACCCGTAGCTGTCGACCCGCCCAAAACGAGCACGCTCTCGCCCGCCTTGAGGGTGGCGTGGTCATGCAGTGCCTGGTAGCTCGTGAGAGCCGCGTACGGAATACTGGCGGCCTCGTCGAACGTCACGTTGCTGGGCTTCATGGCCACGAACTGCTCGTCGATGGCAGCAAGCTCGGCGAAGGTCCCGAAGTTCGAGTAGGGGGCCATCGCGAAGACGGCGTCGCCTGTCTTGAACTGGTTCACGTCAGTTCCTGTCTCGACGACGATGCCGGCGACATCGAAGCCCATGCCGAAAGGTTTGTCGGTAGTCGGCTGGCGTCCGGTGACGGCAAGCCCGAAGTCTTGCATGATTTTCTGGTCGGCAGGGTTGAGAGCGGCGCTGTGGACTTTGATGCGCAGCTGAGTGGGCTGGAGCGGGGTCGTAACCACATCGTTGCGAAGGCGTAATACCGTGTCAGGTGCGCCGTAGTTGTCGTATTGGTATGCGCGGTAAGTCCTAGTCACTCGGTTGACTGTGCCTTCAGGTTTAGCAGTGCTACTAGCACAGTGCGAGATGACTGTCGTGCTGAGGGGGATTGCAACGGTCATTGTGGTAGAGATTGGTAGACGTTAATGCTAGTGAGTGTTTTGAAGAATGAGGAGCAAAGTCGCGCCCTTGGAGCACCAAGCAGCGCTTGGATGCTGTCGCTGCATTGAGCAACTTGTTCTGAGCAATCGATAGCGTTTACCTCTCGCTGCATAGGATGCTAACAGCCACCATGCGTGTCTACGTGTCCTGAGTCCATCACTGGCAATTTCTCCACACGCCCAACATGTTGCGACGCCAATGCTGCCGACACTTTCGTGGCAAAGGCCGTACGCACCAATCCTTTTGGTGGCGATACACATCCGCAAAAGCACACAGACACATGATTTGATCAACTTTGAAATGTGACAAGGCGGGGACAGAGACACGAACGACTACCAAAACGAAGCAGACATTGGCAAGGAATGGATAGCTACACCGTTCTCGTGTATGCTGTCATGCATTTTTCATAGACATCTCGTGCTTGATTCGGTGGCAATCATAGCGTTAAGAAGCAGTGCACCATTGTTATACACGAACTATGCGAACCACATTAACTGATGCAAAACAGCCATACGTGAGATTTCGGCGGCCGAGACGGACAACTTGTGCACAACCGGTGGCGCTATATCCGCCCGTACAAGATCAACGATCGCCTCTATCATCGGGTAGCGTTGGGTTGCATCGCACTTGCATACATTTTCTTCGATAACTCCCGATCGAAGGCGTGAATGCAAAACAAAACAGTCACAGGAAACTTTCCTGTAGCCAAACGATGTGCCGCATCTTCCCGGGAAGTGATGCAGACTGTAGACAAACCAGGTGCAACGTGCGGCTTTCCGCTTTGAGTCACTGAGATGGAGTTTGCTTGAACACTGCAACTTGTTGATCACCCTTATCCTACTCGTTCTCTTTCTATTCATCCAATAGGCTACAAGCCAACCGCAGAGATCAAGCTTCAATATGAATTGCCTTCATTCGCTCTCACGTTGCGTATTTAAGATCGTTTGCCGCATTAGTGGCATCAGGCCATGCTCCGTAGTTTACCACGGCATCCTCTTGTTAAACTCCATGTACTTATCCTCAAATCTCTGATAATCTAAGTGACATCAATGTACCTAACTTAAAAACGAAAACAAATCTCTGATAGTATTTGTAGCCCGGGTGTTTGATGTCGCCTTTTGTTAACCCCATCATATTCTCAACGAGCCACTTTGACGTTTTGTCCACGGTCCAAACATCCGCTATTGTCATCTTCTCAGCGTCGGAACCATCGAACTTGAAGTTGTGTCTGCGCGGCCTCCGCATATAGCTTCTCTCATACTTTCTGAAGTAGCGGCGATAGTTCTTCAACTCATCCGAACGCCAGAGATTATTCGGAGGCATTTCCTCCAATTTCAAAGACTTCCAGAAGTGAGACGGTGGGGTATCCGCCCGAACCGCCTTATCCAGGGCCAGTCCCTCCTTCCTGTATAGGAAGTCCTGCCATACGCGGTAGTTCTTATGCTCTATAAAAGCATTGCCTGACAGCCCATTCATTCCGAGTTTCTTCAAAACAGTAGCATCATCCAGTTCTTTTTCGCTCACCTTCGGGTTTTCAATGGCGTCGTGATTTTTTCTTTGGCCGCCTTAACCTTTGCTCCGAATGATGAAAACAATCCTCTGTCTTCAGTGTCAGGCGCGTTCCCATTGTCAGTATCAATTCCGATGGTGCTGGCGGCTCGTAGTCGTCTTCTGCCGTTGACGATGTCGTCAGTAGTGATAGTCGAGCGCGTACCGGGAGAAACTTCAGCCGTTGACGTTGCGTGTCCGCATTCTGCGATGGCTACGAGCGCGAGGAGAAGGAAAGTTATTTGGAGCAGGGTGTGGAAGCGCATGCTTGCGGGGTCGTGAAGTGGTTGCAAGTATCCACTTGCAAGCAAATTGCAAACTGACTGCCGATAGACGGACGCATACAATATCTATACAGATACGAGGTTTCAGTGAGGAATTTCATGCTTTTCCCTTTACCGACTATCTGAGGTGATCAACGAATCGTTATGTGTCCCATGTTTATCTGAGGTGATCAATGAAGCGTTATTATTATCGTGTAGTCGTTTTTTTCTTCCGAGATGATGCCACCGCAAAACTGTATTACTGTACACGTAGACCGTAAACCAACCCACACAACACGACCATAACCTCACTTTTTTAGACAAGTTCTGCCATTTTGGCTAGAGGAGCAGTTTGCGAGAAATGAAACCTGCAACAGCGCCGGTTCTGTGGCGAAGGTTATTCCTGGGACCAATTACCGCGGTCAAAGTTTGGGTAAGTGCGGTAGCTGGGACAAAGGGGATGGCAGCACCGGCATCAATTGTAGAGTCTGCTAGCAATCCAGTAATCGTTACCACTTTTGAATGTAGAGAGAGAACTCGTGTAAGTAATGCAGTAGTGGGAGCACGGTAAACTGTGGATGCAGGCGATTGCTGGAGACTAGTATAGTGCAGAGTTGGAAGTAACAGTTTGGGTGATCTCGTTTAAAGTCATGTGGTTAACACTGTTGTACTCTATCTTCGTTTTTTTGTCGTTACCGAATAAACATTGGCAGCAACTACAAGCCTTGTGTACAAGGGCATCTATGCGACCTTCTGTCTCGGTTTGATTCCACGGTGCGCATCACGTCTAACTTATCAACGCACCAATGTTACTTATGTTGTGGATGTTACGTAAGTGTGCGTGTGGCATCCTGTGATAGGCAATGCGAACGATGCAGTCCGCTCTATTCACTTATTCAAAAAGAACCGACCAAATTGAGCTTACGGACACACGTACCCAAACTTTGACCGCGGTAATTGGTCCCAGGAATAACCTTCGCCACAGAACCGGCGCTGTTGCAGGTTTCATTTCTCGCAAACTGCTCCTCTAGCCAAAATGGCAGAACTTGTCTAAAAAAGTGAGGTTATGGTCGTGTTGTGTGGGTTGGTTTACGGTCTACGTGTACAGTAATACAGTTTTGCGGTGGCATCATCTCGGAAGAAAAAAACGACTACACGATAATAATAACGCTTCATTGATCACCTCAGATAAACATGGGACACATAACGATTCGTTGATCACCTCAGATAGTCGGTAAAGGGAAAAGCATGAAATTCCTCACTGAAACCTCGTATCTGTATAGATATTGTATGCGTCCGTCTATCGGCAGTCAGTTTGCAATTTGCTTGCAAGTGGATACTTGCAACCACTTCACGACCCCGCAAGCATGCGCTTCCACACCCTGCTCCAAATAACTTTCCTTCTCCTCGCGCTCGTAGCCATCGCAGAATGCGGACACGCAACGTCAACGGCTGAAGTTTCTCCCGGTACGCGCTCGACTATCACTACTGACGACATCGTCAACGGCAGAAGACGACTACGAGCCGCCAGCACCATCGGAATTGATACTGACAATGGGAACGCACCTGACACTGAAGACAGAGGATTGTTTTCATCATTCGGAGCAAAGGTTAAGGCGGCCAAAGAAAAAATCACGACGCCATTGAAAACCCGAAGGTGAGCGAAAAAGAACTGGATGATGCTACTGTTTTGAAGAAACTCGGAATGAATGGGCTGTCAGGCAATGCTTTTATAGAGCATAAGAACTACCGCGTATGGCAGGACTTCCTATACAGGAAGGAGGGACTGGCCCTGGATAAGGCGGTTCGGGCGGATACCCCACCGTCTCACTTCTGGAAGTCTTTGAAATTGGAGGAAATGCCTCCGAATAATCTCTGGCGTTCGGATGAGTTGAAGAACTATCGCCGCTACTTCAGAAAGTATGAGAGAAGCTATATGCGGAGGCCGCGCAGACACAACTTCAAGTTCGATGGTTCCGACGCTGAGAAGATGACAATAGCGGATGTTTGGACCGTGGACAAAACGTCAAAGTGGCTCGTTGAGAATATGATGGGGTTAACAAAAGGCGACATCAAACACCCGGGCTACAAATACTATCAGAGATTTGTTTTCGTTTTTAAGTTAGGTACATTGATGTCACTTAGATTATCAGAGATTTGAGGATAAGTACATGGAGTTTAACAAGAGGATGCCGTGGTAAACTACGGAGCATGGCCTGATGCCACTAATGCGGCAAACGATCTTAAATACGCAACGTGAGAGCGAATGAAGGCAATTCATATTGAAGCTTGATCTCTGCGGTTGGCTTGTAGCCTATTGGATGAATAGAAAGAGAACGAGTAGGATAAGGGTGATCAACAAGTTGCAGTGTTCAAGCAAACTCCATCTCAGTGACTCAAAGCGGAAAGCCGCACGTTGCACCTGGTTTGTCTACAGTCTGCATCACTTCCCGGGAAGATGCGGCACATCGTTTGGCTACAGGAAAGTTTCCTGTGACTGTTTTGTTTTGCATTCACGCCTTCGATCGGGAGTTATCGAAGAAAATGTATGCAAGTGCGATGCAACCCAACGCTACCCGATGATAGAGGCGATCGTTGATCTTGTACGGGCGGATATAGCGCCACCGGTTGTGCACAAGTTGTCCGTCTCGGCCGCCGAAATCTCACGTATGGCTGTTTTGCATCAGTTAATGTGGTTCGCATAGTTCGTGTATAACAATGGTGCACTGCTTCTTAACGCTATGATTGCCACCGAATCAAGCACGAGATGTCTATGAAAAATGCATGACAGCATACACGAGAACGGTGTAGCTATCCATTCCTTGCCAATGTCTGCTTCGTTTTGGTAGTCGTTCGTGTCTCTGTCCCCGCCTTGTCACATTTCAAAGTTGATCAAATCATGTGTCTGTGTGCTTTTGCGGATGTGTATCGCCACCAAAAGGATTGGTGCGTACGGCCTTTGCCACGAAAGTGTCGGCAGCATTGGCGTCGCAACATGTTGGGCGTGTGGAGAAATTGCCAGTGATGGACTCAGGACACGTAGACACGCATGGTGGCTGTTAGCATCCTATGCAGCGAGAGGTAAACGCTATCGATTGCTCAGAACAAGTTGCTCAATGCAGCGACAGCATCCAAGCGCTGCTTGGTGCTCCAAGGGCGCGACTTTGCTCCTCATTCTTCAAAACACTCACTAGCATTAACGTCTACCAATCTCTACCACAATGACCGTTGCAATCCCCCTCAGCACGACAGTCATCTCGCACTGTGCTAGTAGCACTGCTAAACCTGAAGGCACAGTCAACCGAGTGACTAGGACTTACCGCGCATACCAATACGACAACTACGGCGCACCTGACACGGTATTACGCCTTCGCAACGATGTGGTTACGACCCCGCTCCAGCCCACTCAGCTGCGCATCAAAGTCCACAGCGCCGCTCTCAACCCTGCCGACCAGAAAATCATGCAAGACTTCGGGCTTGCCGTCACCGGACGCCAGCCGACTACCGACAAACCTTTCGGCATGGGCTTCGATGTCGCCGGCATCGTCGTCGAGACAGGAACTGACGTGAACCAGTTCAAGACAGGCGACGCCGTCTTCGCGATGGCCCCTACTCGAACTTCGGGACCTTCGCCGAGCTTGCTGCCATCGACGAGCAGTTCGTGGCCATGAAGCCCAGCAACGTGACGTTCGACGAGGCCGCCAGTATTCCGTACGCGGCTCTCACGAGCTACCAGGCACTGCATGACCACGCCACCCTCAAGGCGGGCGAGAGCGTGCTCGTTTTGGGCGGGTCGACAGCTACGGGTATGGCAGCCATTCAATTGGCGCGTGCCATGGGAGCTCGCGTGATCGCCACAGCCAGGGGCTGCCAAGACTATTTGCTGGTACAGTCGCTTGGTGCCGAGAAGGCCATCAACACGAATCGCCAGAAATGGGTGGACGCTGTGGACGAACACTCGATCGATGTGGTGTACGACTGTGGCGTTGAGCGCAAGGCGTGGAATTACGACGCGCAGGAGGGACTGAAGAAGGACACAGGCCGGTTCGTGACTATTAATCCGATGGTGCAGCCGCGACAAGCAAAGTTCGGCGCCAAGTGCTTTGGCGAGATCATGGTGCACGCGAGTGGCGCGCAGCTGAAGGAGCTGTCTCGCCTGATGGAGGCGGGTGTATTGAAGCCAGTAATCGACTCGGTGTTCTCGTTTGAGGAGCTACTGCCGGCATTGGAGAGGCTCAAGTCGTCGGGTTTGTGCGGCAAGGTGGTGCTCCAAGCGGCCTCTTAGCCTGCAAGTCTTCGCTTCCTGTACATTCCCTTCATGCATCCCAACAATAAATTAACTCCATTGGAAACAGCGAACATCGCGTGTTATTGAATCAGTGTTATCACGAAAGTTGGTGGACTAAGAGTTCACTATTCAGCGATGCACGCCGCAGACACCTGCCTGCGACTCATAGGAGGGACTTTCCTTCTCTACTCCGAGGTCACAGGGTTCACCTGCATGACCAACTTGCCACGAGCGTGTCTGCCCTTTAACTTCGCCAAAGCCGGAAGCAGTTTCTCGAACTCGTACACCGTGTCAATGACCGGGACGAGTTCTCCTTTCTCCACGATCTTCGTGATCTCGTCGAGGTCTTTAAAGTTCGGAACACAAATCACATAATTCAGGTTCTTGGCGCCGAATTTCGCCGGTTGCACAGGCTCAGCGAGCGGCAAAAGTGTCACGAAGCGACCCGTGTCCTTCTTCAAAGTCAATTGTGCGTCGGTGTTCCAAGCGTTCGCCTCCATGCCGCAGTCGTAGATCACATCCACCGAGTGGTTCTCCAATACATCCACCCACTTCTCCGTGTGGTAGTCCACAGTCTGATACGCCCCCAGGCTCTTGACAAAGTCAGCGTTCTTCGCACTTGTCGTGGTGATCACACGGGCACCAATCGAACGGGCGAGCTGGATTCCGACAATCCCGACAGCACTGCTGCCTCCAAGAATGAGCACCGTCTCACCCTTCTGCAGCCTGGCATGTTTCATCAGCGCCTGGTAACTCGTTTGAGCTACAAGGGGAAGACTGGCAGCCTGATCGAACGTGAGATTGCTGGGCTTCAGCGCAACCAGGTCCTCGTCGATCGTCACAAAGTCTGCAACGGTGCCACAGTCGGTGAACAGCGTCATGGCGTAGACTTGGTCGCCCACGTTGAGACGCTTCGCCTCACTGCCGACTTCCACGACAACGCCAGCGCCATCAAAGCCGATGTTGAATGGCCTCTCAGTTGTCGGCGTCTTGCCTGTGAATTGCAGGCCAACCTCCGTCAATATCATGTAGTCGATGGGGTTGATGGCAGCACTTGCCACCTTGATGCGAACTTGTTTCGGGCCGATCGGTTGACGCTTTACTGCCGTTCGGAGCTTCAGCACCTTCTCCGCTGGCCCGTAGTTGTCGTATTGGTACGCACGGTACGTCTCCGGAAGTTGCATAGCTGAGTCGTTGGTATTGGGGGCTCTTTGATGTGGAACGCTAGTTGAAAAGTGATCTTAATCTCTGGGAGAGATTCCTGGGACTCGACGATTGCGTCATTTACGGAAGTCGTTAAGAAAGATGACTAGCGGCTCAGCCATGACGCAATCAGGCGATTAGCAAACTGTTATTGACATGCATGGCAGTACATAGCTGTCACGAGATATTGGTCTGCTTACATTTCTCTAGAGGACGTCGGAGTCTCGCATGACTGTCAACTGAGCCCGGAAGTTGGTCATCGCGGCAGGGTTGACGGGCTGTGCTGGAGATTTAGCGTCGTTCAGCATCTTCTTCTGGCGGTGGCGAACCCCCATGATGGCGGCCAGAGCCACAACTGCCGCAGCCACGACTGCAATGACGACAATCGTTCCTGTTCCCACAGCGGAGCTATCAGAAGACTCTGTCGAGATCTGGCTGGTATCTGACGCCTTCGTCGCGGACGTCGGAGTCGGCGAAAGAGCCGAGTCTGTTTGGGTCGCCTGGTAGCTGGTTTGCGCTCCAGTCGATTGTTGAGTAGTTTGGTCTTCACTTGACGCAAGTGCGGTCGAATTGTAGATGGCAGCCTCTTGATCCTGATTTTGTTGCTGCTGGTCGGACGAACTCTGCGTCGTGGTGGACGAGTCATCGGACTCTGAGGATAAATAGCTGCGAATTGTGCCGTCAATAGGGTCAAAGCCCATTTCAGCGACCAACACGCCCTGGTTCCACAGCGTCTGGAACAGTTCATCGAAGAACACACCAGCCCCGGGGCCCTGCATTGAATCCGGCGTGCGACCACTGCACGTGCCGTCACTGTCTCCGGGTGGTTTGGCCCACACGAAATAGTCGACGTTGCTAAGTCCAGTGTTGCTCGTAGGGAGCGTTCCGATGCCTGCGCTCTTGACGTTGCACCATTCATCGGACTCCGGAGCTCCCTTGTAGTTACGAGACGTGTCGAAGATGCAGTGCAGGTCCGTGGATCCAACCGCAGACTGGAAATTGCTGCAGAGTGTGGCCAAACTGCTGGTCGATTGGTAGTTGGACGTGTTGAGCGTGATGCCCTTCACTTTAGACCCCGCAGACGCCAACTGCTTCACAATCCCAGCAACCGTCGAAGCAGTACTCGTGTACTCCAGCGTCCAATAGCCCACATCCAGATAAAGCACTGCGTTCTCGTTTGCCGACAGCAATTCAATAGCGGTCTGCAGATTTGCCAAGTAGCCGGCACTTTCGCCACAGTCGGTGGTGTCGCTTGCCAGCAGTCCAATGGCATCTGGCTCCAGGATGTACAGCACCTTCCGGGTGCCGATCGCCGCTGTGAGGGTGTTGAGAAAGTTGACGTAGTCCGAAGCTGACTGCACTGTGCTGCCCACCGCCGACTCCTTGGCGTCGCAATCCTTGTTGGGCAGTCCGTAGACGACGATACTCAGTCGCGAATCTTCGGGGCATGCGGCGACGATATCGTCCGCGGTTTGAGCGTAGTCGCCATTTTCGGAACGATCCGAATACCAAGTGGCGATGCCGTGTTTTTCCAACGCCTCAATAGCGAACGCCGAGGCTGGATACGCGGCTTTAGCCTTGGCATACGTGACGGGAGGCACCGAACACAAGGTCTCTGCGTGCACGAGGGAAGTACCCGCTAGTACCAGTAAGAACGACGCTGCAATCGTGGGACGGAACGAACGTAACATGTGGAACTGTTGCTATGAGGTTCACTGTGAAGACGTTCGAGCAGCAAATTCGATAGTGCTGGAGAAGCGTCTGATCTGTCATGGTGCAGATAATTCAGCGAGGACTCGTGGAAGGCAGTTCTTGGACACCATCGCGCAGAACGATCATGAGTTCGTGACCTCTTAGAATAAGTGCTTAGTACCGTAAAGAAATGGAATATATTGTGCACCCATATTTATATCCTATGAAGTTTGATATCCTGTTGAACACGGTGCCGTCTGAAGTGGAGTAACGGTTCTATCAATGCACAGATGGAAGTGACCGCGACTCCAGCTGTCAACTGCAGTGTGTGGCATGCAAGAGCCAAAGCTCTACGACATGACACCCTTGACGTTTCCTGGGAAATCCCACGAAGATATTTTAGCGCCGTCGCTACGTTGCTTGTCCCTCGAACATGGTGGTCCGACCTCCTATGACGCACGGGGTCACCGTTCAGACTGTGGTTGACCAACTGCAGAGAGCAAGTTCATCAGCGCGTTTGAAATCGATGGATAGCCCCTAAATTGAAGTCCTCGAAGCTCGGTTTTCGAGCGAAGCCAGGAGTCGGTTGAAGTCGGTGCAGTAGCTCACACAATGCATCAGGTTGATGAATTTTATCGGAGACTGTACACCAAACCGAATGATAAAAAGCGTGAAACCACTTGCATTAGAATGTTGTCAATCTCAACGTCCTCAATACAATGCGTCGTTGACACTCAGCTCCAATTAGGAGAGCTACGTGAGAAGGGGAGCTAACCTGATCCAATGGGTTAGCTTCGATAAACAGACCTCATACACAGAACGAGACACGGGTCCGACTTAGCGCGAAAGCACAAAGCCTTACAGGATCGTGCTGCCGCCAGCGGGCGTGCGCTTGATCTCGATGTGGATGTTCTCGCTGTCACCGGGGGTTGACAGGCTCTCGTCGGCCTCGCGGTTCTTCTTGAGGCGAGCAGCAGCCACACCGACGGCAGCCACGGCACAAGCACCGACCACCGCGAAGATGCCGAGGATGTTCGAGCTGGAGCCAGAGTTGTCGTCTCCGGACTTGTTGGACACCTGCTGGGCGCTCTGCTCGATGTTGTCGCTGCCCGAGTTAGCGGTGGAAGCCGAATCCTCGGTGTCCTTGCTCGATTCCGTCTCCTCTGATCCTTCCGATCCCTCCGTCGTAGTCGGGGTCGAAGCGGCGGGTGTCGCCGATGGGGTCGTCTTAGCAGGGGTCACAGCGGGCGTCGTCGTCGTGGCAGCGGGAGTAGCCTTGGGAGCCTCCGTCTCCTCCGCGGGGAAGTTCGGCACGCAGTCCGAAGGGGTGGTCGGCTTGGAAGCAGCCGGAGTCATAGCCGGGGACTTCGTTCCAGTCGTGGGCGACGTAGCCGTTGGCGTCGAAGGAGTCGAGGGTGTCGAAGGCGTCGAGGGTGTTGAAGGCGTTGAGGGCGTTGAAGGCGTCGAGGGCGTTGAAGGCGTCGAAGGAGTCGAGGGCGTCGAAGGAGTCGAGGGCGCAGGGGTCACAGCCGGAGACTTGGTGCCGGTCGTAGGTGAAGTAGCCGTGGGGGTCGTGGGCACGTTGGGCGTCGTGACAGCCGGAGTGGAGACCGGGGTGGTTGGGGTCGTCACGGCAGGCGTTGACACAGGGGTCGTAGGCGTAGTGACACCCGGGGTCGTGGCCGGGGTGGCCTGCGGGGAGGGCGTCGTAGCAGCAGGCGTCGACTGCGGGGCGGGCGTGTCCTGCGTGGGCACCTCCGGAGTGGGGGTGGTCGGCGCGGGCGTCACAGCAGGAGTCGTCGTGGCGGGCACCGTCACAACGGGGGCCTTGGTCGTGGTCGTGTACGAGTCATCCTGAGTGCCGCCCTGGACGGGCACGTTGCCGCCACCCTGCTGCAGGGCAACAGCTTCATTGGACAGTACGGCCACCAGCACAGCCGTGCAAATAGCGAAGCGACGGAACATCTTCGCTGTCGAGGTCTTTTTCGAGTCTGTCGCCAACCCGGGAGCTTTACAGACCAGACTCCCTCTGCCCGAGTGTAAGGACCCCTCGCCAAGCGTAGAAGAGCGAGGGGACCTGCTTTTGTTCGCAATGGCGTGATGAGGTCCACTCGTCTCTTGCAGGGCTGGTTACGAAGTCACGATTGCACCCAAATGTCGCCATTGTGCGCATATCAATCGCGGCGCATCTACGCTGATTGCGGCGAAAGACATGACTGCAACGCGACAACAGACGTTGTTCGGGGAGATCCAGTTCTCTAGCCATCCTGCGCTCTGCAGGACGTTGGCCGGTTCTTTTGCTCCCGCTTCAATCGATTCATATGCGAGTGTTTCACCCCGCAAGTTGAAAGTCTGGTGCTGAGACGCTTGTTGGTGCTGGGTTCGACTGCGTTTCAACAGTATTTCACACCAAATCATGTGGTCGGGGTCGGCACCAGTGACAGACATCAACGTCTGCATTACAAAAGGTGTCGTGGTTGCAGGCGTGGTATCGAGTTCCTGGCCCTGTAGCAGAGTCCGCCATGCGGAGGTTTTCGAACTCCGGTGCCGTGGAAGTTCGGAGAGGGTGCCAGCGATTCACGACGCTACAGCATTCACTTCGGACAGCGTAGCAGAGCGACCATTTTTGCGATCACCATTGCGATGTAGCACCACCCGACAGGCCGGTGCAGTGTGCTCAGCACTGAGTTGGTTAACCGCGAGCCGACACAGGAGTATCGCAAAGCTTCAATTCCTGGCGTTTGAGACGACGCCAGATCGCTGCAAATCCCTTTCCGACCGAACGAGTGAACGATCGGCTTAAAGACAACTTCACTTTTCTCCGTTGTCTCCACCGAGCCAAGTCACGTGATTCTTCGTGACCGTCGAGTCCGAGTTACGTCCGACCCGGAAAGGGGGATCCTCCGAGAGTCTACAGTATTACCACGCGCGAACACCTTGAAGTACTTACGTGCATACTGAACTTGTGAAACTGAAGCCGTGTCTGTCTGCATGATACCATATTCGATCTCAATGCGCAACTAGTTTTGATGTACCAGTGGCCAGCACTAGAAGTTTCTCACGAGGCCAATAGATACACAAGTTTTATTCCATGCGCAGCAGCGTCCTCAAAATTTGACGCGGTCTGGTCAAAAGTGCAGTTGCTGCCGATTGTTGTTTGGCCTACCGTAGTCTATCATACTACAGCACAATAAGTGCAGTGAAAACCATCACGGAGGCAAACCAGACTGCAGTTGATCTGTGCCACCATAAACCACGGGCGGATGACTCGTTGTTTGGGTCGTAAATGGTATCCATTTGTTTCATGCTCACGAAGTACCCTTGGTTCCAGAGCTTGATGAAGTGATCATTGAAAAACTCGCCCGCTGCAGGTCCGACCATAGCATCCTCTGACTGGTCAATGCAAGTGCCATCACTATCTCCCGGGGCTTCACGTATATGAAATAGTCAATGTTGTCCAGTTCCGTCTCATTCGTGGGCGGTGCACCGATCCCTGCTTTCCTCACATTGCACCATTCTGTACTAGACGCGTTCGCGAACTCCTGATAGTTGCGGGACGTGTCAATGATACAGTGGATATCCGTCGAATCGACGGCAGTCTGGAAGTTCGTGCACAGATCAGCAATTTCTTTAGTGGAGCGGTAGTTGGACGTGTTGAGGGCGATGCCCTTCACACGACCGGACTTGGACAGCTTCTTGACGATTGTAGCGACCTTATCCGCCGTGTCCGACTTTTCCAACGTCCAAAAACCGACGTCCAGGTAGATCTCGGCGTTCGTGTTTTTCGACAGCAGTGAGATGGCGTTTGTCAGGTTGCTCTGGTATCCAGACTCGACAGCGCATCCCCGTTGGCAATCAGGCCCACGGCATCCGGTTCCAACACGTAAAGGACCTTGCGGTCGCCGATGATGTCGACCAAATTGTTGATAAAGTCTTTGTAGTCGGCACCAGTCATGACAGTGCCGCCCCCATTCGAGTACCCGGCGTCGCAGTCTTTATTCGGCAGTCCGTACACGACCATGTTGAGTCGTGACGACTCGGGGCACGTGGAGACGAGCTCCTCGGCGATCTCTGTCGGGTCTCCATTAACGTTGCGGTCCGAGTACCAAGTAGCGATGCCCAAGCTCTCGAGTTGCTCCAGCGCGAATGCCGAGTCCGGATAAGTCTCCTTTGCATCGGCATAAGTGATAGGAGGCAACGAGCATAATGTATCAACACCACGCGTTGCGGACATCTGCGAGAGGAATGCAAGCAAGAACAGGAACAGCATTGCTCTTGTCAGGTCCAGCACTACTTCTGCTTGGGAGATTCTTCACAAGTGAGACTGTGATGCATCGTGACGTGTAGAGTGTATATCGTCGCCTGGTTGCGTTCCAGTCAAAACTTCGATCGACATACCGTTGACATTCTATATTTCTTAAAATTAATATATATAAAAGACCAAGACGTAATCCAACACCTGTCATTTCTGGCTCTGAACGTTTATACCCTACTTGTGCTGTTCGAAGCCTCACAAAATGCGCCACAAAATGCGCCCGTCCGAAGACGCCAGCCTGGTCAGCATGACCAGCTACCCGTATGGAAGTGAACGCCATCTGCCATCATAGACCTTAAGCAAATACGTGCCTATCGCAGCAGTAGGCCTTCAACGCTACTTCTCTCTGCAGTGTGTTCACGTCCAAAATCGCGTTTACCCACGTCGAGCTCAGCTACGGTAGATGAATTGCCCTATCTGTCTTGATGTGAAGGTCTACGCAGCGGGAGCAGATCCGCTGGCCTTCTCTGTAACGCGAGGTATTGTTTTCACTCTGAAGTGGTGTTCACAGATGCTGTATTCTGTAGACGTGGTCATAATACATGTAGTTACTCAGTGTGTTGTCAGCGCCATCCAGTGCTTTTTGAAGAGAGCGGCAGACACTTCTCTGTAGTTGGTCTCCACCTTGCTCTGATGGAACTCATGGTCCCGAGCTTGACACGGACGCGGACGGTGTAAATTGCAGTAGACGCTGCTCGTTAGCAACACCTCACATTACATTGAGCAATCTCCAAGCTTGCACCGTATTTACCGACTGCCTGTTCATGAGGAAATAGCTCATGTGGCTACCTACAACCGACTTTTTACAGCGTGATATTGCAACGCAAGCCTCAGCCCGGTAAACTATGCATCGACAAGCGATGTAATTCTCTATGATATTGTTACCGCGACTCCAGGTCCTCATGGCTAGTCATTCCTTAGCTCCTCCTTTCGACCCTAACTGCGCAGCATCCTCTGGGGCTCCATGAGCACAACGGTAGATTATTTTTCGGGTCGTCTGAGGGTCTGGTCAGGCCTCGGGTCAGTATGACCCTGACCCAATAAATACATAATAGCAGGTACAGAATAACTTGGCTAGTTAGATGGTTTGGATAATATCTGATTGATCAACACTACTGACAACGTGACTGCCGGTAGACATTGTACTCGTTTAAAGACTGCAGTCAAACTAAAATCACGCAAGCAAGCAACATCGATGCCGCGTTAGCGGCTGTCCAACTGAGGCGAGCGGTTGTGTCGCAATCTTCTTGTCCTCTTGAGGACAAGAAGATTGAAATTGGTAGCACTTAGGCAGAGAAAGTCTTACGATCGTTTGTGGGGTGCCCAAGCTCACGTCTTGAAAACACTCCGATGTATCGCTAAGGTGTCCAGGATTTGCTCCTGAGATCACCTAGAGGATGAGTCCACACTTGCTTGGCCAGAGCAGGTCGACTTTATTATTCTCCGTTGATTCCGGAATGAGCCTGCAGCTCATCCACCAATTTTCTACTAGCCGTTGACTACGAACCGTTAACTAACATGCATTCCTAGTCTAGCTGTCGAACTCGATCACTCTTGCTCTTAAATGTCCGTTCGATTTACTGTTGGCTTGATGTCGTAGCTCACTGGAAGTCTGTGTCACACGCTCACGAGTTTCTGCAGTAACTCGTGACAGGTTGCGAGCGCGCGTAGCCAAAGCAAACCCGCGCGGGGAGCCCGCGAAGCAGGGCCGTGCGGTATTTGCGTAGGCGGGCCCAGCGCCGAGCATTCCAGCGAGCCGAGCATTGCACTTTCCAGGAGGTTCTATCTAATCCACCGAGTGAAGCGAGGAGCCCGGGCGCGGAAGGGGCGCCCGGCTAAGCGTAGCGCAGCCGGTCACAGGCAGAAGCTTTAGCCTCACACTATTTGCTGTTCGCCTTCCAATCGCTTAGCTGTGAAAGAAAACTTATTCGATGGCTTGCCTAGTAACATGTGAAAGACACGTCTTGTCGTTTTTGTATGTATCCCTTCATCTGTAGTGCGCGTGCATGTTATTATAACTTGTACGACAACAAAACTGACTTTTAAATTTCGCATTATTTTCTGGGTCAGGGTGAGTGGTCAGAAAATATTCCCCGACCATGGCCTGACCGGTGCATACGGGTTAGGCCTCAGACCCTGACCCGAGGCCTGACCAGACCCACAGACGACCCGAAAAATAACTAACCGAGCACAACTTCGCCGCAACGGGCTTCTTACATGAAAACAGGAATCAGAGGCATCAGCGGGTCTTGTCAACATCGTAAGTACTGCAGGTAACCCTTCGTAGCTGACTGCAAAGCGATGTTGAAGTGCCTTGTGGCCCCATGGTTGCGTGGCCACGGGCAGCTAAACAAAGATTCTTTACCCTTAGCTTTTCAAGTTAGGGTTATTTTTTGTATAGAATTGTCGCAATCTTCCTGCTCACGTGTGAGCTGGAAGTTGGAGTTGGTAGCACTAGGCAGAGGAAGTCTGGGTTGTGTTGCTTTGTGTATCTAAATGCCCGAGATCACGTCTTGAAAGCACTTGGTACTTGTGGTTAAGGTGCCCGAGAATATGCTTCGAGGTCACCAAACGCCTTAGCCCACGTCTGCTTGGCCAGAGCAGCAGTCGACTTTATTCTTTAGATTCCAGAATGAGCTCACTTGCTCACCCACTATTCTGCTTCGAGCCTTACTATCTGTTACATGCATTCCTACTTACTTGTTAAACGCCCTTTGCCATGTTGAAGTTGCCCTTTGGACTCAACGGTATTGCTTCTCGTTGCTAACCATCCACTTGTTGCACTTCTTGATGATCTGCTCACGAAAGTTCTCATCAATCTCGTGACAAGAATCTTCTGCGATAACAAATTGGCCACGGTACGATAGCGTGCTCTTAGGTTGCGAATTGCACGCTAGTCCAACCTGCACCAACAGCAATGCCTATTAGCGTTGCTGTTAGTGGTAGATCGCTCTTGCCTTAGCGTGCTTCGACCATGTCTTCATAATTGCAACAATGATTTGTGCGATGGGGTGGAAGGCAGCTTGAATTAAATAATTTAATCAGATCTCTTTTGAAAGCTTTTAACGCTGACGCTGAACGAGTGACGAGTTCATGATTTAGCCTGACAGTATTGCACGACGTGTTCATGTTTTACTTGTCGACTGAATTGACCACTGGGGCACGGAACTTCTCCAGCACGTCATATTTACAAGAGTGTCTGACTGGACAAGAGATACGAGCATTCAGTTCATAGCGCTGCTCGATTATTGGTCGAGAATACTTGTACGCAAGTAAGCAATTGAGTAATGGAGTACTGTAGTGGGAACGAGAATAACTCCTACGTGCTTCGTCGACACGTCACAGTGTTCAAACATGAACCGCTGCTCAAACTATGTTTCGTTGTCAGTACAGCAATTGTATTGAGGTATACACAATTACGTTTAGTGCATGGTCGCATGCTCTCACAACCTACCGCTTTCTGTGTAGTTGCAACTGATGATCAGAGTTTACGCAGCCGCCTTGAATTTGGTGTTCCAAAAAGTCGTGTATTTCTGGAGGAAGGCGAACTTCCCTCCGCTCTTGTCTGTGATCTTGAAGTACTGCTGTAACTTCGCAGGGGTAATCTTGGCCTTGCCCATGGTGGAGAAAAAAGTGTTCAACGTCTTGGTTGGAATTTTGTTGAGCCCGGTCGACATTTTAGTCATGGCATTCGACACTTTGTTAATCCACCCTGGCAATCGGACCGCAGCTCTCTCCTCCTCCTCCACAGAGAGATCGTCGCCTTTCATCGTTGAGGCGCGCAGGGAGCGCGTGGTGCTGTCGTAGTCACCATCAAGCAGGCGCGTTAAACGCTCGATGTTTTCAGTCAACATTAAAATGTCATTTTGCTCAGATTCTTGAGCAGCCGAGGAAGCACTGGATATGCTTGCGAAGACGATCGCTAACAACAGTAAAACGAAGTACGCCTGACGCATAACAAGTCTTGAACGGAACTCGAAGAGCTCGTTAGCTGATTACCGCGTGCCGAGCAAGTTGAAAAGTAGTAGAGCAGACAAAGAGACCAAGTTGCGTTCTCCAAGTACGCAAATACACGAACAACACATCCCAGTCCACAGCACAGGCAATTCAATACTTTATCCTTTACCGACTATCTGAGGTGATCAACGAATCGTTATGTAGTCGTTTTTTTCCTCCCCAAGATGATGCCACCGCGAAACTGCATGTTTTATCTGAGGAGATTAACAAAATCGTGATGTTTACACACAACACGACCATAACTCCACCTACTCGAGACAAGTTCTGCCATTATGGTTAGAGGAGCAGTTTGCGAGAAATGAAACCTGGAACAACGCCGGCTCTGTGGCGAAGGTTATTCCTGGGACCATTACCCCGGTCAAATGCGTCCAAGGTAGCTGGGGCAAAGCGCAAGCTCACTTTGGTCGGTTCTTTTGGATAAGTGAATAGAGCGGAGTGCATTGTTCACATCGCCCATCACAGGATGCCACACGCACACTTACAGAGCTTACGTAGCAATCAGAAGCTGTGGTCCACAACGTAAGTAACATGGATAAGTTAGCCGTGATGTGCGCCGTGGAATCGAGCCGACACAGAAGGTCGCAATGGGGAGATTCATGCTCTTGTACACACAAGGCTTGTACAATAGTTTATTCGGTAAAGACAACAAAGGCGAAGGTAGAATACACTAAACCATTTTGTCTTCAGCAACCACCAGCATCCACAGTTCATGGTTCACGGTGCTCCCACTACTGCATTATTTGCATGAGGCCTCTCTCTATATCCAACAGTGGTAACGATTCCTGGATTGCTAGCGGACTCTACAGCTGCTACCGGTGCTGCCAATCTTCCGAATACTATTTAGTTGGATGGAAACTGCACTGCTTCGCCTCTTAACTTGACTTGTCGTGGATGAAAAATCTCGCAAAAACAAAGTGACGATGTCCGGACCTGCGAGTTGCACTGCTTACAAACGCAGGGAAAATGAGCACACATCTACAAGCCCCCAATTTCCCAGCACTCTGCTTTTCACCCTTACAGTCATGCCTCAGCTCCGACGTATTCTGATTATAGTGGTCGCTGTCCTCGCCAGAAGCGACATTCTTTCGGTTGCAACTAATCCAGGTCACACGGAAGTGGTGACTGTGTCAAACAGTTCTCTTCGTAAACACCCCATCGAAAAGGTCCACGGTAATATCAAGGTAATTGATAATGCTGACGATGACGACTCAATTGAAGAGGTGGACGCAGCTGTATCCAACGTGCAGGACTCCGAGGAGAAAGTTAACCCTCTTGGAGGATTCCTTGGTACGTCTGAGATCAAGGGTTTTTTCAGAAGAGAATACAATAACATCGCACCAAGAATTGTGGCGAAGACCAACAAAGATGCCGACGACATTGCGGATGCTATCTGGAAATACATCGAAGCGTTTAAATCAAGAAAGAGGACGCCAGTATTTACCAAGCTAACTGGAGCAGAAGCGTTCCGGCGCAGTGCCAAAGGCCAACGCTTTCACGAATTCCTTGACGAGTTTCTGATGAAGCAGGTGAATATTTGGTTGAAGGACGGAGGTCTATCGACTACGTCAAGAAGGAGTTAAGAATCCACAAGCTTACGGAAGCGACACTGAAGAAGAGCCCGAATTTCAAGTACTACGACGATTTCATGTCGAAAACAGCAACCGAACGGGCAAGAGATTTGACGTCCATTGACGATGCCAAGAAGTTGTTGGGGATGGAGAAACTATCGGCAAATGCACTGAAGACTCATGCGAATTACAAGTACTACGACAAATTCATGGACTCGAGTGTACTGATGTGGGTAGGCGGTGGGAAACCCATCGATGACGTCCAGAAGCTGCTGGGGTTAGAAACTCTTTCAGCAGCGGCATTCAAGTCGAGTGACAATTTCAAGTACTACGACAAATTCATGACGATGCGGGTAGCGGCTTGGCTCAGATCTGGCAAGCCCTTGGACGACGTCAAGACGCTGTTGGGGTTCAAGACGCTGTCAGCGGATGCGACGAAGCTCAGTCCGAATCTCAAGTACTACGACCAATTTTTGGATGGCCGAGTCAGCAATATGGCGGCTAGAATTGCGACGTAAGTCTGCGCAGTCAGTGAACGAATACTCAGACAGAATTGGAACTGAAGAAACTGGCAATAAATAATACATAACCATACAATCTTCAGTACTACAAGCTTTGGCGTAGAGGAACATGATGTGTGCCGTTTCCATCTTAGACAGAACAATGTTCACTTGTGCGGAACTTGAGAACAGCATCGTACCATTGCAGACACGGCATCGATTGACTATGCACTGCTTGCCTGAATCCAGCTTGATGTTGGTGACTCCGACTGGAACGGTCGAATATGAGACGGCATCAAACAAAAATATACTAACGCCTTTCAGAGTTGTCGAATACTGGCCTTTCAACTGCTAAATCCAAAGCAACAGTCGAAAGACGCTCCGTGCCGCAGCCAGAACTAAAGTTAAGGTACAATAGCGACGGTGCATGAGAAGGAAGTGCGAGACGAAGCTAATGTTTTTCTTTGCTTACAATGTTCCATACTAAATATCAACGGATTTGCTACTGCCCTAGCAAAGGATTATATGGCTTATTGTATGTCTGCGGATACAGTGATGACGGTACACCCAACGATGTCGATTCCTACCGATGGGAATCGCCATCCAGTTTTTCGTTATCTCCCACCTGAGAAAAGAGCACATGGAAGGCGGTAACATTCATCCGCTGTAAAATGTTGCGTACACGGAAGGTACAACGAAGATAACCCGTTGCTGTTTCCTGCCCCATAAAATTGTCTGTTTATTTAACAAGATCGGTTGTTATTCACTGCTTAATCTTGCTCCAAGTCTACAGATAACTAAATATTCGTTCCTAGTTGGCATCGTGCTACGTATGCTAATTCAACTCAACTACTTGCTCTCACAATTGACTGCACGTAGGATTGCATCCTGCAGACCCAAGTCATCCGCCTTGGACACTGGAGGAGTGCCGCTCCGGCTTTGGCACGTCGCTGGCTTGAATCCGTGACTACTTTGTGTTGACATCTACCTTTCCTTCCCCCGATGGAGATGGTCAACTTAGTTGTCATGGCCTCAGCCCGGCGTAATACAGTTTTTAAACTTGTCGTTGTATGCATGCCGCTATCGATTTAATCATCGGGTCTTTCCCGGTTCTATCAGTGGCCAGACGGGATGCCGTCAACGACAATTTGTCGCGCTATTGCATAACATCAGTTCGCAATTTACTTGCTCGACCTTAAGCTCTAAACACCGCTCGCTCAGCTGTCATGCGTCTAGTCCACGCCCTGCTCCTAACAATCTTCACTCTTCTTGTGAGCCATCACACATCCGCGACGCTAAGACTGCAAACTCACCCGAAGTCCCGTCCTTGGATCGTTCCATCGCTGTTGGATACAGACGATGAAGACCACCCCGCGTCCAGTTCGGCTGACACTGAAGAGAGAGGTATTTTCTCATCAATTCAGTCGAAGCTGTCGTCGGCCAAGAAAAAGTTTACGATGTCGAAGAAAACGAATGAGTGGGCGAAGAATAGAATGGCAGATGACGATGTCCTGAACGCTCTCGGGCTAAAGGGACTATCAGGGACTGCACTCACAAGCAATAAAAACTACAAGTATTTCCAGAAATTCAAGCACAAAGTAGAGACCCGGTAAGTAAACGGTTGGGTGTATGATGACATCCCGTCGTTCGAAGTCTGGCAAAAGCTTGGACTGGATAAAATCCCTGCGGACAAGATCAAGACCACAGCCGAATACAAGACCTACGCGCGTTACGTGAACAAGTATGCCGATAGCTTTATGTTGTGGCCAGAAAAACATATGCTCAAATTCACTGGTTCCGACGCAGAAAAGCTAGCAAAAGCGGAGATTTGGGCCTCAAGCAAGAGACCGACGTGGATGGTTAAACGAATGCTGGGGCTGAAAAGCTTGAAAAAGAAAGAGACCACGTTTGACCCTGACTACAAGTACTACGAGCACTTTGTGAAGGTTCTCAGGGAAAGCAGAGGATAAAGCTCAGAGACCAAGTAGAACGGCCAACATGCCTTGGTCTATACGCCTTCTCTTGCAGTGGTGCACCCTGGTGTCAACATACAGCGATCTATTCCCAATAACAGAGTTTTAACCGAGCTTGCTTTTAAGAATGGACAGCTAAAGCGCACACTTCCTTTTACGAGTCATGGGTCACGGCACACGTTAAATATCCATCTAGCACACACACTTTTCTAATCCTGAAGTGTTGTCAATCACCGTTGTGTTTAGTATTGTGCACGTGCCGCTGCGGCACACTACTTACTTCCAGAAAAATTATCTGTTGTAATACACGCATATTTAAGTATTTAAAATAACCCAGTCCAAACAAAAGCTGCAAACGTACGTCCACGCATAAATACTTCCCAGACGCATGTTGCTCCTCACGTAACTACAGTACTCTCACACCTATGCACTACAATAGTGCAATTGCTCCAGCTATCCACCTCGCTACGTTTTATCCAGGTCAATGGAAACACCCATTCTGCGCGAAATACAACTACCGGTAGGCGGGGAGTGCTTCTGTAGCTTTTGCACTGTATGCACTACTAGTAGTATACATACATGTATGCAGATGCGGAACGAGCCTTTCCGAGTTGAGCCAGTTTTTTCTTTCGAGTGCACTATCGTGATCTGCTATTTCACTGTATTTTTTCGGTATACTCAAATCCATACATGCTGTAAAAGCGTGCTGTACCGTATATCACGCGAGCATGTATTGCCAGGATAACGCACGGCGAAGATGTGTAAAAAGTAGCGATGAGGGATTTTTTTGTCAAGGACGACCAATTTCATGACATGACACCCCTTCTGTAATCAAAGCACCTAATTGGTTATTACTCGTCGATTTTCACAATGCCTTCACTATTTGTCGTTGCGAGTAGTGAGCTCCGGCCAATCGTTTAATGAAACAGATGGAGGTCGGAATAAACCAACGAACTATTGGGACACTTACTTTTTACGACACTCTTTACGCTAATTAGATTTGATTTGAATTCTTCTTTTTTACGGCTACATGATCACCGTGATATACGGTACCCTGTCGATCACTACTCATGGAGTAACCAGTCAGTTTCCGATTACCAGTTTCAAGGTCAGCCAGCAATCGACACTCCCGCAGTCATGCGGTTGCACGTCCTGTTCCACACCGCTTTCATTCTCCTCGCGCTCGTCATCACGGAATGCGCGTTAGCGAAGTCTGCGCTAGTCGTTTCGCCCAAAAACTCTCGACTTCCTCTATCGACAGTGGCCTAACAAGCAGAAGGCGATTACGAACCAACAACAATATTGACAGTGACAAGTTGGACGCAGCCAAGACCGAGGATAGAGGCATTTTTTCATCAATCCAGACGACGCTGTCGAAGGCCAAAGAAAAAGCCTCGATGGCGCTGAAGCGGACAAGCTGGGTCAACAAAGGGCTGAGCGATGATGAGGCTCTGAAGAAATTGGGAATGGAAGGACTATCAGGCGTCAAACTCACTAGCCACCCAAACTACAAGTATTTCCAGAAATTCCAATACAAAAAGGAAGGGCGGCAACTAGACAATTATGTCTTTGACGACGTCCCAACGTACGATGTGTGGAAAAAGCTGGGTCTTGAAAGTGTCCACCGTGATAAGCTTGCGACGACCACCGAGTACAAGACGTAAGAACGCTACGTGAACAAGTACGCCGATGACTATATGGATTTCCCAGAAGAACATACGATCAAGTTCATCGGCTCCCACGCAGAGAAGATGGCAAAAGCAGAGATTTGGGCCGATAAACGCAGACCAAGGTCGTTCGTTAAGAAAATGCTGGGGCTGGACGACATATCAAAGAAACAGCGCCAGAATGACCCGGACTACAAGTACTACGAGTACTTTCTAAAATTGAGGGAAAAAGGACGAAGACTAGCTGGTCTGCTAACACAATCGAGGAGTGGGTCGCCATTGCATCATGCCCTGATCTAAACGAACAAGAATTCCTTTTCTACTGCAGTGTTGCTAGCCTTCATGCATCGCGATAGCGTTGCCAACAGTATTATTGACACCTATGGACCTGTAGTTTCAATGCAAACAGCTTTCTTTCGTGTTACCCCAACACGACTCCGTGCAACGAACAATCTGCAATTGTGATAAAGGCAACAAACTGCAGTAGTGACTTCGGAAGGGTGTCGGTGCCTATATAGCGACTGAATGCAACAGTGGGGGAAGGGCCCTGCAGTGTGTATTGTCTTCAGCAAGCATATTGTTCGATTCGCGCTTCTAAAGAAGGCCCCTACAGTCAAGGCCCATTGTAGGTAGACACCAGTTGTTGCAGTTTAGATCCTTACCAGTTGATCATGAGATCACAGGGTACCCAGATGTGTCGTACGGCTAGTAGTCCGACTACTACGACTGCTAGTCGGGGGCAATGGGTGCAACAGATCCCAGGCTGACTGCCTCTGAGGAAAGCATGATCGGTGGTAGATGTTTGATGCATACTTCTATCCTCACTTTAGTTTTCTCTTGCAATCACTCAAGTGGCTGTTTGAATGCAATTGGCTACTCATTTGGCTGGTTAAGCCCCCGCAATGCTGGTGTTGCCATTCACTCAACGCGAAATACACTACAGTGCAGGATGCGAGTCAATCGCAGCTTCAGCCTTCTCCAGAAGTTCTTGTCCGTCGTATCCATAGAAGTGCCAATCGAGTTGACGTCTGAGTTGGCAGCATCCTTCAGACCCCTCTCCCTGAAGATTAGCGGGGAACTCGAAAAGCTGGCACTGCGAACTACGTAGGCGCTCAAGTGTCGGTCGCTCCACGAGAACCATCCGTCCGGGCGTCAAACAGGGCCGCATGAATCGTTTCAGGTCTTGATGGCATCATCTGAGGTTGCAGCCGCATGCAGGCCTTTTTGCGGGGTTTCTCATGTCATGTTGCAACCGTTCGGCTCCCACTGGGGGCATTGCATCCGATCTTACCTCGTGCCAACATGGACTCGCCTTTCTCCCGGAGAGTGCCTGCTCAAGTATACACTAGTGCTTGCAAACACGGCGAAAGGACGTGGGAAACTGAGCGATCTGTAGCCATGTTGCTTGTGGCCGGCGTCCAGCGACACAAGTAACGCCGAGAATTCTCTCACCCGAACGTCCGCCGCCAAATCTTTGGACTGATCCGCATCGAGATCAGAGTGAAAACGCCTCCAAAATTTGCCTCCTCAAAGAAACGGAGGGCATTCGTATGGAAACGGTCCACGCACCGCTCGAGCACAGCGATCGGGGATCAATTTCATCAAATTCATGCTGATGATGTTCGCTTTTGGCCAACCCTGATCGCGGCCGAATCTCCGCTTCGAATGTTCCGCCGTCATCCTGATCGACTCGCTCTCTACCAGATGTGCTTTTCGAACACATCGACGCTCTCTTCGTAGCGCCCAGCAGCGTGGATAACCTCGGTCTGTGCGGCGCCATCTGGCGCAATGTTTGACGCGTGACGCGGAGCTTGCCATCAGCAGCTTGCTGCCAGCTCCAGCCGTCAAAGCGTACGACAAGCGTCTGCCGCGCCGGAACAAATAGAGCCCTCGGATCCTTCGCAACCAAGCAGTCTCTCCCTCGCACTGAACAGCGGATCGCCATAAGCTTCGCGATATCTTGGGCTCCACACTCGGAGCAGCTGCCGACGCCTTGCAGTTCCAGCTCCGTGATGGACCGTCACCACCTTTTTCCAATGCAGAGCCTGTGCACTGCGAAATAAATCGCTCTGATTTGCTTCGGGACCAACCGGAGAAACCGCTCGACAGCCGTTGCAGCATAGCACGATATTCTTCCTCTGCTCTTCCTCTTCATTATCGAATTCGCCTTGCGGGCCCCACCGATATCCTTCCGCTTCAATACGTCCATGCCCGGTCAATTCGTAGACGTCGACCCCGTCGCGTCCCCACGACGGTGTCGCCCAGTCTCAAGACGGTCGACGAACCGGTGGCAGTCGCGGTCCCCGTCCGCGCAGGGCGGTCGGTGTCGCTTTCGACGCTGCCGCGCAGAGCGTCCACGGCCAGTGTGTTGACCGTCGATAACTCGCTGCCTGAAATCTTCACGGAGGAGGAGGAGCAGGACATTCAGACACAGCAGCAGGCAAGACATGCGCGACGAGCACTCAGCTCCGGCACAGGCACTTCGCTGAGTCTCTTACAACAAGAACTCGGCTACCCGACAAGAGCCAGGATAGCTGCGGACTCTCAGCGACATCGCCGCGGCTCCTTACGGGAGACAGCACTGGAGAACACACTGGCCAAGAGGGTGCACAGCAATAGCCAAGGCAATGAAGTACACAGCAGCAGTAGCAGCAGCAGTAGCAGTAGTGTCGGCAGTCCTGCCACATTGAGAAGGAGACAGTCTGTACCGGAGCCAGAAGAGGAGCTGCAGATCTCCTACCACGGACGCAGTTGGACATTCAACTCGCCCAACTGCACACCACGCAGTGAGGCAGCTTCGGAAGACGGGCCTGAAGAGAACTTTATGAACTACCGGCAAGCGTCAGTCACAGGCTACAGTCGAGACACAGATGGCGTCGTCTACTACGAAGTGATCGTGCGCTCCACTGCACACGGTCCGCTGTCAGCCTACAAGGTGCGACGTCGGTATTCGGAATTCCGGGACCTGCATGCAAAGCTCAGCAAGATCATGCCGGTGAGCCACAAGAAGCTGGCGTCCGTCACAGCCATGGCCAGTATCAGTGACGACAGCAGCAACCAAGAGGAGGACAACACGGTCGGTCTCCGCTTTTCCATCACAGATTGCGGTGAAGACACCGAGCCGACGCTGCCGCCACTGCCCGACAAAGGCGGTGTATGGAGCTACCTGCAGTTCGACAGCATCCCGCTCCTCGAGCGACGATCCAAGTACTTCCACGCCATGTTGGCAGCAGCACAGAGCCATCCTGCGGCACGGGATAGTCGTCTTCTGAACGACTTTGTCGGCACACCTCCTGACCTTGTGGCACTGCACTCCAGTGTCGAGAACAGCTACGTGAGTCTGAACCGCTTTGCGGCACCAAAGTTGAGCTTCGACATTGAGATCCAGGAGCGCAAGGAGAAGGCCAAGAGCATCCGTCGGCGTCGTAGCTCTCTCAAGCGCCAAAGCTTCATCGGATCACTCGACAACAGCCCTCTGCAGTAGACACCCACCTGCACCTAAAATCCAACCCGCCTTCCGACAGGCGAGACACTCATCCACAGCAACACTCACAGCCGTTTTGGATATCCATCCCCTCGCTTGTCTAGTAGCTGAAGATGTTGCCACTCTATCTGTTGTGCGTTTCGTGGCGTATCATTCCGTGCTAGTCGTAGCTAATCTGTACAAACAAACAAAAATATGAGGAGTCCGTCATGGATATGCGCTGTAGTTCGTCCGTCCTTCCGCACCACAACACTTCATCCAGTTGGCAGCTTGGCATGGCGTGCCTATAGCGCTATGCTACCTGAAGAAAGTGCACGCCAGTAACGCCGCAGCACCTGCATTGGACCTGTGCAACCGATGGATGAATGAACCACGAAAACCACTTGCCAAGCCAAATTGGCTTCCAGAGTCTGAAGCAGCTGCAAGATCCAGGCGAGGCACTCGTATCGGGTTCAGCTCTGTATTTCGGTGGTCTATTAAGGCCAAGAAGCGGGGACAACGCTGCTGTATCACCGTAGATCAGACCGCACTCGTCTCGAAGACACACGCGCTGTCAGGACACACAGACGCATAGACCCCACCTCTTGGCACAGTTTCGTTGCTATCTACCGGACTTGCCATCTACACGAAAGAAGAGCCGAAAACAAAAGCAGAGCTCACCTGATCTAAAGCCGAGAGCCTGACTAACTTGCCGTCCACTTACGGCGGTACCATCTTGGTCACGTAGTCGGCGATCTCCGGCTCCAGGTACTCGGCCAGCTCGTCTCGGGTCACCCACAGATAGTCACTAGCCTTGTCGGCGTTCAGCTCCACGTCGCCGTACACCAACTGGGACTTGTAGAAGAAAACCTTGGTGCCATCAAACTCCGAGCCGTCCTCATGCAGGTACTTGACGTATCCCATGGGGGCGAAACCCACGGGGAGATCTCTGCTTCATCACCGACAGTCTCAGTCACCTGCCGCAATGCTGCGTCGCGCATCTTCTCCTCTTCCTGCTTCTCTCCTTGAGGGAAGAACCACTGGAACTTGGCGTCCTCCTGCTCGTTCTTGACCAGCAGAAACACTCGTCCTTTCAGCGCGCGGTTCAGCGACTTGCGGTTGTTGGTGGCGTCGTCCTCCGTCTCGCGGGGGCCAGGTGGAACCCCGCGCCCACAATCTCCTCGGGGTCCTCCTGTGCATTGGGCCACGGGGCCTCCTCGGGCGTGATGTGGCTGGTGCCAGGCTCCATGAACCAAAAGTCCTCCTCTAGCCGCTGGTCTTCACGCAGCGCCTTCTCGTGCTGCATCACCTCAAAGTCCGTCTCCCAGTCCTTCAGATCCGGCTGCACCACCGGCAGTCGCTCCAGCACGGCGGCGCTCAGGATGCGCCACTTCTTCCCGTCGTCCGCCGGCGGAGACGCCAAGAAGTTCGGCCGGTGGCCGCGTTGGCGCGGAGCTTGACGCGGTGGCGGAGGGTTGCGCTTGCGCTCCTCGAGCTTGGCCTTCTGGCGCCATGTGAGGCCCTTCTTCTTCTTGGAGCCGGACGCGAACAGACGCTGCTGCACGGAAGACGGAGCGCGCGTTAATGCGCCACGGAGCGCGAACATGGCCGAGGAGAGAGATGGAGCTTGGGTCAAAGCGTGTGGCCGGCAATGAAAGTCGATTTTATATAATTAAAATCGGCTGAAAATCGATACTTAAAGTCAGTTATATAAACTTAAAATCGTTATTTGAGATGGCCGTTGTGTCTGATGGCACGGCTAGAAGACGGAGACCCAAAAGAGAGATTTAACAGGCAGTGCCTGTAAGAATAGGGAGCAATCACCCCTCCCATACAAAAGCAAGTATAAATGTACTCATCTCTTGGATGGCCCAGAAATTTGGCTCGGAAATTAACATAGGCAATATTTTCATGGCTATAATTAAAATCCGGTAAATCGTAGATAAAGCTGTATTCTATTTGCGAAAATCATCATGTACTGGATATTCAATTGATGGTGTTGCAAAGGAATTGGGGTAACTAGACGTAATGTTACCGGGCGTAGAAAAGTTTGGTCGGTCGTCTTCATTAAAATGGTAATGATTTGCACAAAGTGGTACATATTACTTTTCGTAGGTCCCTATACTTTATTCAAGTAATTTTTGTATGCTTTCTTGCAGCAGGCTCCTCGTTGATGGTGAATGACATCCATCCTTTAGTTTTCGCGCCATAATTCAAATTCGAAAAGCCTGCTTTAAATGTGACCTGATTGGCTCGAAAATTTACATTAAAATCTTTTCAGCGATACCATTTGTTGTAATCACATCCTATTAGACGACACAAGCGGATTTTTCAATATTCCCGACCGACCGACCACCCACCATTTTTGTGCCTCTTCTTACAGGCATCGCCTGTTAAAACCTCGAGAGATTGTCTCTTGAGGTTTTACGTCTCCCGTCTCCCGTACTTAAAGGGAGGAGGACGCGTAAAAACAGAGGGAGATTAGGGAGAATCTCCCTACCTGAGCTTTGGATTGGCTTATATCATCTTTAATTTCTATTGGGCCATCATTTGCGCCAATTACAGATGGTCGCTAGCACGACACCACGATTTAGCTCATTGCGACCGGCGATTTAGTCAATCTTTACTGAAGAGTCGCCAACTAGCCCCAAGATGTCTACGGAGAGCTGCGAAGACCTGGTGGTCTACGGTAAAGAAGCGTGCGGCGGTGTCACCAACACCAAGCTAGGCCTGGCGATAGCTCACGTCTCGGCTCAGACGCAGGGTTTGGCAAACTATCAAGCCCAGCTTCACGCCAGCCAGCAACTTCAAGCTCAACAACAACAGCTGTACACAGAAGCTCGTGTACAGCAGGCTCGGGCTGAAGCCCAATCAAGAACAGACGCGCTACTGGAGATGATTCGCGAGAGCCAAATCGACCCGGCCGCACTTGAGAAGCATGTGAATTCCAAGTTGCAGTCGGCGATAGCGGTGGCAAACGACATGGCTCAAAACCAGACTCGGGCTGTTATAGAAGCCCATGCTGCACAGTAAAATCAAGATAGTGACATCCGCATGGCGGACGCGCTCAAGCACATGCAGGAGCAACTTCATGTCAACATGGAGCGTCGGATGCAAGAAGTGCTTACTGCCCACATGGAGCAAGTTGGAGCCGAAATTCGACTCGCCATTGCTACTCAAGGTCAAGGACTGATCCAGCTAGTAGAGAGCAAACTGGACGCTTTCAAGAGCGCAACTACGGCTCAGGTAAACGAAGTCAAGTCTGCCGCAAAGCGAAAAGCAAAGACCTTGGTGCGTCGCCACCATGCCTAAGAATACGCAGCGCACGAGGAAATCAAAGGAGATATATTAAAAGTTATTGCGGAGTACAAGGAATCTACGGTTGCTGCGGCTGCCGTGCGGACCGAAGAACTTCTACAAGCTTTTTCTAAGTGCAACGAGACTGTGCAAGCCCCGGCCGTGACGACTGACCAGAACTCGGACCCGCTACGAGGAGTGAGTCCGGCTCAGGTGGATTGTCTGTCTAACGTGACCCCTCCAGCGGTGAGTGATCAAGGCGTCGACGATGTTGATAATGATGACGATGACGATGATGATGAAGAGGTCTTATCATCATCATCATCTTCGTCGTCTGAAGAAGAAAAACAAACCAGCAACCAAGCCACCCCAGTCGTCATCGATAGTAGCATGCTAGAGCTGCTTCAAATGCTTCGCGCTGCTCAGGCTATTACACAGCCACCTAAACCGGACCGCCAAGCACTGGAAAAGGTATCCCGAGCTGAACAGCGTAAGGTTGCTGCCCGAGCAAATGCGCGAGCGCGCAACCTCACCGACAAGAAAAAGCGAGCGTCTTCGCAGAATCCAAAGGAAACAGCAATGAGTGCACATCAAAAATTAATGCTCCAAGCAAAGCTGACTGCCGAGGCGCGAAAAACCAAGAAAAAGAAAGCAGAGGACGCCCTGAAAAAAAAGAAAGCTGAGGATGCATTTAAGTTGGCTGAGTTGCTGCTTAAGCAGATGCTGTAGGCAATTACAACTAGTGCTTAAAATGACAATGCATTGTATTACCGCTCATCTATGCGTCAATTTCGTCTTGGTCAACATCACTATCACCTGAAAAGTAGCCGCTTAACAACTCACATCCTTCTGCGTCGTCGTCCTCCATACTTACCTTGACATTGGACGGTATGTACATGTCGATATCGCGCTCGCGGATCTTTGAGCACTGGGTCACATCTACAAAGTGTCGATTGTAGTTGAGGAAAGCCGACATGTCCACATTGTGTGGAGCAATTGACCCACGTTGCGGAGTCACCAATTGTCCAGCGGTGCCAAAATCACGCTCGATCTGGGCGGAAGAAGACGGTATTGCAAACAGCACTCGCACTACGAGGGGCAGGAATTTGTAGGTACCGCTCTCTTCTTGTCGCTTCCAAAATTCCAATACAGTTTCTGGTCGTTCACCATTTTGCTGAAAAGATGTTGGAGTGCCTTCCCACCGTTCAAGCTCTTCATCAACTCGAGCAGCATCCATGTCTTGAACCGCTTCAGGTGCAACGCGATCGCCGTCAATGACGTCACCAATCAGCTCCATGAGGTCCTCCGAAAAAGCGTAGGAGCTACCGGTGGTAGTTCGTCTTCTGTCAGCGTCGTGGTAGGTAGCCGTGTCGTCGCAACAGATAACATAATTGCACGTACTTTTGAGTAGATGGCTTTCTTGATCTTTGTAAAATTGCGCTCACCTGCCGATGTGGCAGCGCCATTTTCATCAGAGTTGCACAAGGTAACGATGCGCTTAAGAAAACCATCAAAGCTCTTAAAGTTGGGGTGCAGGAAAAGCTGCATCTCCAGCACATAAGAGCACTTGGTGATCGCTTTCCGGTCCGAGTAACGCGAAAAAAGCGCCTGTGAAAAGCATCACGCAGTAGTGTACGCGTATTGGATGCCAACAACGTCAACTCCTCGGGTCTAAAGGCCTTCCGCTGGGTCACCGTCGACCGAAAATCACGAAGCTCCTTTGAGCATTCCAATACAGTCACACGAAGCTTGTACAAAGCCAGCAAAATATCCACTTGGTTGGCTTTATCACCCTGACTTTTCACGTTTAAAAATGTGATAAGGTCCAGGATCGACAGAATCTGAACGAGGTGAAGGTAATCCCGCTCAAGAGGGAAGCCAGTTGGAAGCGATTCACCTGCCCGTCGTGCTACGTCTAGCCTCTCTGCAAACCATGCCACGAGGGGGTCCCAAAGGTCAAGAATGCGCCGGATCACACGCGTGAGCCCAAGAATCGATGTGCCCGATATTCTAGCAGCTGGTGTGGTGATTTAGCACCTTTTCCATAGACACAGAGCTCTTTAAACAACGATTTCATGACTTCATGATGCTTAACCATGTAGATAGTCTTGACAATTCTCCGAATAAAATCTGTCATTGCTGTTTTTTTATTTGGATGCGTCGTTTACCATACCACACGCAATCTTTGTAGCTGCATTCATCATGTGGGGGACGCACCACTGCCAACTGAGCTTGAGGCCATCCCGCATCATCCACTTAACATCAGGTCCACCGTCCGAAGTTGCGCCAAACAGATCACGACGTGCCAGCCCAAAGTCCCGAAGTATGTCTCCAATCCATCGTTGAAAAGGTCCACGAATGCCACCCGTACGCTCGGTATAATGCGGTACAAAGTGGCGCGTACATAGTAGAATCGACTTGAATTCAAAATTGTTGTCCACCATGTAGATACGTAGGCCGAGATACTTCGTCACCTGCACCTTCGAGCTCCAGAAGTCAGCGACCACCGAGAACGTAGGGGCAGTACCAATGCGGTTCGTGTGGAGAACTTTTTCGATGACTCTCTTCGTTGACGAGTATAACTCCACAATCGAATGACTCACAACTTTCGCATTGATCGCCGCTTGCATCGTGTCCTTGAAAACGAGTTCACGAATCGAGATGGATTTTTCGTATTCACCAAGACAATAGGGCAAGTTGTTGTTTACAATACGTAATGTTTCCATTAACACGTATACCCGCGAAGGGTTTTCACGGTACATCTGTGAGTTCCGGAGTCGGTCGAGTTCTTCATCGCGACTGCGTCGCTTTTCTTGAACAACCTCCGTTCTCTCCAACGTGATGTCGTGGGCCTTTTTGAGATGTTTAGTCGCTGCAGACGTCTTGCCCGATGACAGGAGGAACGAAACAGCACCCTCTCTGCATACCTCACCAGCCATGCACATCCAGATTGCTGGCGAGGCAGCATCAGGCTCCAACGATGGATCGAGTGGCGCCTTAGCGAGCCGAACACCGTAGCCGAAAACCACGGACTTCTCGTTGCGTCTGGGGGCACGACAACGAACCCTTCGGGCGGCTCGAACGAGTTGACGGCGTCGCGGACGCTTGGTGGGACAGGAACCATATCTCTGCAAGGGTCTTGCTGGCTGTCGGGGTGGCTTGGGCTTGGTGGCAAATTGCGTTGTGCGCTGTGAGCCACCGCGTTTATCTTAATTTGATGTGAGCGGTGGCTATGGCCGCACTGCTGGCTTCAAGCCCCGCGATCAGGCGCAACCTCTGAGCACGAACGCGGTCGTTGGAAACGATTTGACCTCCGTGGTGTTCCGCGAGCTTTGAAGAGCTCTCTATGGCGTTTTTACGCCTTCTCGGCTATGGTTTTAGCGGCGCTTCATTTCGAAGATCGTCAGTAAAACAATGTTTATTTGGACCAATAAAATTGAGAGATTTAGGCGAATTTTGGGGAGATTTTGGGAGATTTTGAATTGATAGGAGATCGCTAGTAACGACACGCCTCAAAAAGGAGGCAGATTCATAGAGATTGCAGTTTCATCTCCCTTTTCGGGAGATTTGACTAAGGAGACAGTAATACTAGTAAAACCGTCTCCCTCCTAAAAGGCGAGACGGTATTACCGGGAAAACTGCCTCTACCCTAGGCGACTCGTCCGAGGCGTGCATGATGGTGTTCTCGCCAGGGCCTCTCTTCTCCCAGCTCCATTTCGGGAGCCGTCAGAAGGTATCTACCTCAACCTAGACGGCCGACCGGCAGATCGGACAGGTATTCTGCTGAGCTACATCGACAGTTTCAGCTCGCTGTCGTCGCCCAGCCAATGGGCTGCCGCAATAAAAACCGTGACGTCTGCCGGCATCAACGGACTCGAAGCGGCCAGCATGATGTATTTCGCCGACTACGACGTCGCCGTCATCGGCTGCAAGTCAAGCAGCTACGATTCGTCCAACTACTCAAATTCCTTTCGACTGCTGCGCCTGAAGAACAAGGCGATCATCCAGGACGTCACCGACGGGCCCACTGAGTCGAGCCGGGTGTACAAGATTTACTCCATGTATACGTGGCCCGCCATGTTCCTCGACTGGACCGGCAGTCTCGTCATCCCGTCTTGCGACAACGGGGCCACCATCTCCGCCGTGTCGATCTCGGCGCCTGTGAACCCGGGCAACGGGATCGTGTTCGGCGGCGTGGTGGTGACTGAGTCGGAGCTGGGAGTCATCGACACCGTGTCGCCCGGCACCGCGACGGCGTCGAAGGCGCTCATCGTCGACAGCGCCAAAAGCATTTCCGACATCAATGCGCTGGGCAGGACGACGGCGGTCATCAGCGGCCACAACGGCTCGACCGCCGTGCTCACGCTGGGCTCGACTTTGGTGACTGCGATCGGAACGGAGTTGAACTATCTGGCGGGCATCACCCCGGTACGGCTGGGGTGACCAAGGCTGTGGTCACGGACGCCTCGAGCAGTATCTCGGGCATCACCTCGCTATCGGCGTTCTACCTGAAGACGAACGCCGGTGGGTCGGTGATCATCACGAATGGCTCCCTGATAATGGGCTCGACGACTCTGTCCGAGACCAGCTTCTCGACGATAGCAGGCGCGGGCGGGACCGCCGTCGCGAGTAAGGCGCTAGTGGTTGACGCGAACCGGAGCATTGGGAACATCAACGCCGTAAATGCGAGCACCGTCAACGGCAACGTCATTGGCGTAGTGAATACCTATCCAACGAACCGATTTTCTTCTTGGAGCAATATCACGCAGTCGACCACGTCCGATCAGTGCATGGGCGTTACGTATTCGTCCACGAAGGGTGTCTACATCGCGAGCGTCCAGAGCCCCACCTCCAACCGATACTACTACTCGACCGACGGGCTCACCTGGACGGCCAAGACGCTTCCGCTGTCTACGCAGTGGGGCGACTGCATCTGGATGCCCTCGCCAGTGAGTCTGTTCGTGATGATCGGGCGGTACCAAACCACATGCTGGTCGGCCGACGGCGTGCACCGCTGCCGCTACGTCCCCGGCGTCGGGACGGGCATCATCGTCGCCATCGCGTACATCGGCACCAGCGGCTCGTACACGTCGGATGGCAAGACCTGGAGCACGTTCTCGACCAGCGTCAGTGCGGGCGACTACTTGACCAAGCCCTGCATGCTCAACGCGGACCGCCTGTGCGTCTGGCCGAGCGGCTCCGGCACCTTCACGTACAGCAATAGCACTTCGGGCTCGTGGCAGAACCTCGCGTCGTCGGTTACGCTCAGTGGGCTCAACTCGACCGGCGCCCTGCGCGCGATGGCGTACTCCCCAAGCTCGACCGCGCGGTCGCCGTGCAGTCCAACACATGCGCCTACAAGGACGCCCCCACGCCGGCCAACATCTCCGCGGGCTGGGTGTACGGGACGATCCCTGTGTCGGACCAGTGGTTGGAGTGCCAGTGGATCGTGGAACTGGACGCGTTCATCGCCATCAGCTACAGCTCTCCGTGCAAGATGATCATCTCGACCGACGGACAAAACTGGACTCAGATGACCATCACGCCCACGACGAGCATGGCCATGGCCATGGCCTGGAACGCCGCGGCGAAGCGCCTTGTCGTGGTTGGCTATGGTGGTGGCGGCATCATCGGCAGCGCCGTGGCGGACATCAACCCGACTAGCGGATCGATTGTCTTCGGGAGCACCACGCTGAAGGAGACCCACGTGATCCCGCTGTACGGAGCCACCGCCGGCGCGGCCGTCCCCGGCAAGGCGCTGCTCGTGGATGCTGATTGCAGCGTGAACAACATCAACGTGCTGAAGGCCACGAAGCTCACGGGCCAGATCCAGAGCCCCAGCCAGCCGCTGATCACAAGCGTCGGCACGCTGGACTCGCTCGCCGTGGCCAGGGGCGTGACGGTCGGCGCCACCGTGATCTCCGAGACGGACATCAAGAAGATCGGCGCCGTGAAGGATGGCCACGCGGCGCCCCACAAGGCGCTCGTGGTGGACGACAACTACAACATCACTGACATCAACCAAGTCACCGCGCTGAAGCTGGCGGGCGAGATCCAGACCCCGAGCCAGCCTCACATCACGTCACTGGGGACGCTCGACTCCCTCATCGTCCAAGGGGACCTAGAATGCAACGGCAACCTCGTAGTGGGCGGAACCATAATCTCCGAGAGCGAGATCATGCACCTCGACAACGCTAAACCGGGCGCGGCAGAGGCGTTCAAGGCCATGATCACCGACTCGTCCAACAACATCAGAGGAGTGAACGAGTTCGCCGCGACCAAGCTCACAGGCCAAGTGCAGACCGCGGCGCAGCCATTGATCTCCAGCGTGACGACGCTGGATGTCACGGGCCACAACGCAAGCTCGGCCGGGCTGAAGCTCGGCGGTTCGCTTCTGACCGCATCAGCCTCGCAGCTTAATCAGCTCGTTAACGGGGATTCAGCCCGTCATTCTCCACTGCCGCGGTCGCCGGCACGCTGACGCTCAGTGGCGCCAACGGATCCGACACGGGCCTCGTGCTCGGTAATACGCTGGTCACCGCGTCGGCGGCGGACCTCAATCGGCTGGACGACACAACGCCCGGAGCTGTGTTGACCGGGAAGGCCGTTGTGGTGGACGACAGCGGGGACATCCACGGCTTCCGCCACCTGACGGCGAAGACGCTCACCGCCGGAGCGCTGTCGACCGGCAGTAACGACGTCAACAACGTGCTATCTCTCGCCACGGTGTACAACGGCCAAGCAACCGCCGGACTCGGCGTTTCGATGGAGTTCATGATTCAGAACTCTGCCAGCATGCTTGTTACGGGCGGACGGATCGTCAGCTCGATGACCACGCTCGATAGCGACGCTGAGACGACCGCAATGGCCTTTAGCACAGTGCAGCGAGGAGCAACCCTGACCCAACTCACGCTTGCCGATACGGGCGGCATCCGAGTGAACGCCAACAGCAACTCCACAATCGACGTGCACTACTTCAAGGGCAAGGGCGACTTATCCAGCCAGGCACCTGCGCTGGGCGATGCGATTAACATCTCGCTGTACGGCCCTAACGCGGATATGTCGAGCGAGGTGCGGTGGGGGCGCGTCAAGGCATATTACGATTCTGCCAACGCCGCTGGCATGAAGCTGTACGGAATGTTCAACGGTTCCCCCGTGTCACTCGCCACGTTCGAGCCGACCTCGGCAGCCTCGAACGGCGCCGTGCTCCGCGTGAACAAGGTCTATCTCGACTATGTCAACGTCGGCAGCCGGCTCGAGGGCCAAAACAACGCGGTGGCGAGTCTGACCACGGACACCGCCGACAATAAGGCACTGCTCACACTGGCCAGCACGAACGCCAGCGCCGGTCACGGCTGCTCGCTGCGGTTCACCGGGTCAGTTCTACCGGCGATGCGGTGGATACCGTCGTCCTAAGCAGCAAGCTGGACAACAACACGGTCGGCACGGTGGGGTCTTCTTTCGTCGTGAAAACGTTCTTCAATGGCGTGCAGTACTTGCCGCTCGCTGTGCTTGCTACAGGCGGCACCAGCATTTCCTCGCCCGCGAGCTCGTCGACTGTCCTCACCCTTAACTCGGGACTCGGCACAGACGGCGCGGCGAGCACCATGGTCGCGGTGACGGGCGCCGCCGGGACGTTGGCGAAGCTCAATACGACCCTCGTGTCGAGCGCTTCGAGCGCCAGCAAGCTCAGCTTCACGGTGCACGACGGGTCCAGCGTCGATAGCCCGGCGTTGACTTTGGAAGGAAGTGCCACGGGCGGTATGCTCACGGACATTGATTCGGTTGTAGTTGGAACGTCTGTAACTATCGGTAAGGTCACACTGACTCAGTCCACGGTGGGAAGGATAGACGCTGTGACGGGCGGAGTCGCGTCCGCAAGCAAGGCGCTGGTGGTCGACGCGAACTGCAGCATTGCGAACCTTAATGAGGTGGGCGCCATGAAGCTCACCGGCGAGATTCAGACGCCGAGACAGCCCCTGATCACGAAGCTGGGCGCTCTAGAGTCGTTGACGGTCAACGGCGACTTGGAGTGCAATGGCAACTTAGTGGTGGGCGGCACGATCATCTCGGAGAGCGAGATAGTGCACCTCGATGGCGCGAAGTCCGGGCTCGCCGAGGCGCTGAAGGCCGTAATCACTGACTCGGACAACAACGTGGCTGGTTTGAATGAAATTGCTGCCATGAAGATCACGGGCGAGGTACAAACCGGCAGCCAGCCGCTGATCCGGCATCTAGGCGTGCTTGACTCGCTTTCTGTGGCGGGAGATGTCACCGTGGGAGCCACGGTAATATCCGAAGTCGATATCGCCAAACTGGATGAGGTGACGAACGGCTCGGCGGCCGCGAACAAAGCGCTCGTGCTGGACGCGAGCCTCAACGTATCGGGCATTCACGCGCTGTCGGCAACCGAGCTGACGGGCACGCTTACCATGGCATCGCAACCGTTCATGTCCAGCGTGTCCATCCTCGACGTTACCAATCATAATGCAGGCAGCACAGGCTTGAAGCTGGGCGGCGTGCTCGTTACTGCTTCTGCTGACGAATTGAATTTCGTGGACACGATCCCCGGCAGCGCCGAAGCCTCGAAGGCGCTGGTGCTGAACACAGACTGCGACATCGAGAACATCCGCAAGCTGCGGGCGGAGGAGCTGACGGGTACGCTCGTCACCGCGGCCCAGCCGCATGTGTCCAGTGTATCGGTGCTCAACGTCACAGCGCACAACGGCGCGGACGCGGGGCTGAAGCTTGGAGATGTGCTCGTAACGTCCACCGCCAACGAGCTCAACTACGTCGACACGACCCCCGGCGCCGCGCAGGCGTCAAAGGCACTGGTCGTGGATGAGAGCCGAAACATCGAGAACGTCCACGCGTTGACCGCCGTCGAGCTCACGGGCGTGTTACAGTCACGGGACCAGCCGCACGTACAGAGTGTGGGCGTTCTGGACTCGCTCGCGGTGACCGGAGACGTGACCGTCGGCACCACTGTGATCTCCGAGGCGGACATCAAGAAGATCGACGCGGTGGCGAACGGCATTGCATCCATGAACAAGGCGCTGGTGGTCGACGCCAGCATGAACATCGCCGGCGTCGGTGCCATCGGCGCGACTAAGCTTGCCATCGGCGCGCCCGCCAACAACAAACTCCCAGTGGAGATCGGCTACGTCCCGTACACGTTCACAGGTAGCTACGCCTACGGGAACGACGCGAACGCCCACGGTTTGACCGAAGCGGGCCAGGGCACACTCGCCAACTATTCCCTGCGCGCGGACGGCCGCATCTTGGTGACGGGCGAAGTGGAGGTAACCTCCGACCGACGTTTGAAGATGAATATCGCCGACATCAATCCTGGGTTCGCTAGGAAGTTCGTGAAGACCACCACGCCTGTGAAGTTCAACTGGCGCAGCGGCGATACCATGCCGGACTACGGCTACATCGCTCAGGACGTGCTGAAGCTGGGCTTCTCGGACTTTGTCTCGGTGGCAGAGTCACCTGGGCTCGATGAATCCATCGACGAAGACGGCTTCGTGAATCCGGCCAACGCCAAATTCGTCTTCAGTCCAGGCAAGGTAGTGCCGCTGCTTGCGCTTAACCAACGCGGGATCTTCTACGAATTACAGGAGAAGGACGATAAGATCAAACACCTAGAAAGCATAATCAAGTCACAAACCGACAAGCTGAAAGAACTCGAACATGAGTTTACCCTGCACGGTTCTCGCCTTGATGCGCTGGAAGAACTGATGCGCGCATAAAAAATTCTCGTAATGAGCATCACTGATTGGTTGATAAAAACCAAAACGTTGTGACCCACACCACATTTTTTCCGGCAAACAAAAACAGTCAGTATCGAATTTGCCACCATCATGGAAGAAGGAAACGCGATCCTTGACAAGCGCTTCCGCGATGCAGAAGGAGAAATGTTGTTCACTCCGAGGATGCTAGCGTAAACCGACGACTGCGTGGAGAAGGCCGTTTCTTCCGAGCAAGCGCGTTTCGACACGGAGAAGAAGCAAATGGAGGAACGCTTCAGCACGGAAAAGAAGCAAATGAAAGGAAAAAAGCAACTGGAGAAGGAGAAGAAAGAACTCGAAGCAGAGATCAAGCGGCTCAGTCGATCCCCTCAAGGAAGGTTACCATTTGCTGAGGTTGAGCGTCGCGAGAACGAGCTGCGAGCCGAGCTCAGACAAGAACGAGTCGACCTTTTCGACCGAATGGACGAAAAACAAGAAAACACAAAGAAACTTCTTCTCGGAGCCGCTGAGTATCACCTCCATCTTGCGTATGCGCATCAAGCCAAGGTGTATAAGGCTACAAACACGTTCGGCCATCAAGCAAGTGTCACCGACAAGTGTCACTAACGCCGACACAACTCCCGATTACTCCTGATCCAGCTTGCTACTGTAGTTCAGTTTCCACACATATTGCGGAATGCCTTGTAGCATATCTTCAATTTTTCTTTGCTGCGTGTCGAGCTTCTCAATATATCCCTTGTATTCCTTGAAAACTTCTTTTTCATCTCCATCAAAGCCTTTCCCTGGTTTGTCTCCATCTCCACCAAAGCATTTTCCTGGTCCTTGCTCATCTTCTCAGAAGCGACGATTTTGCGGAGACCGCCAAGAGTCTTGATTCCGAGTTTTTCAGTTTTTCCGCTTTTTTGTCGCCAATATGCTTGATCACTCGGACATCTTCCGAATCTGTTGGTTTCTGATACGGAATATCTTGCTCGTGTTCGATACCTTCATCATCGGAGTCGGGGATTATAAATATCAACGCCACACTACCTGGATTCTTCAGTGCGGTTTCAAGCAAATTGAGACTGCGCAAGACAGTTATGATGCCTTTCCCATTCACCGGATGCGTCGCAGCCACGGTCATTTGAAATAGCAGAACAGATTTACCATACCTCTCAGTGAGTTCCTCACCGGTTTTCGGGTAGTAAATTAAATCAACAGACTCGAAATTACCCGCGCGTGGGGTATGGTACGGGCCTTTTCCTCCACAGCTTTCGATAAATTCTTCGCGTCAAAGTAGCCGTCCTTTTCAGTCCCAGCACATGTGTATACCAACGGTTCATCTGCGGTTGACGTTTTTAAACGTTTCGCCGAACTTTCACTTCGCGCAGGCTTCACTGGAAGGGGCTGTGCCTTAATGGTATACCCGTGGATAAGGAAATCATGTGCGACGGCTTCAAACAAGACGCCGCGGAACGCACTTACTTTTGGAATACCACAGAGCTGGGCAATAAATTTGGCTCGATCTCCGCGAACTCCATCCCTGATCATTTCCAATATCTTGCGTGAAATAAAGGTTGATGCGCAGCGAACCGTATACGTCTTTGGATTGTCGGGAAATGGCACAATATGGAGCAATCTGTGGCGCATTATTCCCCCAACAACACTTTGAGATAATCGTTTCAGTTCCGGCTGGTCAAAGCTTGTAATGTCCTCCACGAGTTTGTTCTTGTAGTCCTGCACACTTGATTCCACTGTATTGAGGCACACGCGCGCCGTGCTGCCATACATGGAGAATCGCTCTTCGATCTTTGCTCGGTCCAACTGGAGTTTAAGGTACTCAGATGCAGTCGTCAACTCGTCCACATCCCACAGCGGCATATAAAACGCAAAATTTCCCGGTGTCTTGGACGTATTGTGCATCCACGATTCGTTGGGGCTTGTGAAGCACACCACCTTGATTCCGATCGGCGGTACAGATCTCGGTGGTCCATCAAACAAGAATAAGACGACCTTTTTTCTTTAATAGCTTTTTTGCTGTCTGAATCATCTCTTGGTAGGAGAAGATGTCTAGTGGTTCTTCATCTTTTTTAAACACGGTGCCCGTATCAAGTTCGGCATTTTGATTGAACGCTGCTGTAACAATAACAGTATCCGGGTGGTCTTTGTGGTATCGACTGTAGAAATATCCATAGAAAACGGATTTGCCGATTCCTTACACAACACATATCCGAGGGTCAGCGATACGGTGGCTATTAATCAAGCAAGGATACATATTAAGCGTACCTGGTGTCCCGGTGACGGTAATGACGGGGTGAGGATGACCCCCTTCTCCTTTAGTCAACTGGTCACGGATCATGTCGTAGTATTCTGGATAACACTTGCGCACGTAGTATGTTGGCTGGTCGTACCGATACTGCATTGGCAAAAAGACGGAAAATCTGCTAACGGAGTAGATAGGTCTTGGGCGATCGGGGCGCTGGGTTTCTCTTCGTATTCGTCATCAGCTGCGCCTTCTGCTTCCACAGCGCTAGAGTCAGAGGACATTTCCGCAGACTGCCGTTTTCTTTGGAATCTCCCATGTCGTTTTTCTTTTCCTCCACAGGAAAAAAATAGTGCTATCTCTTTTCTTATTGGAAAAAACCATTGCGAGTCCCATCAGTACTACTACTACTACTACTACTACCTTCTGGAAAGTGACAACGACTGTAAAGCAAATAGTAATGGTTGAGAAGCGCATAAAGTCGTTGGCTCCATGCGCATTCAGCTGCTACTGGGCCACCCGAAGGCACTCAGTAGCACAATTTTTTTTGTGGTCAAGTCCTCGCCTGACGAGTGTAAGCCACAGGACGATCTTCATTGCGAAGCTTGCATTGAAGAAGACGCAGCATGTTGCGGGAGGCGTTGACATCTCGGTTCATAGTCATACCATGACAGCCATTGTTCAAGCAATGGAGTACAGTGTGGACCTTCTGGGTACGTATTTCGCCATCCCGACACAGCCGTTGGGAGTATTGATGCTTGAGCTCGTGTTCACAGTCGAAGTGAACTTTGCTCGTGCGATACTCGGCGATCGGAATCACAGTACAGTATCGAGCGAGCTCTCGCTCAAAGATCTTTACAGGACCGGCCGGACTCTTCTTGATGATCCGGCCAACATCCTGATTGCTCCAGTCGCCAAAGCCAACGACCACACGCTTTCCTCTCGGGACTAGTTGCTCGCAGAGTTGGCGCAACTTCTTCTTCATGAAGATAAAGCTTCTCAAACGAAGACGGCGGAACGGTTTGAGCTGAGCAAACCCAAGCAATAAGTCCATACGCTGGGTCATGAAAGCAATGTAGACCTTCAGTTTTTCCAGCGAGGCCGTCTTCTTCGTCGGCATGTTGCGGATCGCTTCGAGCACGCGTGGGTTACAATCTTGCCAACCTCTGATCTTCTGCTTCGCCTTCGTGTAGCGGTCTTCTTCGTAGAACTCCTTGGAAGAACAGGAAACGGTCTCTTCCCACTGGTTGGTTGCAACGAACATATCCCGTCGACCTGGATCGAGCCCCACACCACGTCGAAATCGTCTTCGGAGTATGTCTTGACAGGTCCGGCCTCTCGCTTCGGTTTGCGCATGATGATCGATACAGCTTTGCCGTCAGTAACGATCTCTCCAGCGAACTTACGGTTAGCGGTCTCGAACTTCTTGATATTGAAGAGCTTGTCCCAGTATTGGTTGCGAACTTCTTCCCATCCACCTCCTCGATTTGGGATCGTATAGCCAGCGCTTCAATAATCCCCAGAGTCCCAGTTGACACATCTTCATGTGACTGCACTCGAACCCCTTCTTCGTCGGAAGAATGGAGAACACTCGTATCTCGCGATACTGCTCTCGTTCATCGTTAACCTGGCCTCCGTACAGATTCCGTTCTTCGATATCTTTGAGGAATGTGTACGTTAGCGGAACAAGTCGATGAGCATCGTCCGTCAGTTTTCCATTGGCTTTGCGAGGGATTTTCTCTCGCCACTCTTGAACGATTGCATCGAACGGTGTTCCCCGAGGAACGTACGCTTCATGACTCAATATCCCTTGCAGCAGGGTGTACGCCTTCCGTCCGTCGATCATGTACGTGCGCTTCAGGAACTTGTGGAAACGTCGGTAAAAGTTCATGGACAACGCGTTCTTCGTCATCGTTGCCATCTGGTTTGCTGCATTGTGACACCACCCTTGATTGATGTACGCGCCATTAGCTTGTGGAGAACGCACACATCGACTCGCGTTGTAGACCTTGAGAGACTCGCCGAGTTCGCCCTTGACTTTCCGGTCAATGATCAACTTCATCACAGCAGATAAACAACTCCGGAAAAGGTTTGCGTCCGATTTGGGTATCTCTTTTTCTTCCTTGAGCAGTCGTAATACGTGTACGTTCGCCAGTAAGTAAGCCTCCAGTATACCTTTGTTCATGTTGGTGAGAACTTCCTCCCACACCAGCGCTCTTCCTGGCAGGAACCTTCCTCCTCGCTTACGAAAAGCGTTCAAGGTTGTCTTCACCGCAACATAGTCCGTGGTCTTGTTATCGATGATGCGTTGTGCACGATCTGGTCTTTTGACTCGAGGTTTCTCTTCGTTAGTTGGAGGCGTCTCGTCCTCGTAAGACGGCTTGTCCGGCGGAGTCGCTTTCGTCCCCGCATGGTGAGTTGCGGAATGAGGTATCTATCAAGCCTTGCGCAGATAAGGAGCGAGTAATCGCAATGTCACAAGAGACACTTGATTCCCACTTGGTAACTTTGGGATTGAGGAGGAGAAAACCTCGAAGGTGACAACCCCTCTCGTTATACACGCACGTCTACATACTAACGGTCTGATATGCAGCACGTGTCCACTACTGCGACCGGGCGTTGACTTGAAGCAGCAGCCAACTGGCGGAGCTCGATACACTCTCCACAGATACCTCATTCCGCAACTCACCATGCGGGGACGAAAGCGACTCCCGCCGGACAAGCCGTCTTACGAGGACGAGACGCCTCCAACTAACGAAGAGAAACCTCGAGTCAAAAGACCAGATCGTGCACAACGCATCATCGATAACAAGACCACGGACTATGTTGCGGTGAAGACAACCTTGAACGCTTTTCGTAAGCGAGGAGGAAGGTTCCTGCCAGGAAGAGCGCTGGTGTGGGAGGAAGTTCTCACCAACATGAACAAAGGTATACTGGAGGCTTACTTACTGGCGAACGTACACGTATTACGACTGCTCAAGGAAGAAAAAGAGATACCCAAATCGGACGCAAACCTTTTCCGGAGTTGTTTATCTGCTGTGATGAAGTTGATCATTGACCGGAAAGTCAAGGGCGAACTCGGCGAGTCTCTCAAGGTCTACAACGCGAGTCGATGTGTGCGTTCTCCACAAGCTAATGGCGCGTACATCAATCAAGGGTGGTGTCACAATGCAGCAAACCAGATGGCAACGATGACGAAGAACGCGTTGTCCATGAACTTTTACCGACGTTTCCACAAGTTCCTGAAGCGCACGTACATGATCGACGGACGGAAGGCGTACACCCTGCTGCAAGGGATATTGAGTCATGAAGCGTACGTTCCTCGGGGAACACCGTTCGATGCAATCGTTCAAGAGTGGCGAGAGAAAATCCCTCGCAAAGCCAATGGAAAACTGACGGACGATGCTCATCGACTTGTTCCGCTAACGTACACATTCCTCAAAGATATCGAAGAACGGAATCTGTACGGAGGCCAGGTTAACGATGAACGAGAGCAGTATCGCGAGATACGAGTGTTCTCCATTCTTCCGACGAAGAAGGGGTTCGAGTGCAGTCACATGAAGATGTGTCAACTGGGACTCTGGGGATTATTGAAGCGCGCTGGCTATACGATCCCAAATCGAGGAGGTGGATGGGAAGAAGTTCGCAACCAATACTGGGACAAGCTCTTCAATATCAAGAAGTTCGAGACCGCTAACCGTAAGTTCGCTGGAGAGATCGTTACTGACGGCAAAGCTGTATCGATCATCATGCGCAAACCGAAGCGAGAGGCCGGACCTGTCAAGACATACTCCGAAGACGATTTCGACGTGGTGTGGGGCTCGATCCAGGTCGACGGGATATGTTCGTTGCAACCAACCAGTGGGAAGAGACCGTTTCCTGTTCTTCCAAGGAGTTCTACGAAGAAGACCGCTACACGAAGGCGAAGCAGAAGATCAGAGGTTGGCAAGATTGTAACCCACGCGTGCTCGAAGCGATCCGCAACATGCCGACGAAGAAGACGGCCTCGCTGGAAAAACTGAAGGTCTACATTGCTTTCATGACCCAGCGTATGGACTTATTGCTTGGGTTTGCTCAGCTCAAACCGTTCCGCCGTCTTCGTTTGAGAAGCTTTATCTTCATGAAGAAGAAGTTGCGCCAACTCTGCGAGCAACTAGTCCCGAGAGGAAAGCGTGTGGTCGTTGGCTTTGGCGACTGGAGCAATCAGGATGTTGGCGGGATCATCAAGAAGAGTCCGGCCGGTCCTGTGAAGATCTTTGAGCGAGAGCTCGCTCGATACTGTACTGTGATTCCGATCGCCGAGTATCGCACGAGCAAAGTTCACTTCGACTGTGAACACGAGCTCAAGCATCAATACTCCCAACGGCTGTGTCGGGATGGCGAAATACGTACCCAGAAGGTCCACACTGTACTCCATTGCTTGAACAATGGCTGTCATGGTATGACTATGAACCGAGATGTCAACGCCTCCCGCAACATGCTGCGTCTTCTTCAATGCAAGCTTCGCAATGAAGATCGTCCTGTGGCTTACACTCGTCAGGCGAGGACTTGACCACAAAAAAGAATTGTGCTACTGAGTGCCTTCGGGTGGCCCAGTAGCAGCTGAATGCGCATGGAGCCAACGACTTTATGCGCTTCTCAACCATTACTATTTGCTTTACAGTCGTTGTCACTTTCCAGAAGGTAGCATATAGCTAGTGTTTGTAGGTGGTGACAGTCTCACTGTAACTCGTAGTACCCAAGACGCGGCTCTACAAGGCAGACGAGATCCAGCAAACTCGCACGCTGGATCACATCCGAGCTGCCAAGCCCGGAGAGTCGATCATGTTTTCAGCGATGAGCTGATTGAACGTAAACAAGCTGGAGTCGAGGTGCTCGTCGTGCTCGTGGTGGTGTCGGTCAGACGTACTGAAGGACAAGATTGGGAAGGGTCTGTTCGCTGCTGGTGAGACTGCCTACCTACTTGTGCACTCGACCTACGAGCACCTGCAGGCGTCCACTGGATAAAGCACACTGTCGCATAGCGCAGCGACGACAGCGACCCATATCGGCTACCGCACTGTGCAGGACCAGATCCTTCACGAGAACGAATGCAAACATCAGCGCCTCGCCTTTTGCGCACGTGTACCAAGCAAAAATGGCTACACGCACTTTAGACCTCCTTGTTGAAGAGCGGGTGGTTGGATCGTCCTGGAACGTTGGCGCCGGCTTCAGACGCTTTGGCGGCTTGGCTGGACAACACGACAATGTTGCGTCGAGCGTCCGACCCTGCCGATCGAGCTACAGCAGGCGCACTGCGACGGTCTCGCATGCTTTTCGTCCACGCGTCCACTTCTTTCCTGTCGTCTTCATGAAACAGCAGACGATGTCGTGTACCGAGCGCCAGCACACTCTCCACGACGGTCGTGGCCCACGCAACACCAAGTTTGCTGTAGATCGTCCGCAGCAACGGCAGCAGCTCCGAGTGCAGACGCTGTGCTCGTTCATCTTGTTGCAGCTCGTCCTTATTGTCCACGATCTCTTCGAACCGGAGCTTGACTGCCTTGGCTGCCTTGCTGAACTGGTACGTCTCATCCGTAAAGAGCTGCGCGTGAGTGATGGCCAGGAACTTCCACGTATCCAACTGCTTCTGTCGCTCCTCATTGCCACCACTCAGCAGAATGTCTCGCTTGGCCTCCACCGCTTCAATGAGTGTCTGGAACTCCTTTTTCCACTCCAGAGCTCGCCTTTCTCTGCTATCAACTGCGTCAACGTCGTCATGAACAACTCACTGGTCTCCGCTGTCAATTGGGCAGTCAACAATTGGCAAAACAGTTTGTTCGCTTTTGCAAACTTCTTGTCAACAAGCTGTAATCAACAGACAACACGTCACAAAATTGAAATGGATACATCTCAATTGCCACAATCAATTCGCACCATGTAACCTCGTAACTTGTTCACGGTAGCCGTCAAGTCCATTGGCTCCTTCTCCACACGTTGCCGTTTCCCTTGCTTCTGCTCGTCATTCTTCGTCTTCTCCGCTTGTTCATCAGCTTCAGCTTCCTCTGCCCGCTCTCGCTTGGTCTTCGCAGGCAGCTCCAGTCCACTGTACAAGTCCATCGCAACTATACGCGTAACTTGGTTACTCTCTCATTTAAGTAAAATCATCCGACTCATCCAGTCACCAATTGACAATAGATTAACTTAATCAGATGCATACTTTAATCAAGTGAAAACGCGTCCTCATAACGCGTGTCGGCATTACACAGCAACATCACAACTTCGAGGACAGCTGAAGGCTTCTCTCTCTCCGTTCACGACGAAGCCGATCGACGCACAGACCCACGCGTACGCCCGCATCAATGTGGGCGTCCAGTCGTCCGATCGCATGTCGATTCATCCCTTGGCGTTGGCTCTAGGCGTCGTGGGCGTCTTCTGTCTCGTGTTCCTCTTGGCCGCGTCGTCCCACCAGAAGCAGCAGCTGCAGGTCATGGCCAGGCGGATGCTGCGCAAGAAGCGCAAATCTTTCAGCGAGGAAACCGCCGCTTCCGGAGGCTCCGCGCCCTCCGACCTGCCGGGATTCGTCCGCTCTGCAGCGGAATCAGGCAACGCGCGAGTCGTCAAGCGCTGGGTCCACTCCACCGACAGGAACGTGGACGCCCGCAGTGCGGAGAACCTCTCGGCGCTGCACTACGCAGTGCGAGGCGGCCACAACGAGTGCACGAGGCTGCTGCTGACCGCCAACGCAGACCCCAACGCGCAGGACGAACGCAGCATCACGCCGCTGCACCTCGCGGCAGTGGGCGGCCACGCTCTGTGTGTCAAGCTGCTGCTGGACCACCACGCTGACCCGTTCCGAGAAGACGTGGACCACCACACGCCGCTGTTCATTGCAGAGCAGAGCGGCAACATTGGCTGTGCGAGACTGCTGCAACGTGCCATGGCCAAGGCGGCAGTGCATGATGACGCAGCGGTGACCCTCCGAGCAGGAACAAGCACTGCTCGCATAGATAACGCTGTGTAGTGATTAAAGAAATTCAGCACAGCCAAGTTTTGGAGAGCCTTTATGCAGCAATAAACAAGTCAAAACTTTCTCTAGAGACGAGTTCTATAGTTTCGAGTCGCGACGAGCTTCGAACATGGCGGTGAGAGCGTCCACGAGCAAGTCGATTTCTTGGCGAGTGTTGTCCGCGTGGATGACGATACGGAAGCGCTCGGCGCCCTTAGGGACTGTCGGGGATCGGATGGGGATAACACGAATGCCCATGTCATTCATTTGCTGGGAAGCAAGCAACACGCGGTGATTGCCTTCGAACACGACGCCTTGATGGGAGAGTCGCTGGCCAGCAGAGCATCATGTGGAATTCCTGACGAGCTTTGAACCTTGTGCTTGAAGTATTGCACCAATTCGAGCACATTGCGACGTAGCGCTTCGGCTTCAGTCCCGCGCAAAACTCGTGGACACAAGCGACGGTCACGAGTTGATCGAAGGGAAACGCAGTGGTGTAGATGAAGGATCGCGCATAGTTCACCAAGTAATCGATCAGCACCTGTGAGCCGCACACCACGGCCCCGTGGCAGCCCATTGCCTTGCCAAAGGTGTGCACACGACACGCAACTGCTTTCTTGTACTTCTTCTCCAGCTTGAGTTCACGCACGACGCCTGCACCTTGAGGTCCGTACACTCCAGTGCTGTGTGCCTCGTCAATGATCATGAACGCCCCCATCCGCTCACAGAGTGCAGCCATGTCTTCCAGTGGCGCAAAGTCTCCGTCCATCGAGTACAGTGACTCCACCACTACATACACACAAGTATTGCTCTCTTTCTCGTTTGAAGACCTCAGGAACTGTTGCAATTTGCACTCGAGGTCTTCAAGGTCGTTGTGTCGGAATGCTAACGCCCGTCCTTTGGCATACGCGCGACTCAGTCGAATGCCTTCATGGCACGAGTTGTGCACTAGTTCGTCATACAGCACGACGTCATCTGCCTGTGGTACACAGGATACTACGCCCATGTTGGCAGCGTAGCCAGAGTTGAACAACAGCGCTGCATCACTGCAAAACACAAGTCCGTCAGAAAAAAATAAGTTTGAAGGGATTGCAACCTAATGGAGAAGCTTTTCACCTATTGTAAAACGTTGCTAGCGCCTTCTCGACGTCCATGAAGAGTGTGGAATTGCCTGAAATGAGGCGAGAACCGGTGGCTCCCAGTCGATGGGACTGCTGACTCTGGAGCTCCGTTTGACGCCTCGCAACCAACTGCTGCAGCGACTTGGAACGGGCAAAGCCGAGATAATCATTGGAGAAAAAGTCGACGGACACAAGAGCGGATTCCGCGGGCAGTTGCAGCGTGCGGAGCGTCCCCACAGCACGACGGTGGGCCAGCGCCCGACCGAGTTTCGCGTCCATCGTGGCAATGGCGCTGACGTATGCAATGAGGCCGCGGCCAGAGGAGGTACAGAATGCCTCGTTTTCAAGTTGCATGAACCGATACCTAATTTGACAGCATCTGTCGCTCGCATGCAAGTAGCGATTCCTCTTCCAGTCGTTCTCGTCACCTACATTAGATTCGTCATGCAGCAGTTTCCAGCTTTTCTTTTCGAGAATAGCCGGATCAGCAGCTCCGTCTCCAATGCATACCAACACATTGGGGGACTCCGTATCCAGGTTGGCCATCCGCGTGATCAGAGTCGTTTTAACATATCGAGGATGGAAACACAGTATAATCCAGCTCTGCACTGGTTAGTAGAGTATTGCGCTCTCTCCTTATCCTCACACATGTACACCATTTTGACGACCCCTTCCTCGTGAGCTCTGATACCTTAAGACCCAGGCTTAGCCATACGTTTCAGCCTGCCGCCACGTGGAATTGCACAGCAAAACGACACGCCCTTAAAGCGACATGGCAATCGTCGTATCGGTGTTCATGCGGTCAAGTGAACCCAAGTACGTACAAGAAACGCCTGTGTTAGGACGTTTTCGTTAGCTAGTCGAATCCGGTTCTTGCAAACTACGAACGACTTACCACTGGCTTTACCGATCTACTTCTCGCAATGATTTCATGGTGTTGTAAACTATTAGCTGCGATCTTTGGATCCTACCGTTTTTGCGTGGCCGTACAGCGCGAAAATCAGTGTGCAGTTATGCCACTTCCCGCAATTCTGGTCGTCGGGAAGCAGCGATTCATGGCTCGAATGCGTGACTCGCACGCGCAGCGAGCTTGGCCAGCAGGCAATACTACCCAGCTGCTCGCGATCTTGTACAGTGGAGCAACAAATCGTGGCGAGCGCTCTATCGTAGAGTCTCTCCTTGATAACAGCAGACGAATCGCAACACCGAGATCTTCTTACGACCACCGAATTTCAACATCCTGACAAGATGTCGGTCGAAGATGATCTGGTAGCATGGCATCCACGATCTGCCTGGCCATATTCAAACTGCTGCCAAGGTGGCAGCGCTCAAATCGCATTCACGACGGCCAGAATGAAGACATCCATTCACTGTTACTTGCGGCTGTAGTAGGTGACGAAAAAGAAGTTCACTCTGAACCTGGAAGCCAAGAAGAATGCCCGACACACCAACTCTGGGTGCAACTTGATGGAGCATGCAAGCTCAAACTGTGCCATATTGCCCTTCTTGCCAACGCATCATCACCATGATGATCACGAGCGGGAAGCAGAGGAGATATACCCAATCGCACGCTGATTTCTCGTTGTGGCTGGCTTCGTGCGTGCCAAATCTTACCGGGCGCAGAATGTCCAAGATCGCACTCGTCCACAACAGACCTCTCCGTCCACAACGACCCGAACTCATGTCGCCGCCCATAGTTGTTTTCAAAAGCGACTCGCTCCAACTCGACCGCATCCGTTGTGCTTGGTATCCTCTGCTCTCTCAGATAGAGCGGGCATTGCAAACCAACTCTTACTTTTTACAAGTCGACGACAGACGTTCGATTCACGGAAAAACGTTCGCGGCGCCTTCCAATCAGCGGGGCGATCTTCCACTTCAACATGAGCTAAAAACGGCTGGTCACTTGGTGTTTGTATGGCGTCGATAGTCGTCGGTCCTTGCCTCATCACCAGGCACGTCACTTAGCTCCTCTCAACCTCCAACAACTTGTGGCACAGAGAGCAAATAAGCAAATGCTATCGAGGCATACCAACAGCATCCAAGAGACTCGCAGGAGAGGGAATTGAAAGGCGGGGAAATGCAAGACGAGTTTTTATATTTCTTTGCTGGGTTTTTACCGTTGAAAACAACGTTGGGTTATGGGTTGAACCCAGATGCCGTAAAAGTTTTAGCTACTTTTTGTCATATACAATGTTTTCGAAACGCAGTGAAACAAAAGCTGTGGATATATGAACTCCTGAGGCTGGCACTAAGAAGTCGAGTTTACATAATGAGCGTCGAGACCACGACAGAGCTGTATATATATGGCTTCAATGGTGCACTGCAACGGCAAACCGTTTTATGCAAATGACCAGCGGCTAGCATAAGGTAGTCGGACAACGGCTTTAAATGACTTCTTTGTCAAAATTTATATGAGCTCTTCATAAAATACTTCCGGTAAGATCGCTTGACTGGCCCGTCTCCCGTCACTGGGACGCGATCTAATCCAACGGGTCGCACCATAGTAATTTTTCAATGTCTGATAGCAGCTACCGTAGGCCAAAACGTGGGTCCCCAACTTTTCCACGCTTTGGATCATTCGCGGATTTTCAGCTCCGGTGACCAACCTCCTCGAATATCGAAAGTCACAGTTAGTCCACCGATTCAATGTCGAAATCTCGACCGACCGAGTCGGAATCCCCGAGGCCCGTCAAGAGGATGCGGCTCTCGCACAGCGGCAAGAAGTGCAAGACGATGGACGCCCCACCGCCCCCAATGACTGCCGCTTGCAAAGTGCCCAAGTTCCTGCGGTCGCTGTACGCGATCTTGCAAACGGAGGACCCGCAGATCATCTCGTGGCTGCAGAACCAAGAGCTCAAGCCCAACAGCATCACCGCCTTCCACATCTTGGAAATGGACCGATTCGAACGGGAAATCCTGCCCAAGTACTTCAAGCATCGGAAGTTCGCAAGTTTCCAGCGCCAGTTGAACAATTTCGGCTTCCGGAAGTGGACCAAGACCCAGTCGAGCGGAGTCTGCACCTTCAGCCACAACTGCTTCCCACCGGACCCGTCGACCGCCACCAACTCGAACCTGTCAGTTCGGGACCAATGGCGACAGAAGAGCTCGCAGGTTGTGCCTCCTACGGCTTCGGCCGCCTCAGCCAGTGAGGCAGTACGGAGAAGAGTCGTCGGCAACGCCAGAGCCAAAACCAAGTCACCCCGTCGCAGACCAGCTAATGTACAGGTTCATGACGACCTGTCGCCATTCACAGAGATGTACCGCAGCCCCAATTCTAGTGCCAGCTTGGAGAGCAATGCCTACCGCCAGAATCCCAGTCACCAACCTCCGCTCAAGAAATTGGCACGCCCGAACGCTGCCATGGGCCAGGACGCGCTTAACGGCCTGGAAGCTTTCTGTGACGACACGTTCAAGTTCATCCTGCCGCCGTTGCAGCCGCATCACTTACTGTCGGCCACGACTCCACGGGGAACGACGGCATCACTTGCTCCAACGTTCTCTAACCACAGTGACCCCATCGTGTCGCCAACCTTCGGTGGGTTCCGGTACTCTTTGGTGCAGCCATTGACCCATTCGTCGACGGCATCTTCGACTGACGTTGGATACAACAACAGCGGCTACAAGTCCTTCGACTTTAAGCAGTCCGACACGCAGCCTCACCCTTACACTGCTGCTGAAAGCCAGCAGGGAGGCAACAACGGAGCTGCTGACGCCGCATTGCAGGGGACATTCTTGGAGCCGTGGATGTGGGATGCTCAAGCATCGTCGTCGGGTTTAGATATCGAGTCGTTCCCGTTGGAGTTTGACTGGCAAGAAGGCTCAGCCCATGGTCAAGGCAGTTCAGGTGTGCCGACATCGTCTGCAACAGTCAGTTCTGCGGTTGTGATCAAGGAGGAATGTCATCAACAAGATCGCGCCCTACCTAACACGGAGGAGTTTGGCTTGGATAATCTGCTTTTCGTCGAGTGAGCGCATTTGGAGAGATATGAACATGAAGAAATATTTTTTTACGCGACGACGGATGCGTGTCAACCCCGACGTGAAGCGCTATCCCGCATATCAAGAAGAGCTCAAGCAATCGCGTAGTGTGTATATGTAAAATGCGTACGGCGAAGCAGAGAGACGTTGGGAAACGAATACATGCATCGAGTTTTTGAAATGCTTATCCAAAAGTTAGTTCTTGGCTTCACGCGTACTACTGTTAAGCTTATGCAGTTGGTGCGCTCGTGCGAGTTGAAGTCACTGGAGTTTGTCCGTTTGGGGACACTTGGTCGGGTGTTGACGCTGAACGAATTACGCCCTCTCCATCACACTCGGAACAGTTTTGTTCCAGTACCATCGAGTTGTATACGACTTTCTCGATGCGATGACCCTGGCACTTCGGGCACAGTGTGATCGTGTGAGAGGTCTGCCCAACGATGGGTTCCTGATGGCTACTCTGCTGCTGCGACCACTTGTCCATGATGCCGCTAGCTTCGAGCTCTTCTCGACTTGAGTAACCGAGCCAATCCATGCCAAAGCTCGTACCAGTTCTAGAGCCACCAGTGTCTTTGATTGTTCACCAAGAGCTTGGTCTTATCAACGCCACGTGTCAGCTCAACAGCGACGAGTCACACATGATCCGAAAAAATCGACGCCTGTTCCACATCGTCCGTCCAGCAACAGACTGCATGCAGTGTATCGATGAGCGCCAATATCATGCCTGCTGCGATTCCAGCAAAATGTTGCAAGTGTAGAGTTGCTATGCACATTAGACCACCTTACGGGATGAGAACACTGGAGCTCTTTCGAAGTAGTCGTTCTCCACGAGCACTGGCCAGCCAGGCACCAACGTCTTCAGCACTCGGTCGTAAACTTGGATTTCGTGCCGTGCAAGCCGCGACAAGGTGCTGGATAGGCAGCGGACAGTCCGGTGATAGCTGAGGACGAAGACCATCGTCAATAATGCGACGCATCAAACGCAGAGGGTGCTGTACAAGGCGCTCCCCCAGTGATGCTGCATCGTGATACGGTAGTGTGCACGTGTCCAGCTCCGTGAAAAGCACGCCCAGCGAGTAAATGTCGACTTTCTCCGAGTACTCTTCGCCCAACAACAGCTCAGGGGCAGTCCACGACAACGTTCCAGCTGCAGCTGTAGCGGTGAGATTCGTCTCGTCCTCGCTTCCACTGCATTTACGTCGGCTGATACCAAAGTCGCACAGTTTGGCATCCAGTGAGGAGGACAGCAACACGTTGCGAGATTTGACATCGCGATGTAGCACCTTGGGGGTGAGCGCATGCAAATATGCCAAAGCACTCGTTACAGCCTGAGCGACTGCCAGTTTGTGCTTTGTCCACGTGAAGTGGCTTGGATGTGTCGAGTGTATCAACCCACCAGCATTAATTCCACCAGCAAAGGAGGCTGATGATGTGGGTGCCACTGCAGCTGCTTCATCAACCTGGGGCAAAATTCCTGACATTGATCTTGATCGCCGCACTGACGTGGTGCCCGTGCCTGAATTGGCAGAAGCTTGGGCTCCACTGTTGTTAGTGCGTTGTTGGGCCAGGAAATGTTGCAAGTCGCCTCCTTCCATGTATTCCTGCACCATAATAACGTGTTCAAGTGTGTTCCAAGCAATGCCACGGAGTGTTACAATATGTGGATGCTTCAGCTGCGCCACGAGGTAGATCTCGGACAGGAACATTTCCATCTCAGGTAGTAACCGACGCTTTTCAGACACGAGCTGTTTGATCGCAACCTGTGTGTTGCTGTGAAGTGCGAGCCACACCTCACCAGTTGCGCCACGTGAAATAGGTCGAAGTAGTTGTAGTTCGCTCATGGGTAAACGCAGTCGACGGATCTTGCGATGCGACTCAAACAGTCGGAAGCTCCGGATGGCCATCTCGTTCCGTCGGGCCACCGCCTCATCGGAATTATCTCCAGCATTGTCCACGTCTGGAGACGGCGGTTCTGCTCCATTTTGCAGCGGATGCACACGCGCCGCGGACGCTAAAGGGTCAAACGCTGAGGCTGACAGTCCGATAGTTGCGTCAAAGTGTTCGAACACCGCAGCGTTTTGAACTCCTTCGTCATAACTTAGTGACGGAGACCTGTCCAGATTCGATCGACTCATGGATGATCGGGAGCTGTACGCACTGTCATCACTGTCATTGCTGGATGAGGACGAACAAGACGAAGATCGGTCCTGACGATTACCGTTTGTGTCTTTCCTTCGAGCATGTTGTGACCGCCCTTTACCTTTACCGCGTCGCTTAGGCACCAAGAAGGCCTCAACAGCACCGTTGTCGAATAAATGTCGGTTCTCGCGCATGAACAAATCCACTTCCCTCCGTGCCTCATCACGCAACGCCGACTTGTAGCGGTACACTGCAACGGTTCCAAATGTCACGAACACAACAATACACAACGGCACAAGTAACCACGTCTGGTCCTGCTTATGATCAGCTGCATATTTCGTCAACCAAGCAGCAGCAATAATTCCAGCTTCCGGCGTGCAGAACTTGGACTGATCCACCAAATTGTACGGAGCGCACGGGATCACCATGGCCGGGGTGAGTGGGCACTGCGTGTCCGCCACTTCATAGTTGGTCGTATGCAGTGCAAAGATCAAATTGTTCGAGTTATCTCCCGGGTCAACGTAAGCGTGGCGTTGCACTGTTACTTCAGGAAGCGTGTCATTCTCGCCGCCATCTCCCCACACCGCAGCGTACGCTGGTGCAGAGATGTCCTCCGCAGTGTCCACTGCACATTGAACCGCTCGGATGAGACTGGACGCTTTGCAGTTGCCGGAGCGGTGGAAAATTGTGCCGTCGGGCAGCGCACAGCGCCGCAACTCGCAGCCGGCGCGCTCGAAAGCTTTGGGCGGCACCACGAGCTCCGCCATGGAGCGTCCGCAGCGCGTGTAGACCTTGGCCAATGACCGCCGAGGCGTGAGCGCATAGCCGGCATCCCAGAGCACTGCGCGTTGCAGCAAACCCGGCAGATCGTCCCATTTGAGCGAGTTTTGGGTCAGTTGCGACCGAATGGAGTCCGGGAGGGAGCTGGAAGCGAGGTCCGGCAGCTGCGAGACGTCCGAGAGGTCGCTGAAGAGCACGAAAAACTGCTGCGCGAAGTCCGAGTGCAGTCCGGAGAACTGGAAGCCGATGTCGATGGGCACGTTGGCGGCGGAGCCACCACAGAAGCCGACAATGCGATCAATAGGAGCAGCAGCATTGGCGATCGAGTCTAGGACCAGGACTGGCTGGAATTGGAAGGAGGGTAGGGTTGAAGGGGAAATAAGAGAACGGGATTGGCTGAAATTGTTTTGGACCAATGGGAGAGCAATTCTATGATGGACTTGTAAGTTCGTCTACACATGTCCACTTCACTCTTGGTGTCTTTCTAGTGATTAGCGTGCTACAGTACTGGAGCAGACGAGTGCGTGGTCTGCCAACGTTTGCAGACTGTATTGTGTGATCGAGATGTTGGTTGATTCAGTGCGCTAATGTATACGAGGTCAACAACTGCTGCAAGCTGGATCCTAGGCGTTTGTGCTGCTTTGAGACAGCGGAATTGAAGCACTTCAACGCACGCAGGCTGCGTATTGCTAAAAGTTGTTTGTCGCTGATCTTGTGCCGGTCCGTGATTCTGAAACGAGTGTCTCGGTCAGATCGACGCCTTGGGGACCCTCCTGTTCCTGTCACAGTTGGCGACGTCTCTCTTCCGACCGCAGCGGCGCTGGTCGAGAACATAGCAATCATCGGCGTGACCCGTTTCGGCTGGTCCTTGCACGCACTGGCAATCAACAAGTGCGGCGAGACGAGTCTTTCTCGCTAAAGAACGGCGCGATTTGCCGTTTTCGCTTCACTTTTTGCATCCGTTCGCCAAGCACCACAATCGCCCGAAATTCCCATCTCGTCGGAATGCTCCAGTGGAAAATGTCGTTTCATTCTCGTGTCTTTGGTCTCCACAAGGAGCGAGAATGGCAGCATAAGAGCTGAGGCGAGTGCTGCTTTTGCCCCATCAATTGCGATGGCAAAGCGTAGGCAACAACAAAGCCGCGCCTTGAAATCCTCCAGCGTCAAATCATGGCTGAAAGGTGAATGAAACGGCGGATCCGGTACACTGTACCAACAGTTCTGACTTCGCAAACATCCCCTCAGAACCTTTATAAATGCATCCCCTTCAAAATCAGCGGTCCACGTATTCATAAACTAAGGTTAAATTGCCTTTAATAACTTTGTCCCTCCTTTTATCAATTCTGCAAGTAGCAAATCGTTTGAAGAGGGCAAATGCTGCTTGGTGGCCACCACCTGTTTTCAGACACAGTCCCCACAATAGCCCCAGTCAAAAGACTCGCATTCCGGAAACCTCCTCCAGCAGCTCACCAGCCAAAAGCCGATACAAAGCAACAATGTCTGCCCCGCCCAAGTCGCCCGTCGCGCTCGCAGCTCAGCCGTACATCTGCGGCGGCTCTGCTGCAGTCTTTGCAGCCTGCGCCATCCACCCCATCGACCTCGTCAAGGTGCACTTGCAGCTGGCAGGCCAAACAGGCTCCAACGTCACTGGACTGGGCGTCGCTCGCTCCGTCGTGGCCAAGGAAGGAATCTCCGGCCTGTACGCGGGTCTCTCGGCCGCCGTCGCTCGCCAAATGGTCTACGGCACTGCTCGCCTCGGAATGCACCGCGCCTTCTCCGACAAAATGATCGCGCGACGTGTCGCCAATGGCGAGAGCGCGTCGCTTCCGCTGGCAGTGAAATCCGCGTCGGCAATCGTGACGGGCGGCATTGCAGCCACGCTGGGCTGTCCCATGGACGTCGCGCTCGTGCGCATGCAGGCGGACACGTTAGCGGCTGCTGGCGAGAAGCGCGGCTACAAGAACGTCGGCGATGCCATCGTGAAGATCGCAGGGTCCGAGGGCATTGCGACGCTGTGGCGTGGCAGCATCCCCTGGTGGCTCGTGGCGCCGCTATGAACCTCGGCATGATGGCGTCCTACGACCAGGCTAAGGAGATGATCTCGGCTCAGTACGGCCACGGCTTCGTCACCAACATGGGCGCTAGTGCCGTGTCGGGATTCGCGTGTGCGTTCACGTCGCTGCCGTTCGACTTGGTCAAGTCGCGTTTGATGAACATGAAGGTGGACCCCATCACGGGCAAAAACCCGTACTCTGGTGTGACGGACTGCTTCAAGCAGATCGTTACCAAGGAAGGACCGACCAAGCTCTGGCGCGGATACTGGACGTACTACACACGGTGTGCGCCCAACGCGATGATCGTGCTGCTGGTCGTTGAACAGCTCAACTCTCTGTACAAGAAGGCGTTCCTCGAGTAGAGAACGAAGCAGTCAAGTGCTTTCAAGATTTTCCGAGCCGACAAACAGCGAACGGATGGAACGGAACTCCCAACGCTTGTAGATTTTGCATGGTGGGCCTTTTCGAATGCGGACATCATGACTAGTGTGCAAGTTTTGCAATGGCCTGGCGGTCGCACCACGAGACGCACCAGGTCGATATAAACGCATGGAGCTACCCAAACCAGCTAGACTTTGTATCCTGGGGTCATATTGATCGAACAACCAAGGGCGGGTAATAAATAACATCGTGCGTAGCTCTTCACTCGGTTCTTCTTCTTTTCCGTGTCAATTGGATGTCAACGACAATGCTCTTGGATTGCAACAAAGTTCACAGTAAATGCTGGATGTCGCCTTCGATGCTAGAAGGCATGCTGCTGGGGTTATAGCGTTTAGCTGGGCGGCCTTCGCGGTCAACAAGAAACTTGACGAAATTGCCCTCAATGAATGAATTCGCTGCAGACTTCGAGACACCTGTCAGCTTTGTCTTGAGAAAAAGCAGTGCATCGCGGGCATTCGGGCCGTTCACATCACGCGTGGCCAGAACTGGGAAATTCACTTCATACGTCTGCTGGAAATGCGTCACAAGGTCCTCGTCGTTCTCGAATTCGGCGTCGCAAAACTGAGCACTGGGGAACGCCACAATCCTGAGGCCGGCGTCTGCGTATTTCGTCGACAGCTCCACCAACTCCGAGATCTGCCTCGTGTCGTCACAACAAGCGTTATTGGGCACATTCACGAATAGCAGCACCTGGCCGCGCAACGTCGACAAGCAAAAGAGTTTCCCAGTTGCATCCACATCGCACAACGAGTACAGCGAAGCCGACGGCACCGCAAACGAAAGGATATTGCCATGGGTTTCCAGAAATATAGCTCCAGCACCCAACAGTGCAAGCAACCACTGCTCCTGTTCAGACTTGCTTGAGAAACTGAGGACTTCGAGTTTATCGTTGTCGCTGCAAATTTTTAAGTCGTAGCTCGATTCATTCCCATTCGCGGTCGCACTGTGATACGCCACAGTTGATGAAGGAAGTTCCACGCGCTCTAGTTCTTGTCGAGCCACATCAGTCTCGAATATCACAAGCGCATGCTGTTTCGTTTGGTTTACAACCGCGTAGCAAAGTCGCACCTTGGACGAGATACCGAACCAGCTTCGCACAAGGGTTTTAACTCGACGCTGTACGAATGCTGCTCGAGTCGCGCCATCAGTCACCGACCAGACTGAGAGCTTGTTTTCACTCCGTGTGGACTGGTTAGAATCATTTGTAGGTGATTGCTGCGGTGGTGGTGACAAGATGATGGTCCCAGGGACAGAATCCGTAGCAGAACTCCCGACAGTTGCTGAGACGATCGCATTCAGAGCAGTAGCAGTAGCTCCGGGAGCTACGAGCTCGTAGTAGCAACCCTCCTGGATGTACAGCTCTCCCAGCGTATCATCGTCTTCTGCTGGCTCGTGCACTGGTGATAGGAAGCCACTGAGCACAAGACTTTCAGCGAGCCCCTCAGCATCACGGAAAGTGTTGTTTGCAGCATGCGAAAGCAAGAGGTAGCCTGAAATGGCCTGGAGAAGTCGACGGCCTTGCACGCAAGGCCCCATTCCAGCCTTTGTCTTAGACGAATGGAACGAATGCTGCCACCAGTGAATGTGCACGAACACCTTTTGGCGCACACCAGGTGTCAATAGGTAAGTGGCGACCATGTCTGACTGCGCCTTGACCTCCGACGGCAACAGTTGGAAGCGCTTCAGTCGACGGAAGACACGGCCTTCGACTGATACCGTTGTGGCTAGTTGTGGAGTATCGTCCTCGGGCGACGTAACAACTGCAGTGGAAGACGAGCTTGCACCAGCCGAAACTTGCTCTTCCAAGCGATTGCGCTCGACTCGCTCCGTTTCACGAGCATGTTCTGCCAACGAGACCAGCGTTCGCGCAGCACTCATCAGTTTGTTCTTGACTGGTTTAACCTAACGGTGTTGAAATTTATCGTCGTCTCTCACAGTCATACGAGAACGACCACCGAAACCAAGTTGAAGTTTGACCATCATTCTGATCGTTGATCAGACGGATTCATCATAGAAATGTACTCTCCGCTATTAAAAAAACCGATGTATAAACTACTACGACGTTGGATCCTTTGGCGCCGAGGGGTCTGGCAGAAAGCGATTTGTTTCGCTTAGGGTGCAGTCACCGCCACCTTCACCTCTTCCGTCGCGACAGGTTCCTCCTTAGATGCGACCTCCTCAGTCGCAGGGATCGCCTCCTTCGTCTCAGTCACCACCGCTTCCTTCTCCTTCGTCTCAGTCACCACCGCTTCCTTCTCCTTGGGCTCATCGGCCTCCTTGGGCTCCTCATCCGACTTGGCGGCTTCTGCCTCTTCCTTCGACTCCTCCTCGGTCGGTTCCGGGTCGGCAGCCTTGGCCAATAGCTCCTTGATGTCATCCTCGAACGACAGAGGGAGGTCCTTCGGGGCGTAGCGCTTGTACGGCTGACCATTACGGTCCACCAGGAACTTGGTGAAGTTCCACTTGACAAAGTTGCCAAATGAACCTGGAAGTTTCGCCTTCAGGTATGTGAAGACCGGACGAGCGTTAGATCCGTTCACATCGTTCTTCTCAAAGAACGGGAACGTCACGTTGTACTGCTTCACGAACTCCATGATCTCCTCGTGAGTGCCTGGCTCCTGGCCAGCAAACTGGTTGCAAGGGAATGCCAAGATCTCCAGACCTTCATCCTTGTACTTCTCGTACAGCTGCTGCAGCTCCGGGTAGTTCGTGGGCGTCAGGCCGCACTTGCTGGACACGTTCACAACCAGCACCACCTTGCCGTTGTACGTTTCCATGCTCACCTCCTTCTTCTCCATGTCGAAGTCCTTCAGCTCGTAAAACGACTTGGCCTCCTCCGCTGCGAGGTTGTACACCTCACGGTACTGCACGCCCACGTTCAGCAACACGTTGACGAAAGCTTCCTGGTCTTCCTTAGTCACGAGGTTCAGCAATTCAAACAACTTCTCGCCATGCACCAACTTCACACCGAACTGGAAGTGCGCGTTGTCGAACTGTGCAATTACCTCAGCAGCCTCGTACTCAGCGAGAGCGTTACGAGCAACATCCGACTCGAAGAAGTACACCTTGTTCGTCTTCTCATTGGCAACCACGTACACGTCCTTGCCCTGCGTGAAGGCGGAGAACACGCCAGCCTTGCGCTTGAGCTGCGACGCGTAGATGGCGCCGTCCACGACGCTCCACACCGTCGTCTCCTTCGACTCAGTAATGGCCTCAGGGATCGGTACGAACAGCTCGTTGTCCGTCACGTACTCCTTCGGAGCCTCCGCCAAGAAGTTCTTGACGCGGTCCTTGTACGGAGTGAGGAAGCCCGACACCACCAGCGCCTCGGCGATCTCCTTGGCGCGCAGACGGTAGGGCGAGGGCTCTTCCACCTTCTTCTCCTTCTTCTCCTTCTTCTTCTCCTCTTTCTTCTTCTCCTTAGGAGCCGCTTCTTCCTCCTTCGGGGCTTCTTCAGCCTTAGCAGCTTCAGCAGCGTCCTCCTTAGGAGCTTCAGTGTCCTCCTTAGGAGCCTCGGCGTCCTCCTTAGGCGCCTCGGCGTTCTCCTTGGGGGCTTCTTCCTCCGTCTTGATGGCCTCCTTGTCCTCCGTGGCGTCCTCCGCCTTCGTCTCCGGCTCAGCAGCTGCCTCTTCGGTCTTCTCTGGCTCAGGAGTGAGCCACTTCTCCAGGTAATCCACCAGTTCTTTGCCGCGCACGCTCTGCGGGACCTTGACGAGCGCCGAGTGGTGCACCGTGAACACCTCCGTCTTCTTGTCCGTCAGCAGCGTCTGCGCCTCGGCCGTCTGGGCGCGGAGGTCTTCGGGCAGCAAAGGGAACGCCGCTTGGCGGGCGAACACGCGGCCTCGCAGTTGGTCGGCCATTTCTTCTTCTTCTTCTTCTTCTTCTTGGGCTCTTGAGCGCTTGCCGGCGAGTTGCGGAATGAAGCGCCACGTCCCGAGCTTTCGGGTTTTCTTGCGGGCCTATCCTTGCCTTTTCTCTTCAACCAACCCATCAGGGCGCAGAAACGATACCGATTAGCGGGAAAGCAGACGTGTCGTTTTATCGGATATCACGGGCATATAAAGTATTAAGATTAACTACACACTATTCAAGCGAGATCAATTTAATTAAAAGGTAGAGGTATTCGATGCCGACAGGTCTGTGGGCAATAACCGTTTTGTGTACGCGCCCCTACCCTGAGACATACATACACTTTTGCGGTCGTCGGATGCGATGCCCAACACAAGTCGCTACGGTATTAATAGTTGCCAAACGCGGGGGCAGTGTAGCCCTCCAGTGTCCGAACAAGCGCTGCAATCTTTATGCAGCAAGGAGCTTCTTTCTCGGCGTCAGACCCTCAGTGGTGGATGACTGTCGCCAAGACACGCATGTCGCCCAGTCGTCCGATCGCGCGTTCAACGAAGGCCGCTCTCACACAAATCATACCGCGCGGACAATGTCCGGGACATGGCTGGAAACGTCACTGGCCAGCAGCGACTGACGCGTGCAGACGCGGTGCTGCGCGCTCGCGAACGAACGCAAGGAAGGCCAAAGCAAAGCCCAGCAAGGCGAGGACAAGACGCGACAAAGAGCATTGCCATGTCGTAGAGAAGGATGCGCACTTGGAACAAAAGCGTATGTTGAAGTGCGTCGCTCTGGACCAATCAGCGTCGCGCTCCTATCCTTGTAGCGCGTGACGATTTCAATCTGTCCTAACCGCTCAACTGCTAAAGACCATTGCGGGATTTCGTCACTATCGCCGCGGGAAGTAAAGCTGCGACTATCGCTACCATCGAGCATTATGGCGCAATGCAAAGAGAATATCACTAGGACTGGATGCAGAGCATTCGCTGAAGAAACGTTGACGCCAAAATGACAACTTCAACGTGAGGAATTGCGTGTCGGCTGCGCGATTTGAGGCGCGTGGATGCGGCCTCGTGTAATCAGGGCCTGGTTATCAGGCTATCCACCAGCGACCGCTTCAGCTCACGATCGACTCGAGGAACGGCGACGTTTATGATGCTCTCTATGCATTAGAGAGTATTACAGTTGGCTAGGGTGGCAGTGCACGCAGGTGTTCTACGCTAAAAATGGATGCCCTGAGATATCTTGTCCGCCTTGGCAGTGGGTGATTAGTTAGGCATCAAACCCAGAGGACAACGACTTCCCTGAAGCTTACTTCGATGGGGAATACGATGTAGACAACATGAACCGAAGAGCTTGAAGGTACGCAGCTGTACAATGAGAAACATACACGAATTTCATACCCATTAACTACAGTATTTCGGCGCTACAGGTTTTGCTACATTATATTGTAGGGCCACTGGCAGAGTTCACATATGACGGCCTCACACTCGCGTGCGTCGAGTAGCGGTACAAGTCGTCGCAGCAATTCCGACAGATGGTACGAATCTTGAGCTTCTTCTGATGCTGCTGGCTAAGACTCGAGCGGCGTCGACCCATCCCCCGACCGCCAGCGGCGCCGACCGAGTGCATCTGCAGGCCCGTCCGAGCGTTGGCGAAGCTGTCCACGGAAGCCTGATAGCCGCACTTCCGACACAGAGAGACCGAGTGACAGATATCACACATATACCGCCGTCGGAAAAGCCCAAAGCGCTTGCCGCAGTGTTGACACGCGTGAGCTTTCTCGTCAATCGCACCGATCGAGCGTGAGATTGGCCGGAACGTGTCCGGAAAAGGCGTCTGTATGGATTCCCGGCGCAGTATTGCGTCGGTGCTGCTGTGTGCGCGGGTGAGGCCGCCAACCGTGGCATTGGTGGTGCTTGTGGTTGAGTCAAACATGCTGTCTCGCTGGATGTCATCATTAACGAGGTCAAGCTCTACGGACGGCGACGAGCTGGACGTTGACGTCGACGACCGTCTCGGCTCCATAGAGACCCCATGTGCTGCTGTTGCAGCTGCAGGGCTCGCCACATCTGACGTCGAGTTCTTGATACGTTTAAGACGATAACTACGAGACTGGGTGCCCTGTACGCCCATGACGCTCGCGCGCATCAGACCATACACGGTCAAGAAGCACGCGAAAATCAGTCCAAGTGAGCGAATCCCTTCAGCGTTGACGGAGCTCAATAGAGCTCCAGATGCACGACACATCGAGGAGCTGCCGCTACGCGTTTGGTCGACACGGGTCCAGTGATATTCGTACGCACTCGAGACATTGTCTTTGCTGACTGCCTGTACGCGATAGGCGTACCTCCGACCGGGCTGGACTTCCACGTCCAAGTGCTCGGATTCATTGGAGTCAAGTATCGTGTTCCACTGCGGCTGGTCTTCTCTGTCTGGGTACCGCTGCAGTACGAAGCGCTCAACGGGCCACAAGAGCTCCTCAAACGTCCTCCAGCGGAGCAGCACAGCGTCACATGTCCCGACAGCCACTAGCAGTGGGGAATGTGGGAATGCAGGGTCTACAACAGCCATCACAACCGTCAGAAGTCAACCCAAGCAAGTGCAGAGTGCTGAACGCTGCGTACATTCTCGCACGGCCTTCTCTCCGTCCAGCGCCAGTGACATCTCAGTGGGGAAGAGCTCCCGGGTCTTGACGCCGTCGTCGCCTGCTACGCAGCCGACATAAGGACACGCAGTCGCCTTGAGGGCTGTGACCGCCATACAATCAACAGGTGAGACCGTGGAGCGACGACGTGTCGACTAAAACAGACAGACAGCCGTACCGTCGAAAGAGAAGGCCAAAGCACTGGAGTGGAGGCCGCAGAGCGCCAGTAACAGCGACACAGAGGCGCGAATGGTCATTCGTCGATGGCGTCTCAAGACGTAATGGAGTTGGGTCTTCCGGTTGTCCGTCTTGACTCCTCCCCTCTGCTCTGCGCTCTTCCCTTCCCTTCTCGCTCGCAGGTGTTGACTTGAGACGCAGACATGCGCAGATTGTGCTCGACCTGTTCTCATGGAATCAGATGCAGAGAGACCATTGGTGGAGAGCTACGGAATCAGATGTCAGCAGTTGAACAGAACGATGGAACAACAGCCGACTTATTCGACTCGAAATCCTGCGAGATGTGATAACTGTATAATTTGATTCTGACGCATTTTTTCAAGCGTACAGTCTGCTGTTGATAGTACTGAAATTGCTGTCCAAACCTGATAAAACTGCTATCTTCGATGTAGAGCAGATGAGTAGAGAGGATTTATTGATAGAGGTTTTAGGTGGTTAGCGCCCAGGACCACTGGATGTTGACAGAAAATGACCTCGTAAAGAGGCTCCCTTACTTGTGAACGTCCAAGAGCAACACACTGATCAGCTGTGCCTGTTGAGGCCTAACATGACCGTGACTCAAACCTATGTCTTGACGACGAGCTGCCTCTTGAGGGCTCTGGATAAACCTCAGCAAGAGAATTAGTCGATGCAATACTTTTTGCTGAAGTCACCGTTAATTGAGCCGGTTTCTGCACATGTCACAGAATGGATACAGTACAACTGATTAGCGCCCAGGACCAGGATCTTCGTTGCCAAGCGGATCACGGCAAGCGTTGCTCGAGAATGCACTGAGGTCACCAACAGCTCATCGCCACCAAACTGCAATGGCATGTGCAACCAACTTCGCCAATGACCATAGCTGATGAGTGTAAAGAGTTCTGAGCCGGGCCAAAGGACTCCTTTAAGGAGCGTCAGTATCGTAGTGGATGCAACTCGTGCAGCACAATAACGAGGCAACACCTTCCGTGCTCTGTTGACGCTTACAAGTGGTGAGCTTGGCCTGCAGCAGGGTCAAGACTCTCCCAAGTCTACTGTTTCAGCATGTTCACTGCTATATTTCTTTGGTGCGCGAGCTCCCAATTGCAACATGCGATGAGTGAATCATCCCGAACGATCGATCCACTCACGAGAAACAGCGCGCGTGACATCTGCCATCCTAGTTGAAGAGGCCAATGATGTCGTTCTTAGGTCACAAATGCCAACTAGGCAACATCGGCTGTCTGTCTCTGACGAACCATCGAGGTGGCCACGTGACAAGTGCCTTTGGTCACGATTCACCTGACAAGGGTCTGCATTGCAGAATGAATGCACATCGTCGTTTGTACAAGTGGATTCTCCGCCTGCCCAAGTCTCCATCGGATACCTTCTTCTTGTCAGTCCTACCTTGTAAACAATCTCGAGCATGACGCCATACAAAGTCTGAGATACTTTCATCTTCCCCCTTTTCGACTGGAAACCGCTCATTCCTGAATCCGAAACCAATCCCTGACGACGATCCGACATGAACACTGAGACCAAGCCCGAAGGCGTCATCCAGGCTGGCAACTTGCACCGCAAGCGCTGCGGCCTCTTCGCCAAGCTCACTGGCGGCAAGCAGCTCGTGTACGTGGAGGCCAACGACAAGAACAAGAACGTGACGCTCTTCGAGGCGGAAGACAACAAGGCTGCTCCTCTCGCCACTGTGGACTTGTCCACCGACGCCACGGTGGAGTTCGATGGGTTTATGACGCACGGCATCAAGCTGTCGAACGCCAAGAGCACGGAGGTGTTTGCGGCCGAGTCCAAGGAGAAACAGGAGGAGTGGCTCAACTCGTTCATCAACGCTGGCGCGCAGTACCGCGAGGTGTTCAACGTGGAGGACACCAACAAGATCAAGTCGTTCTACGAGCTCAAGGACTTCGACATGGCCGGCAACGAGGTGTCCATGAGCAAGTACAAGGGCAAGGTGGTGCTGGCGGTGAACGTGTCCAGCAAGTGCGGCCTGACGCCCACAAACTACCCGGAGCTGCAGCAGCTGTACGAGAAGTACAAGGACGACGGTCTGGAGGTGCTGGCGTTCCCTTGCAACCAGTTTGCTGGTCAGGAGCCAGGCACTCACGAGGAGATCATGGAGTTCGTGAAGCAGTACAACGTGACGTTCCCGTTCTTTGAGAAGCACGATGTGAACGGCGCCACTGCTCGTCCAGTGTTCACGTACCTGAAGACGAAACTTCCAGGATCGTTTGGCAATTTTGTCAAGTGGAACTTCACGAAGTTCCTGGTGGACCGTAATGGGCAGCCGTACAAGCGATTCGCGCCGAAGGATCTGCCGTTCTCGTTCGAGGAGGACATCAAGACGCTGTTGGCGCAGAAAGCCACGGAGGAGTGAAGATTAAGGCTGCTCGACGGTGACAGGAGAGAGACTGTTGATCGATCGAGGCTATGAAATGCAGGTGTAAGCTATAGCAGCAATTGAGAGGCAAGCTCTGAATAAGTATGTTCATTCAGGAAATTGTTGTTGTTCTGTTCCAGTCAGTAAAAGCTGCCTAGAACTACAGACTGTACTGAGCATTCCATTATCGAACTAGTTTCAGGCGCTGTAGTGTTGGAGGAATCGAAGTTTATAGGCAATGGGTGCCGTGTCTGCAATGGTGCGATGATATTCTCAAGTTCCGCACGAGTGAACATTGTTCCGTCAAAGTTGCAAACGACACACATGATGTTCCTCTACGCCAAAGCTGTCGTACTGAAGGTTGTATGGTTATGTATTATTTTTTGCCAGTTTCTTCAATCCCAACTCTGTCTGACCACGCGTTCATTGACTGCGCAGACTTACGTCGCACTTCTAGCTGCTATGTTGTTGACACGGCCATCCAAGAATTGATCGTAGTACTTGAGATTCGGACTGAGCTTCGTCGCATCCGCTGACAGCGTCTTGAACCCCAACAGCGTCTTGACGTCGTCCAAGGGCTTACCAGATCTGAGCCAAGCCTCTACCCGCATCGTCATGAATTTGTCGTAGTACTTGAAATTGGCACTCGACTTGAATGCCGCTGCTGAAAGAGTTTCTAACCCCAGCAGCTTCTGGACGTCATCGATGGATTTCCCACCGCCTACCCACATCAGTACACTCGAGTCCATGAATTTGTCGTAGTACTTGTAATTCGCATGAGTCTTCAGTGCATCTGCCGATAGTTTCTCCATCCCCAACAACTTCTTGGCATCGTCAATGGACGTCAAATCTCTTGCCCATTCGGTTGCTGTTTTCGACATGAAATCGTCGTAGTACTTGAAATTCGGGCTCTTCTTCAGTGTCGCTTCCGTAAGCTTGTGGATTCTTAACTCCTTCTTGACAAAGTCGATAGACTTCCCCTCCTTCAACCAAATATTGACCTGCTTCATCAGAAACTCGTCAAGGAATTCGTGAAATCGTTGGCCTTTGGCACTACGCCGGAACGCTTCTGCTTCGGTAAGCTTGGTAAATACTGGCGTCCTCTTTCTTGATTTAAACGCTTCGATGTATTTCCAGATAGCATCCGCAATGTCGTCGGCATCTTTGTTGGTCTTCGCCACAATTCTTGGTGCGATGTTATTGTATTCTCTTCTGAGAAATCCCTTGATCTCAGACGTACCAAGGAATCCTCCAAGAGGGTTAACTCTCTCCTCCGAGTTAGTACGATCTTCTTCGCCAATAGTATCGCCATCATCATCATCGTCGTAGTTGTCGGAGTTAGTGATTACCTTGATATGGCCATGAACTTTTCCGATGTGGTGATCTAAAGGCAAGTTGTTGGATGATGTTGCAGTCGATCTCTTCGTGTGTCCAGAAGCATTGGCCAGCAAGAAAATATTACTTCTTGCAACAAGAGCGACGGCCAGCACGGCAAGTATATAGCAGCGATGATACATGCTTGTGCTTGACAGTAAAAGCGCGAATGACTTGAGAAGGCGACTGAAAAATGCATATTACTGTCGTTTTGTCACGTTCGTAATCCTTGCTAAACTCAAAACACCAACCATTCGGTCTTTCAGTGCAATTGTTCACGTGCAGATCATGAAGCACTTTGCATTCGATGCAAAGATGATGTGACGGTTTACGTGAAAACGTGAAAATTAATTACAGCGTAAACCGATAAACAGTCCTTCCCATGTCATCAGCATACGTTTTAACCTTCACTCCTCCGTGGCTTTCTGCGCCAACAGCGTCTTGATGTCCTCCTCGAACGAGAACGGCAGATCCTTCGGCGCGAATCGCTTGTACGGCTGCCCATTACGGTCCACCAGGAACTTCGTGAAGTTCCACTTGACAAAATTGCCAAACGATCCTGGAAGTTTCGTCTTCAGGTACGTGAACACTGGACGAGCAGTGGCGCCGTTCACATCGTGCTTCTCAAAGAACGGGAACGTCACGTTGTACTGCTTCACGAACTCCATGATCTCCTCGTGAGTGCCTGGCTCCTGACCAGCAAACTGGTTGCAAGGGAACGCCAGCACCTCCAGACCGTCGTCCTTGTACTTCTCGTACAGCTGCTGCAGCTCCGGGTAGTTTGTGGGCGTCAGGCCGCACTTGCTGGACACGTTCACCGCCAGCACCACCTTGCCCTTGTACTTGCTCATGGACACCTCGTTGCCGGCCATGTCGAAGTCCTTGAGCTCGTAGAACGACTTGATCTTGTTGGTGTCCTCCACGTTGAACACCTCGCGGTACTGCGCGCCAGCGTTGATGAACGAGTTGAGCCACTCCTCCTGTTTCTCCTTGGACTCGGCCGCAAACACCTCCGTGCTCTTGGCGTTCGACAGCTTGATACCATACTGCATCTCGTCATTAAATTCCACCGTCGCTTCGGTCGACAAGTCCAAATCCTCAAGCGTCTTCAACGCCACATCTGAGTCAAAGACGTACACAACTTTGTTCTGGTCGTTGGCAACGACGTAGCAGTCCTCTTTTCCGCCCAGTAACTTGGCCAGCAAACTTTTTTCTTGCGTTGGAGTGTTCCCGCCTGAATCGCGCCTTCCTTCACACTCCACACTGTTTTGGCTTTGGGGTCTGCAATTCCAGTCCCGACCCCAAGAAACGTCGAGTCCTTCGCTTGAAAGTCAAAGTTTTCAAGCACTTTAGAGTCTTTTGAGGCATTAAAATGCCATTCTGAACAAGTCCATCGGCTACTTTAGTGGCGTAGTTTTGGGGCTTGTTGGGATAGTTTCCTGCTGCAATTGACTGTCAATTGCACGTAGAATGACGTTGCCTGAAGCTGTGGGGAAGGAATCAGCACCTGTTTGCGGTCCGAAAACGTGGTTTTTGGCATCGGGAGACTGCAAATAGTTTTGCAATCGCTTGACGTCGGTCTGGAGATCACTTGGAAGCGCTTGAAAGTGACGCCAGAGGTCGAACACACGGCCCTGGAGCGCCTTGGAGATCGTTGGGGGCGGCATTTTTAGTTAACTGATCCCATGCGCTTTCTGTAATTTTGAGGTGTAGATTTGAAATATGACAGAGCACTTCAACATGCACTTGGGCGTTGTGTGACTAAAAACTCTTGGCTGGCAGTGCATGTGGACCATTGTCTGCTTCCTGGAATGTTGTTGCTGTTTCGATGGCGGACTGGCAAGACCTTGATACTTTTTGGGTCAAGTGGTTTTTACACGACTATCCCAGTGGAATTGACTGCTTTGACATGTGGAACGATAGAAGCAAGCTGAAACCAATTTGACATAACTGTCGGTGCATGTCGAGATGACTCGGAGGCTCCTGTAGCGATAGAGAGAATTGTGGTGCAGACTTGTAGCTGTGGCAATGCCACACCACAATTTCCACTGTCCTGCGCAGTCAACCCCTCCCGTCACTGTTCACTGATGGTCATTGTCACGGAGCACGGAGTCGGCTTTTCAATCATGCCTTCCAACCCGAAGAAGAAAGTGTGTCGCTCTCACAAAGGTATTTGCCGCAATTCCAACTTTTGCTCTTTCGAACTAACACTTCACTGTCGATGCAGTTGTCGTGGTCGGCGACTGCGGAGTGGGAAAAACAAGTTTACTACATCGAATGGCGGGCTTCGAACGTTCTGATGGCGATCAAAAGGAGTATTACTCCAAAGTGGCAGAGGTGGAGGGTGCTCCTGCTCCTGTCAAGGTGCAAATGTGGGATACTGCTGGGCAAGAAAAGTTTGGGGCAGCTCGACTGCCCAGTTCCTTCTTTCGCCATGCTCAAGCAGCAATACTCGTCTACGATGTTTCGGATCGATGTAGTTTCGAAAACATTCCACAATGGGCGAAGCAACTCTACGAACACAATATGAATTGCTCCTGTCTGCTCGTTGTTGTAGGGCACAAGTGCGATGTATCACATGCAAATCGGCAAGTCAGCCAAGATGAAGGTCTTGCAGTCGCCACAGTCGTCGGTGCCACGCATTTCTTCGAATGCTCTGCCAAATCCGACATCAACGTGTTTGAATGCTTCAACGCTATCGCCACTGCACTAGTTGAACACGCTTCTACCGCTCCATAATGACGAATACATGCCAACGCCAACGTAAATGATGAAGAGCCATGTTTGCTTATAACACGCTACTCGGTCGAGTGTATCTCGATCTTCACACAAAAGAAAATAATAAAAGAAAACCTTGGCGCCACAACCATGTGACGAATCTCAAACCTGCCTCGGTTCGTCGCCTTAAGCCACGATCTTCGGGCCAATAACTGGCACGTAACTCAGCACCGCGACCGTCACGCCCTTGACTGTGCCGTACGTCGACGACGACGCATGCACCACTTGGTTCTTAGTGTAGTCGGCCGCCCCCGCGACCGTGTTGTACACCGCCGAGGTGGCTCCCGAGATCTTGCCCGTCGTGTAGTTCGTGGCCTTCTTGGCCGTGCCCACCGCCTGGTCCTTCTTCCTCAAAGCGTACTGTTGGCCGTTAAACACTGACGTCACGATGGACGAGATGGTCGAGTCCACCTTGTCGTCCAGAGCGTTGAGTCCGGGGCCCACCCAGGCCTCGTCAATGTCGAACAGCGTCTTGCCAGTCACAGGTGCAATGATCGTATTGGCCACGCCTTCGCCGAGGCGAGCGAACGGAGCCACGACGCGGAAGCTCGTCGTGTAGTTGTACACGTTCTTGCTCGTGTCGTAGTAGTACGACACGCGCATGAACCACGGCCGGTGGGTCTCGTACTTGGCCAGCGTCGAGTCGCCGGCCTTCCAGTCCACTTTGAAGTACAGCAGCACCGTGTTGGGCGTCGCCTTGGGGCCGAACGTGAACGTCATCTTGCGCTCCAGACCGGAGCGCTGGAAGTCCGCGAGCGGCTGCTGCGTGGTCACCAGCGACTTCTTGGGCTTCTGCAGCACCTCCAGCGTCAGTTGAGCGTCCACGGGCGCGTCCTTCACGCGCAGAGTGACGGTCTCGTCGATCTTGGCGTCGTGCTTGCGGAACTTGGTTTGGGCCTCGCTCCTGCCGAAGGCGAAGCGCACAGCGAGCTGCTTGTCGTCGTGTTCGCGCTCCACGAAGTCGGCTTCGATGCGGTGCAGCTTGATGGTCAGCGTTCCGTTGGCTTGCATTGGGGGAAGTTCTTGGGACTGGAAGCGCTTTGAGGGTGAATTGAGAAATGGAGACGAGCTTGGTCTCACATGGCGAATGATGGCCAAGGACCTGTGGATACAGGACCGTTGACGGTTTCGCTAATAGCGTCGACGACGTCATACGTTGCTGTGGATGTGGATATCTGTGTATTGTTATATCTGTCTATGTGTGTTGGATGGGGTTCGTGAGATTAATACGTCGAAGCTGTTTACCTTGATATTGGTAAGGATTGTGTAATATCAGTGCACAGACCTGGGAGAGTGAATAAATAGGAACGTGTTCGAAATATGTAATTATACGATGAGGAACGAGTCGTGTTTTTCCCTCTCGAAGAGCAGATTCCTGATGTTTCAACAAGTTTGTTTGCATGGCAAAGTGTATGTTTGGCAAGCTGTGACTGCGTCAATGAGTTCCGTCGTACCACTACTTCTCCTGTCGATAAATGACGCTGCGTGGACATCGATCTCCACTCGATAGGATGAACTAAAAAGAGACGGGGCATCTCAACTTCAACGTGGTCACTTCAACGGCATCATGTAGATCTGCAGAGTCTCCTTTTGCACATGCCTCACACTTCTTCGCTTGGTTGTCGTTGTTGGTTTAGAGACTGCAGTTATCCGCAATCGATTCGGAGCTGCGGCCTGGGCACCGACTGCTGGAGCCACAAGTAGGTGCAGATTCCGCGCCTCTCGAGCCACCAAAGCGTCCAAGTCGCCATCGTCTTGAAAGTCCCCCGTGGCAGCAAGAGAAGATCGAGCGGTGGAGTTAACACACTTGCCACCTGTCGAAGAGCGACGAGTGTTGCTGCACTGTAGCCCCTTGAGACTTGTCTGCAATTGTTCGGATCCCGTGAGTACGCTGCGTAGACTGTTGCTAGTTGCAAGGTGCCGAAGGCACAACAGCACGTCGAGAACGAAAACCAAGCGCTTGGATGCAAACGCAGAAGCTGGAGCATGGCTGTGATGATGTCGATGCAGTTGCTCGATCAGCAGTGGAAGCAGCACGTCCTTCACTCTTCGACAGGCTTCAAACCTTGGTAGGAGGGTCGGGCGTTCGCTCCACTGCCGGATGACACGAATTGCCTCTAGCAACACCAACATCTGAGAGTAGTGCTGGCTAGAGTCGACTACTACTGATTCCGGGCTACTGCGGTCTGCCTGATCGTCGCAGCTTCCTGAGGTTGCGCGGTGGTAGAAGTCCAATACTGCGCACATGATGTCGAGCACGTTGCGGTCACCTATCAGCTTATCAGCCAGTGCGGTTTGTATCTGGTCTCCAAGCGTGTTGTGCGGCAGCGCGAAGATGTGCGTAAGAATGGCAAAGAGTGAGTACATCACGTTGGCGTTGGGTGTCCAGTTTTCGATCACAATGGCAAACCACCACGGCGTCCCATGGGTTGCTGGCGAATCGAAAAAGTTTTGGATCGATGGCTTGGGATGTTGGCGCACTAGGAGCAGTATCATGCTAAGCCAAACGCTAATTGCTTCAGTATCCCAATTGAAGACCATAAAGCACTCGAGCATTCGGTTCGATATTTGGTGCGCCCATTGCTCGGATTCAAAGCGTTGTTGGCCACCAAACAGAACCATTTCTGAAGGTCGGGCAGGGAAGTACAATGCCACCAAAACTCGCAGAGCAAGAATCACTAGCTTGAGGGCCCGACGTCGAGGTGTTTGAACGAGAAGGAAACGCTGCATAATTCCAAGCAACTCGTCAAGAAGAGGACTCGGTCGAATCTTCGTGGCGTGGAACTCGTTGCAGTTGAAAAGCGCTTCGCTTGCGAGCAGAGAAGCCTCTTGCACACGAAGCGACTGTGGGTGTGCAGACCGCATGTCGAAGAGTTCGTTCCACAGCTCTTTCTGGCCAGCTTGGCACTGGAAACGAACCGAAGCTTGACACGCCGTTGTAATGATTCGACCTAGGGCCCATTGAATCTCTTCCTCGCGCAGATGCAGGCGAACCAATTCGCGCAACATCGTGACATTCGTTTGAGAAGCCAATGTAGAGTCTACAGCAAGACTTGCCTGTGGGTGGTCCGCGAAGGCTTCATACATACGACTCAGGTTCGTGTATACGACTTGAGTGTCGCTTGAGCTCATTTCCAGCTCGTTGAGGGCTTGGTTGATATCTTGTTTTACAGACACCAAGCCACGCACACTCGCGAGCTTCGCATGGTGCATCATCTTGGTCGATGGGCCAATGAAGACGATTCCAACATACCCTCCTTGGCTTGATGAGCGAGAATAGCGTTGAAACCAACTGAGCAGATAAGCTTTTAGCATGACCTCGTGATGGCAAGCATGGCAGCTTCGGCAGCAATTGGAATGGAGAATGGTATGAGCTCCCAGCTGTATGATCGGACTGAACTATTTCCTGGAAGACTCGACTTCGCCTTAGTGCCTTCAGCCGCTCCTGCTGGTACTGAAGGTGCATTTACGCTACCACAGCAGAACACAGGCAACATCGAAGAATTCGTTTCCATGGACAGTGACTTGGGCTACGCACGGTTCTTCGCAGATTTTGGTCCGCTGCATCTAGGTCGAACCGTGTGCTTTTGTCGGGAGCTGGAAAAGCGACTGGGTGCTTCCGTAGCTGCCGATCCCAGTAAACGGCGGATAGTTCTCTACTGCAGTGATCATCCCCACAAGCGCGCAAATGCCATGACGCTACTAGCGATCTTCTTGGTCATGGTGGGCGGATTCAAACCCGAGCTGGCCGTATCGAGAATGCTGAAAGACGGCAAGTTAAAGCCACCGTTCGGCTTTCGCGATGCAACTTGCGGTGTCTGTACATTCTTCATCACTCTACTGGATTGTGCTCGGGCAGTACGAAGAGCCTTGGACACGTCACTCTTGAACTACCAGAACTTCTCACTTGCTGAGTATGATCACTTCAACCTTCTGGAAAACGGAGATTGCAACTGGATCGTGCCCGGGAAGCTGCTCGCCTTCAGCGGCCCGCAACGCGAGCGCATCTTGCTGGACGCAAGCTCTGGTGCGACGACTTTGCTGGCTCGAGACTACGCCGCTCTGTTCCGGTCCATAGGTGTCACTTGTGTCATTCGGTTTAACGAAGCCTCCACATACGACCGTAAGGCCTTCATCCAGACAGGTCTGCGGCACATTGACATGCCATTCCCAGACGGCAGCAACCCCAGCGATGATATCCTCTCCAAGTTCATCCGTGTACGTTAACACTAGTCGGTCGTGTATTCTGCCCCCGCAAACCTAACTGCTTTGTCTCCCTCTTTCAGATCTGCGAGCGTGAGTCGGGAGGTGTCGCCATCCATTGCAAAGCAGGTCTCGGCCGTACAGGCACAGCCATTGCAGCTTACCTCATGAAAAACTACCGCTTCTCTGCCAACGAAGCCATCGCGTGGTGTCGAATTTGCCGGCCAGGTAGTATCCTCGGTCCTCAACAACACTTCCTCGCTGTCAAGCAGCCAGAACTCCTCGCTCTTCCTTCCATCTTCGAGGTCCAACCTGTCAACAAACCACAGTCAGCAGCAAATCAATCAAGGCAAAAACGCACCTCCACAAAGCTGCAACGACTCCCAAGTCAGCAAAGACAATACCCGGTTTCCAGATAAAAGAATGCAATTCATATTCATTGCTTCTTCCTCTCTACGTGGACACCGTTTCATAAATTGTTGGTTCCTGTCTGTCGGAATCGAGCCCGCGGTCATCCTCTCTCCGATCCCTCGCGGTCCACAGCACTCGCAACATTGCTCCTAATGAGCTGGCGTCATGCTTGGAGGTCCTTGTCCACGTAGCAACATATACTCAAGATTTCGTGGCTCGCCGCGCCGCTCAGTCGTCATGCTCCCGCCCTCCTCCACACGGTTTGTGCGCCTCACCGCACGCCGTTTATACTTTATTTTTCTTGCACCATTGTCGTCTCACTTTGTTTTTTCTCGTTGTTTTTCTTGGATCATGTTTCCACCGCGTGCACTTCAAACTGAGCTGCGAGCGTTGCTCACTTGTTGGTTCCCGTTACCGGTGGGGTGACCTGCAGTCGGCTCCCCACCTCAAGCCCGTATTTTGGGCCCGAGTAATGGTATATGGCTCGCCACTGAGTAGGTCACCCTCGCATCATTCCATAGGTCGATGACGACGCATGCACCACTTGGTTGCCTGCGTAGTCCGCCACTCCCGCCACAGTACCGTACACTTTCGAGGACGCTTGCGCCACTTTGCCAGTGGTGTACCGCGTCGCTCTTCCAGCAGTAGAAGCCGTGGCACTCACAGCTGTCGACACTGTTTCCGTCGTCTTGTGTGCCACATTAGACACAACATTGACGGCCTTGTCTTTGGTGTCCACCACCATCTTTTGGCCTTCGTAGAGCTTGGTGAAGGCCACGGAGATCGTGGCGTCCACTTTGCTGTCCACAGAGTCCAGCACCGGCACCACCAGCGACTGGTCCACGTCGTGCAACGTGTAGCCAGAGACGGTTGCAACCACAGAGTTGACTGTGGCTTCGCCTAGCCGAGCGAACGGAGCCACGACGCGGAAGCTCGTGGTGTAGTCGTAGACGCTCTTGGTGGTCTCGTAGTAGTACGAGGCGCGCATGAACCAGGGGCGGTGGGTCTCAGCAGTTGCAATGGCTTCGTCTTCCCCTTCTTGTTGCTGCTGCTGGGGCGTCCAGTCGGCACTGAACTGCAGTTGCATCGTACTGGGCGACTGCTTGGGGCCGAACGTGATGTTCATCTTGCGCTCCTTGAAGCCCTCCATGAAGTCCCGCAGCGGCTGCCGCGTAGACACCACCGGCTTGGTCTGATCTTCGTGGAGCACTTCAATCGTAACGTCCTCAGACTCGGCCGTGTCCTGCACAGAGCTGTTCGTCACACGTCACACATCAGTTAGAACTTCACACTTAACTGATAACAGTATCAGATCTGAGTACGTACTAGTGCAGCGTTTCGTCGATCTCTTCGTTAACCGGCGAGAAGTGAGTGCGGTGCTCGTCGTCGCCCACCGCGATCTTCACACTGTACTTGGTAGTTGCTTGTTGCCCTTCCTGGCCTGCTCGCTCCCCGAGCGAGGCATCGATCCGATGGACTGCAGCAGATAGTAAACGGTTAGGGGTGTCGCCGGTATACAAAACCCAAGTGAAGAGTGGCAGACGCACCCTTGACGGCAAGTGTCCCGGACACTGCCATCTGTGATCCCCTCGTCGGACTTCGGAGCTCGATGGCCAATTCGGAAATGAAAAGCGGCGACTCACACCCCCAGACTCAAGCCACAGAGCAGCCCACAGCAGGCAGCAACGCGCCACGAACAAAACCCTTTCTTTCCTCAAACCCGTTTTTTGAGCCCAGACGAGCCAAGTTTTGTCTACATGGCCCACGATTCCAGCCTTGGCAACCGCCATACTGAGCGCAAGATAACGGCGAGGTCTTCTCCCGCTTGATGTCGCATTCTCGAACTGCCGATGCCGCATAGGATCTCAGTTCACTTAGGTTTTGTATGCTGCTGGCCAAACGAAGCAGACGCTGGGGACATCCAGCGCCCTGTCTTTAAGCAAGTGACAGGGAGAGGCGCGAAAGTTTGACATGCAACTGTGACGCGCAGTGGCGGGTGAAGGTGAAAGATACCGATATATACACAGACCCGACACCTTAGACACCTACACCTCCAATGCTAGTGCTTTGTATACTTGACCGAGGTGTCGCGTCAGTTTCTTGTGTTGAAGCACATTTGTATCATGTGCCTCGTACGGTACGCTTATCTCGCCAGTAGATTCCTTTAGTTGGCAGAGAAGTTATGGCTTCATTCCGGTGAGTCGATCCTGCAGTCCAGGCGTGGCGGTTTGTGTGGCGAGAAGAAGCTCTCTGTCTCTGGCCAGCATGGCGATAAAATACTGGCCGCCAGCCCCTGTCGACTGCGCTTTTGAGGAGCTTGGTTATGATGGGAAGCCAACCAGCGAGTGGCCTGCAAGCGGTGCGTCTGCTGCAATCGCAGGGCCACGCGCAGTTGCGAGTTTTAACGGCGGGCCACCCTTGCCATCACGCGCCACGTACCGGTAGTTGCCCTTCAGCTGCTAGGTGACGAAGCAGCCACGGTCTCTGAACGCTCGGCTCAGCTGCTGTGGTCGCAATTCGGAGCCAAAAGTCTCTTGAGCCAAAGGCAACGGTGGCAAGTGGCTACTCGCCTGGATTTATGACTGCACAGGCATTGCGTTTTGCCGTGCACTTCTGCAGAGGGGCGGACTTCAAAACGAAGCGAGTCAGTCCGCCCCAGCAGGGACCGCGCGATGCATCCATCCCCTCTCGTGAATCACGACGTTTCCTCCCCATCCTCTTGCACCCAAAAGCAGCGGCAACTCGCTGTCTGCCATCCTGACGCCGCCGACACAGCCTCGTCGGTCGAGGAGCTCTAGGCAGGAGGGGCGCCTGATGAAGCGCATCCATCCACAGTCATCAGCACTATGGAACCGATCTTTTCTTCAGCTGGATGTTCTTCAGAGGTCTTGGCCCTGTAAGGATCGGGGAGATGACGATGCGCGAGAGGTGCAGGCTGCGTCATGCGGCCAAGTTGCTGCATCAAAGAAGACCAAAAATTTTACAGCCACCGAATGTGTGTGTCAATACGCTGGTTCAGACTGGCAGAGAGACGCAGAAACTGCTCCGGTAGAATTCAGCTGCGCTTGCTGGTGCGGCGCCTTGGCTTCTGACCCAGAAGAAGGTGCCAGAAACTAAAAGAACTGCAGTCGTGTCGCGCATGGACGTCTCACTGCAAAGGATTCCCACTCGAAACGCTCTGCATCATAGAGTGCACTAAAAAAATGCTGCAAGCCGACCGTCAGAGTACCGTAGTTGCCGTCCATTGAATTCGTGTGGACCACTCCGATGATTCGCATAGAACCCATGCCTTCGCATACAAAAGTCTCTGCCGGAGTTGGGTGCTTTTGGAAACGCACGTGTGTCGATCCGTTGCTCCATGGAAAACAGACAGACCCCAGCTCTGCTGGTGCAATTGCAACTGCCAGAGCAATGCAGCGAAGACACTGCCATGCGTCCGTGACGAACTCCGGCAGCAGAACTCGGTGAAGATCATCCGCTTCAACGCCGTCATGATGTCCCGTCACTGACTCTCTCAGGCCTACGTTCGTGATGGCAGTTGCAGTGGGCGCCCCCGCTCTGCACATCAAGTTCAGTTCCAATGATGCGCGAAGCGCGTCATGTTCGAATTTGCGGCGGCATTCCATGTATCTTCCGACTCTGCGCTGGCGTTCTTCTCTCTCCAGGCCTCGCCATTCCTTAATCTCACCTGCAGAGACACAGCCTCCCCTCCCCACAGCCCCAAGATGCCGACCAACGGAACGCTGACCATCAAGCTGCACCGCATCGAAGCCGACTTCGTGGAGCGCGAACACGACGACAAGCAGCTCGCTGTGCGCATCGCCATCGGCAAGAGCGAGGCCCACACCAAGTTCCGCAAGCACGACGCCAAGATCGACGAGACGCTGACGCTGCATGTGAAGGACGCGGCGGCCAACGCCGAGCTGACGCTCGAGGTGCTGCAGAAGCCCAAGAAGTCGCTGGTGGCCACGCAGCAGCCGCTCGCGGACTTCCAGCGCACGCTACTGGAGCGCAAGATGACGTTCACGTTCGGCCCCAAGGCGGCGCCCAACACGGTGCTGCTGTACTTCAGCGTGGACTGGAAGGCCAGCGACTCGACGCTGGCCAAGTACGAGACCCACCGGCCGTGGTTCATGCGCGTGTCGTACTACTACGACACGAGCAAGAACGTGTACAACTACACGACGAGCTTCCGCGTCGTGGCTCCGTTCGCCCGCTTCGGCGAGAACACTGCCAACAAAGTGGTGGAGACGGTCAGTGGCAAGTCGCTCCATGAGATCGACGAGGCCTGGGTGGGCCCCGGCCTCGAGTCTCTGGACGACAAGGTGGACTCGACCATCTCGTCCGTCGTGACGACGCTGTACAACGGCCAGCAGTTCGCGCTCAAGAAGAAGGACGAGGCGGTTGGCGCGGCGACGACTGTCGTCAAGAAGACTGGCGAGACGGCGGTCATGGCCAAGGACTACACGACGAACAAGGTCTCGACGGCCTCCTCGGCGGTGTACAACACGGTCGCGGGAGCCGCCGACTACACCAAGACGCAGGTGGTGCACGCGTCGTCGTCCACGTACGGCACGGTCAAGGGCGCGACCTTCACGGTGCTGAGCTACGTGCCGGTCATTGGCCCCAAGATCGCCGTGTGAGTTTCAAGATCAGATGAAGATCAGAGCTGCAAAGACAACATCGACAGAGTCTAGAGGCAGCGAAGTATTTGTTTATAAGATTGCGGATGCGGCGAAGTAGCCGTGCAGCACTGAAAAAATGTTGGACAGAAGCAGAAGCTTGTGATAGCCAAGGAGGTAGCGTTAATCATTTAACTCATTCATTCATACCTAAGGTTCGATGGTTCTACATGGTACCGGAGGATACCATTTGATTGATGACTTGCAAGGAATATCGAGAACGCAACGCAAGGGAATGAGACTCCTCCTTTGCACTAAGATTGTTAGAAGAGAATTAAAGCAATTGATGCTACGTGTCAACGAATGCAGACGCATAACTCCGATTAGTTGAGACCAAGGTGCTCGAATACGTCAAAGTGACGCTTTTGAACATGTCCACACAACTAAGCGCAACCGATTGGCGAATGTCACGCTTGCAAGCTGAACAACGAAAAACTAGAGATCGCCGATCCTCGCAGTGATGTCGTTCACTCCATCGTCGTCATCCTCCGCCCGTTGGTCATGTTGGTGATTCGCCACCAGATCGACCGGATTCCCGCACCATTCAGCACAGTCTCGACCCAGACACCGACTTGAGCCGTCCGTCCATTGCCCACCTCATTTAGCATCACTCGGGCTAAACATTGGCCAACTTGTGCCATTCTTTGGCTAACCGCAGCCTCTTGCACCATCCGCGCGTACCAAACAGAGGAGTCTGTAACTGGTAGCAAGTTGAAGACTTCACCCCGCTTCTCCACCCTGCCGGCATAATTGACAGGCACTTCATGGACGAAGAAGACATTCACAAACGTGTTGTCCGAAGAATACTCGTTCCTCTCACCATCAGGAAAGTTGATATCCCAGTCGAGATTTTCAAACTGAGGTGCACAAGCCCGAATGAAGTTGGCGAGAATTGTTTCGCTAGGGTCGTCTCTGCGCAACAGAAGGTAATGAGCTTGTCCACGAGTATTGGCCATTCTGAATTTGAAGTAGTCTTCCGGATTAAACGTCGTGGTGTAGCGATAACCATAGGTACCCTCCCCAGCACTACGAGGGTAGGGAGAGATCGTTGGAAGACGTCCATTGTACGCCGTCGTCGTGAAGCTAGCAGCGTTGAGGTTAAGAAGAAATCCGTCGCGAAGCTCTGAATCGCATGGGTTGGCCCGGATGCTCGTCAGATTACTGGTGGCGGACACGTGGTAGGCGGTGATCACCATGGTTGTCGAAGATGTTGAAGTGGTCGTGCGGCTTGACAGGCTCAGGCAAAATTGGAGAATGATATCAAGATGGCACGAGATTGAAAGGCGTCTAGAGGTCCTCCGGATGGACTGAACATTGGTGATCAATTTTCAATTGTTTCCAGGAAATGCATATGCAACCAAATGCTTATGGTTGTTTGCGTCGGCAACATATTCTATAGAAATCCAAGCCCATGCCAATGAACGAAACCCAGGTCAGCAAGGCGAATCGCCTCGTAGTATTTCGTTTCTACGACCCATTCGCACGCCGTGAGTTCCGTCTTCAAAATTCTGGAAGATGCCACAACCAAAGCCAATCTGCATCCCAGCGGTGTCCACGGAGTCACTGATATTTGATGTTTGTGGTTGATGGAACAACCCAGGCTTGATCGATTCAAAGATATTAAAGGGAGTTTCGATGCCTCTCGGTAATCTCATTGACACAATCGTCGTTAGCATTGGCTCGTTCCCAATAGCAGTTAGAGCCACTTGGTCGATTTTCGTTCAATCTGTCCACCAAGTATCACTTGTACCATCCTTTTCACCATTTGCCATCCGGTTATGTCCTCATGTTCTTCTAACGTCCGCCCATACCACTCAGAAGCTGTAAGCTAGCGTGGTTGGATATGGTTGCAATCGGGCCATCCCATCAAATTCGTAGCTGAAAGTAGATAAATTTTACCACGACACTCATGTTAAGATGTGATATGTTCTTGCCTCACGACCATCACAAAACCTGTTCGAAACTCACACAGTAACAACAAGTACGAGCACAGATCATTTAGCTAGGCAAGCATGTGCCTCGATTAATTTTCATCTGAAACCTTCTTCTTCCACTCGCCGGTCCTAGCTTTCTTCTTCTTTAGACCGTCCTCGAGCATATCTAGAGCTTCGACCTCGCCATCAACCAGTTCTAAATAGCATTAACAAAATGTCAGCAAAAATTACAAAGAAACACCTTCACTGTTCACGTACCGATGGTCGCAGCGGCAGAACGGAAGTCACTGAATGCAGTCTCTGTTACTTCAACAAGAGACAATCGGGTGGTCTCTCCCTTCGTCAAAGTGTACAGCTGCAAGAACGGGTTTTTCTTGTACGACACAGCAAGCACTCCATCATCCGTGAACAACAGCTCGCACGGCTCATTGGCAAGCAACAACTGCACATCATCAGCAAGAATCGTCACTTCCTTCAATGCATAAGCTCCACGCTCTCCTGTCACGATCTCAAAAAACCGTGCGTGCTCATAGTTTACAAGCACAGCCACAACATTCGTCTTGGGACAGATCGCCAGCGACACATTCAGCAAGTTCTTGGCAGCTTGGCGACCAATATCATCGTTAGCACCATCGTCAGCCTCGTCAATCGGGGCCAACGAAACTTCGACACCAGGCAGCAAAACCTCCGACGCCAACAACTTGCCCGACTGCATCTCCCACAGCTTCAACGTGTTATCCATCGACGTGGACACCGCCAGCTCGGGCGTGAGCGCACTGCACGCCACCTTGGTCAGACTCGCCGCATGGCCCAAACAATAGCTCTCAATGATAGCAGCAGTAGGGAACCTCGACACTCTAATCTTCTCATCTCTGTCCGCCGTCAATAGCAGCGACGAGTCCTTGTTAACAGCAATGTGAGTGACCATCGACGTCGTGTGTCCCAGCAGTGTCTTAAGGTCTCCGTCCACGACGGGAAACGGCACAGCTACTGCCTCGCCCGTCTTCTGGCCCACAACAACTGCGTATTTAGTCTCTTTATTGGGCAATTGCAAGTGCGCCACAGTCATGCACGTGGCACTCCGAGGCACTGCTCTGGAGCTCTTGATCAGCAGCGTCTGGGCTTGAACATTGAGCTCGTAATGCACCAGTCGACGCTCGTCCACCAGCAGCAAAAGCGCAAAAGATCCCGAGTCTTGGGGCTTGAAAAACTCAATGAAAGTGATGCGATTGGCGGCAGGAGCAGGCTGCGTCGCCTGTTTCTTCTTGTCGTCGTCCGCTGGAGCTTCGGAGACGCCGTCAAGGCCCTGCAAGACCTCGAACTGCAGCGCTTTCAAGCTGCAATTGGAGCGCGAAGGAAGCACGAACACCGTCGTGTTGCGGACAGTCACCACGACGTCATCCGCAGCAGCTACGAACACTCCAGTCGCCACCATCTTGATGCAGGAATGGCTGGCCAGGAAGGGTATGATGCAAGCACAGACTATGTTGTAGGTCACATTGTAGGACGTCTTATAGATTGCATTGTAGAACGTAATGTAGGCCGTATTGTAGAACTACGGTGAGCCTCATTGTAGAACACCTTGTGGAACGGCTCTTTTGGACCGCTCAACTTGCGTGTCAATTGGACCCAAGCAGAAAAATGATGCTGGCAAGGAGGTGAGTTCATAGCTTACTGACTTCATAACTTATTGTATCGTGGAGTTCTTCCATTGCAACTAATTTTGTCGTCTATATGACAGATTGCAGAGGGCATCTGCAGCTCGAGTGGCGGGTTTAGCTCGCTTTTTGAGCTCATATCGCACTCATTCGTGTGGAGAGCTGCGTCATAACCAGCACGAGGGCCAACGCGTGACTTTGAGTGGGTGGGTGGACGCCATTCGTCCCTTTGGCCCCATCTCCTTCTTCTCACTACGCGACCGCTACGGCGTCACGCAATTGGTGCTGGAAAAGGACCTTTTGCAGACCAAAAGTGAGTTTAGCCAGAAAAACTGTTAAGATCTGAGCTTTAACTCTTGTTTTTATTCATTTTGTGGCTGTTTACAGACGATGTGGTGAGTAAAATTCGACCCGAGTCGGTGGTGCAAGTCTCCGGTACTGTACGAGCCCGACCGGCCAATATGCGCAATGATAAGATGGCGACGGGGGAGTGGAGATTGTTGTGGACGATATCGTCGAACTCAACTCGTGTGTGAACCTACCGATCCAAGTAGCTACCGGATCAGAAGTCGCCAATGAAGACACGAGATTGCGTCACCGATACTTGGACCTACGGCGAACAGCATTGCAGCAGAATCTGGTGGTGCGATCCCAGATTTCGTTAGCAGCTCGCAATTTTTGTGCTCTGAAGGATTTTGGAAATTGAGACACCGACGCTGTTTAAAAGCACCCCGGAAGGCGCTCGGGAGTTCCTCGTGCCCACACGTAATGAAGGACAGTTTTATGCATTGACGCAGAGTCCTCAGCAGTACAAGCAGCTGCTCATGGTTGGCGGATTGGACAGATACTTCCAGCTTGCGAGATGCTACCGCGACGAAGGTGGCCGTGCTGACCGCCAGCCAGAGTTCACGCAGATCGATCTGGAGATGTCTTTCGTCACGCGCGAAGACGTCATGGAACTGATGGAGCGTCTCGTGAAGGAGATCTGGAAGGCTGCAGACAAAGAGCTACCTGACCGCAAGTTTGTTCGCATGTCATTCAACGAGGCGGTGCATCGCTATGGTGTGGACAAGCCGGATACTCGCTACGGCATCGAACTCCAGGACGTGGACGACTTGCTGCAGGACTGCGAGTTTGGTCCGTTCCAAACAGCGATTGCCGACCGTAACCCCAAGATCCACAGCAAGCGCGGTGTGGTTCGTGCAATTAACGCAAAGTCTCTGGCGAGTAATGGATTCTCGCGGAAGGACACCGATGAGCTAGATAAGGCAGCTAAGCGCGCGTCCAAGACAGCCAGCGCTTTTGTCGTCAAGGTGGAAGCGAACAAGCAATGGAAGTCCTCGCTTGCGAAGAAACTGTCACCGACGGAGATTGAGCAGCTGACCGAACGTCTCGATGCTGAGGAGGGAGACGTTCTCATTTTCTCTACGGGGTCGTACCATGACGTTAACACACTTCTTGGACGCATGCGCGCACACACTTCGCAGTTGCTGTACGCCAAGGGATTCCTGCAAGAAGAGCTGGACCCGTCAAACTTCCACCACTTGTGGGTCATTGACTTTCCGATGTTCGAACGTAGCGAAGATGACGACGGCAACATTCTCGAGAGTGGTGACAAGGTGTCGCTTTCTGCGACGCACCACCCGTTCACAGCGCCAAGAGCTGACCACGCGGTGATTCTTGATGAGATTTTGGCGACAGCGGAGGATGCGGCGGCAAGAGGCGAGAAGAAAAGCTTACTTGACGATCCTGATGTAGTAGAAAAACTGTTGGATATCACCGCGCAGCACTACGATATCGTATGCAATGGCTGGGAGCTGGGCGGAGGGTCTATTCGTATCCACCAAGCCAAGTTGCAACAAGCGGTTTTCGAAGACGTCCTGGAGCTTCCGTCACTGCAGCGCCAGAGCTTCGAACATTTGCTTCAGGCATTGGGCCATGGCGCCCCTCCGCACGGCGGCATTGCGCTCGGACTGGACCGCCTTGTTGCCATTCTGTGCGGAGCCCCAAGTTTGCGCGACGTGATCGCTTTCCCAAAGTCATCTACAGGCAATGAGCTGATGACTAATGCACCAGGACCCGTTATGCCGGAGCAACTAGAGGAATATCACCTCGAGGTGCGCCATGAGGAAAAGTAGGTGATTGTGTGCCAGTTGCGATGAAAGGAAGGCTGTGCAGCGCAGTGTAATAGACCGACTGTTATCGCTCCATATCATCTGTGAACGAACTGACCGTTTGAGAAAGCTTGAACGATTCAGCCATCCTGGGGCTCAAGGCTCACCTGTGTGATTCACACACTACGAACACAGCGATCCTGGTTGGAAGCTTTTGCGTGTCATACGAGCTAACAATCTGTAACTTCAGCACCATGCAGCTACTTGATCAGATACATCTCTTGCTAATTCTTTAACCCCACACTTCAGCCTATTCAAGTCTAAGAACTCGTCGTACTTGACGCTTATATGGCTCCGCCGTGCCTCCTGTCAGCTTCTCCTGTCAGCTTTTCCAGTCCTGACTCCGTCTGAGCATTTGTTCACCGACTGCCCATACTTACGTCGCAGTTCTAGCCGCCATATTGCTGACTCGGCCATCCAAAAATTGGTCGTAGTACTTGAGATTCGGACTGAGCTTCATCGCATCCGCTGACAGCGTGTTGAACCCCAACAACTTCTTGACATCGTCCGTGGTTTTGGGAGAATTCAACCAAGCCTTAACCCGCATCGTCATGAATTTGTCGTAGTACTTGAAATTGTCACTCGACTTGAACGCCGATGCTGAAAGCGTTTCTAACCGCAGCAACTGCGTGACATCATCGATGGATTTCCCACCGCCTACCCACATCAGTACACTCGAGTCCATGAATTTGTCGTAGTACTTGTAATTCTCATGAACCTTCAGTGCATCTGCCGACAGTTTCTCCATTCCCAACAACTTTTTGGCATCGTCAATGGACATCAAATCTCTTGCCCATTCGGTTGCTGTTCTCGACATGAAATCGTCGTAGTACTTGAAATTCGGGCTCTTCTTCAGTGTCGCTTCCGTCAGCTTGTGCATTCTCAACTCCTTCTTGACAAAGTCGATAGACTTCTTGTCATTCACCCAAATCTTCACCTGCTTTATTAAGAAGTCGTCGAGGAATTCGTGGAAGAGTTGGCCCTTGGCACTGCGCCGGAATGCATCTGCTTCTGTCAACTTGGTGAATACCTGCATCCCGAACTTTACCTTAATCTCGTCGATGTTTTTCCAGATCGCGTCAGCAATGTCGTCGGCATCTCTATTGGTCCTCGCCACAGCTTTCGTTAACAGGTTGTTGGATTCTCTTCTGAGAAACGCCTTGATCTCAGACGTGCCAATAAGACCTCCAAAAGGGTTAACTCTCTCCTCGGAGTCCTGCACGTCGGACAAAACAGCGTCCACCTCTTCGATTGAGTCGTCATTGTCTGCATTATCAGTGGCGTTGCCATTACCGTGGACCTTTGCGGTGGGGTGATTACGAATAGAGCTGTTTGATGAGGTCACCGATTTCGTGTGACCTGAATCAGTTGCAATGGAGAGAACGTCGCTTCTGGCGAGGAGAGCGACCATTATAAGAAGAATACATCGGAGTTGATGCATGACTTCCGCTGAGAAAGCAAAGTGGTGGGAAATTGAGGACTGGTGGGTGAATCATGAGTATTAGCGTTGAAATGTACTCTATGACAAAGAAACATATGGTACAGGTACAGTGTTGAGGTCGTAAACATGACTAGCGGCATTGTCCCAGCCAATCATATTCGAGTACTTAATGAGAGCTGCATCTGATTGGCTGACTATAATGTCCTGAACTGACTTGCCCATCGCACAGATATAACGCATACTTAGTATGTACCAGTACACTGGAGAAAGCATGTCCACACTACAGTACTAGTGCTTCTGTAGTATTATTTACGGCACATGCACCGAATGAGGACTGTGCATGTACTGTTGTATAACGTGTTGACGTTCATCCTGCCACCTTCGTTGCATTTTGAATCAACTGGTCGAGAGCATCGGCAACGCTGAAGTGCTCTGCGCAAATCTCTTTGATGTTCGCCGAACTGAACTTCTGGCTCGAACCTTGCAATGCTGAGGAATTTCCATAATTCAGTTCATATGTACTGAATTGTCTGATTGTACCAACCGAATTAATGTGTACTGAATTCGTTTTTACTATTTAAAAATAAAAAAACGAACTTATGAAAGAATTGGTGTCTACCGGCGCCCTCCTCGTGTGGACTGATAAAGCCTGAATGAGCACACAAGAGGACCGACCTGTATATCGAGCTTGTTTGGGAATCCCTCGAGGGCGAACTTGCCTGTATGATTCTCAAAGGGATCCAACAACCGAACTAGCGACTCTCTTTCTCGTCAAAGAAGACGTCGTCAAAAAAGGTTCTATCGTTGCCAAGAGCATGCCGCTGGCAATACAGGGAACTAGGCTTGCTTTCGTCGTTGGGGATAAGCTCAGTACCTGACGATGAAGACAATGCAAAAATGTATGAAGTGCTCAATCGGAGAACCCGGACGACGAAGAGCGCAGTCGAGATGCGCCTGCGCGTAAAACTAAGGAGGTCACTTTAGTGTACGCCTTCCAGTCCTTCAAGCGTGGAGCAAACAAGAAGATTGACAAGTTCATTCAAGACGCCTTTGCCAAGTACCAACTACTGGAACTTCTGAAGGTCGCAAACGATAGGAAGCGGTACATATACGTACAAGGACGACAGTGACGGCTACACAAAAATAGAGCTTCTAGGATGAATGAAATTTGTCCGACTTCGAACGCGCAAAGGGTAGAGTACGGGGACCACCGCGCCGATGAAGATGCGTGCCGACGCTAGCAGCCGATACCCGTACGACCGCGTCATCACTGAACTACATAACCTTGTCGCGTCAACAAGCGGACTTCATAATCAAGCGCCAACGTGGTGCTGCGACTGTTTCGGCCGTACCATGATTATGACGACGAGTCATCCGAGAAAGCTCGACCAGGAGCTCATGCTCGGGTACATGAATGGCACCCAGATTCAAAACTAATGCCGTGTTTTACACGGGGAAGCTCTGGGTTTTAATCGCCATTTCATGCTTAATTGTGCGACTTAGAAAGTAAGAATTATGGCAAGAGTACTCATAGCGCGGCCGTGATTAATTTCCTAATACACCCACCTTCATCACTAAACCTTACACAACTGGTACGCCTGGGACCGGCAAGACCAGTGTGATTAAGGCAGTGGCGGAGAAGACTGGACGCCATATCGTCAACATTTCGCTGGGGAAGATCAAGACGAACCAGGAACTCATGGACGCCATGTTTGATCTGCGCTACGCTGTAGATGGCCTCGATCTACCGGTGCGCATGAACTTTAAAGACGTCGTTTTCGTGATGGAAGACATCGATTGTGCATCTTCAGTCGTCGCAAGCCGTGAAGATGGTTCGACTACTTCGGTTCACGAGAACGAGGCGGAGTCGCCTTCAGCAGCAATAGAAGATACAGACAATTCAGCCGACGAGCCGACGGTAGAGTCGCTGTCGTTCTATCAGCGCAAAAAGAGCTGCCACGTTTCCCTTACGGCCCCAGCTTGATGGGAATGGGAATGGATGACGACGACGACGACTTTCTGACTGCTTTGTTACAGTCCCAAGCAGAGTTCGAAGGTTTCGGACCGAAGATGAAAGGAGGATTCGTGTCGTCCTCGAACTCGACCGACAAACTCAACTTGGCCGGTGTTTTGAACGTTTTGGACGGAGTTATTGACTGTCCTGGGCGAATTGTGATCATGACGACCAACCATCCAGAGCTGTTGGACCCGGCACTCGTGCGACCAGGTCGGATCAGCAAGAAGCTGCACTTGAGCTACATGTCCATTCAGCAGATGGAGAAAATGGTTGCGTACCACTTTTCTATCACGCTTTACAGAAGAGCAACGAGATCGATTAGAAGTTGCGAGAGGAATTTCCAATAACTTAATTCAGCTCATATGTACTGAAGTACCAAAATTAATTCAAGAATGGCCCTTTTGAAGATCATTTAGAAAATACGGTATAAATCCCTCACAAAACGGTCGATTTTGGACCGTTCTGTTCAGTACCGACCATTTCATACACCTCCTTTTGTAATTTGCAGAGCAGATCTTTTAACCAATCGATGCCAGTATAATCTACCGTAGCTGCAAACAAATTTCTAGTGTGGACCACGCAACTGATATTTTTCTGCAATATTTATTCGTTTTGACGGGATTTTATGCAAAATTTCTGTGTTGAGGTAATCATGGGGTTGAAGTCGTGATGTGAATCCCACAGCTTCGAAGCGAGATGCTACTCTATGGACGTAAGAGCCTCATAATTTGCATACTGACAACTAGATGTGTGCATGTACTGCGTGTTCGAATTTCTATAGTGAGACCAAGTTTGGTGCAGGTCCACACCCCATTACAGAAATGCCGGGGAAAAACTTCTTGGAGGAAGAGGGTAATCAGCTCGTGCAAATTGCACACACGCAGGCAGCTACTGGAAACGGCAGAATACGATGGCGAGACGTTGCACGCAAAATGACAAGGTGGAAACGGTTCCCTCCAGAGCTTGCGCGGCGCTTGAAGTCATTGAAACGCACGTATGGCGTTGATCCGGCAGCTTTTTCTCGACACTACAAGCTTTACGTGGAAGGAGAAGTTCTCATGTTGTGCGCTTACGACAAGCTAATCGGCTCAATACACAATCTCAAGCAGGAAATACAGAAGCAGCATCAATGCCATCGGTGGTGCAACTCGACGGATCCGATGCGGGTATTGGTTCTCCTGACACTGCGTCGGTGACAGTACTAATGAATTCGCAACTCGACACAATCATTTCAAATTAATTCTGTTACATGAGATGGCTGGTACGTTATTTGAATTGTTTGGATTATTTTATATAGTGCACATAATACTGAAGGAGGAATGTTACAACTAACAAGTTTTATTTTGTGCTATTTTGCGTATGTCAACGTTCTTAGGATCGGCTACGGCATCTCGTGTTGTATCATCGATATTCAACACAATAACAAGGCAGCTGATCATTTATCCAGCCACTGCGCCGCACTTAAATGCTGGTGAGCTTCTACCAAGTGCTGTAAGCAAAATCATATCAGCAATTCGCCAGTTTGGGCCAATAAGTGATCAAGATGTATTTCTAGACACTGGTTCTGGGGTGGGCAATGTTTTGGTCAGTTTCGATTGGAGACGAAAGTTCGTGCGAACGGACTTGGGGTGGGTTGCTGCAAGCGCGCCGTCTGTGATAACGCAGCTTGCTGGCCGAGCTTACAAAATTTGGAGGTGTACGCAGATGATGTGCGGAATGTGTCGATGTCAATGATACATCCTTATACTAGCTCAACGATTGTGTACGCAAATATCCAGCGCTTCGAACAATCTGCAGTTAATCATGTTATGGAAGACCTTCTATTCATGAGTGAGGTGCGAATTGTTGTCCTCACCGCGAGCGTCTGCCCGCGTCATAGTGCTGGCATGCACAAATGGTTTCTGTAGCCGTTGGAGATTGGACACCATCGTAAGAGTATCGACAAGCTGGACAGCAAATTTGGTTAAAGTGTATCTGTATACCGAACAGATGTAAGGTGGTGCTCATACTGACGTTTATTGTTTCAACGCAATTCCAATACTAACTCTGTGATTTCTTGTGCATTTGTACGACTAACGTGCTTGCATTATGTCGTTGAGCTCGCTGGTGTAGTTGAATGAGTTTCATGGCTTTGATGCTTGAGTTTGTACAACCCAGACGACGTCCGTAAGTTTCCACTAGTCGAAAAGAGCTTCTGAGGCAGGTTGTACTTATGGAAACGCTCCCAGCATGTTCAAGTAGGTTCCGCGCATACATGAGGCGCAGGTGCTGCTTGATGAACAAGCCGACAAAGGCTTACGCTGTGCAATGTACAGTGATCGGTGATCACTGTAGGAAAGCGGCCTTCCCAGCGACAGACCACACAATGACGCCGTCGCCTGGCATTTGGAAAAAATGTTTTGAGCTAACAGCGGCGCATTCCTTTGACGGGCTGCTTTCGATCATTTGTGAAGTGCTGTTAAACTGCCACGTCGTTTAGACTCAATACCAGTTACCAAAGTGTCGGTCACGCCATTTGTGAAAAACATTCTGGTGTCGCTAGGCGTCTCCTTCCATTTCCCTGACGAACGACGAAATCTCGATGTGGATCGCGTTGCCCTCTCATATCGAGCACCATCTTGCGAGTCATATAAGCATTAACAGGGGCAAAGTCAACAATAGCCAAGCCGAGCTTCTTGTACCATTTTTTTAAAAGAATGACTATCAGCAAGTGAAAAACGACCGCGTAATTGGTCGAGTCTGTCGACGCCCTGAATATTTGCGTTGTACCTTGCTACACACAATGGTGCAGTGAAAGGCTGCATACGAGTGCCTACTCTCCGAGTCAGCGCTGTTTCGGACGACTTATCTGCATTTGATATCATTTTGACCACAGTGCTGTCAAACCACGACACCGCCGTCATTTGGTGTGCCTCTGACACGCCTTGACGATATTGACCTCGCTGACACTCTTTCTTTTCCAAAATCACGTGCCGCGGAAAATGCGAGCTCTTCGGTCGAACGGTTCCTCTACCATACAATCCTTTCAATCGGAGCGCAGCAAGAAGCTGCACTGACATGTAGTAGTTGTCGGCATTTACAACCCGATTGCTGCCATATAGCGGTCGAACAACTTCTAAAACCTGTCCACGAATCACGGAAAGAGCATCAAGCTCTACGCGTAATTTCTCCACAGCTTCTGGAGTAGTAACACCATCCAGACGTTCCGCAAGATCACTCTCACAATGCACACGAAAATATAGTGCTATCCACGAAGTCGCACATCATAGTGTGTAAATTCGAAAATGGTATTTACCACCCGGTTTCATAGGATTGTACATGATTAATCTTCGGTCGTACTTGGTCCTACACGCAACGCTGACTTCGTCCAGAGAAACGTCTCGACCCACTTCCACGTATGTTCCTCCTGTCACTTTCAGCAAGTTCAGTAGCGTCCGAATTCTTCCCACTGGATCGTTACGTGGTGCTGGATTTGTTTCGCCTTGATCTGTATCGAGAGAATCCCGAGCCGGGCGTCTCGAGGCACTCACAGGTAATACAGGCTGATCGCCATTATTATCATTATCATCACGGTCATTAGCAATTGAAGATGAGCTGTCCTCCGCAGTTGTCGCAATCGTCGTCGTCGAATGGGCTGGGGATGCTTTCTCCATGTATTGAAAGCAAAAACACTTGCGCAGCAATTTAAATCTACTGATAGACATAACACCATCAAGACCTGAACTGAATCCCCCAAAGGTAGACGTCAACTTGTTTCCCTCAATAGTTCGCGTATTCACCTTTTTTGACCAACTTCATGTAAAACAGAATTCCGAGAAAAAATCATCAATTCTTATAGTTTACATGGGCAGTTACCTCCAATCCGCTTCTTGCGTTGATATGCACGTAGCCCGACGATTGTTTGGTTCAATACTTCGACCCAAAAGTAAAATGGAAGGTACGCAAAAAAACTGGATGAGGCCGAATGCCCAAAGAGATGGCGAAATTAAGGCCGATTCCTGGTCTTGGTCGAGCATCTTCGTGCTCATACAGGTCGTCAGGGCCTTCCATCTGTGCAAGTGGGTCAAATTTCATATCTACAATACTTCCGACCTCAGCCATAGAGTTTGGAAGAATAACAACAGGATCATACCACGAATAATTGTCTTCCGCTTCTTCGATATCACTTACATCTTTGAAAAATTCTGCTTCGCTGTTGCCGAATTGGCAGAGTGCTCTCCACGCTGGCTTTGTTGGTGAGCTCATCACATTGTTGTAGTTTTCAATCCCTCGCTGTACGACGCTCATACTGACCAATGGATTCGCTGTCTGAAACTGTGTGTCAATCCAATGAACTTCAAAACGTGCCTTCTTTATGTCGAAGCGGGAGACCCGGCCGACCAAATACGAACTTCCAGTTTCCTTGTACACTTTTGATTGTTCTTTTACAGATGAAAGTGCTACCAACTTGGCAAAATACAGCTGACGCAGCGATGCTGTAGTCGCAGTGGATGTTGGTCGCACTGTAGTAGACGATGACCCACTGTTATCAATTCTCGTGTCGTTTATCTCTGCTTGTTCGCTTGATACCGATCTTACGCTACGCACCAAGTTGCGTTCTTCAGCAGTGTCCAGTGCTTCAGTAAGGCTTCTCTTTGGCTTTCTAGACTGCTTTTTGGGATTGGAAGTCTTCGAAGGAGCTTTTTGCTGACGTTTTCCTGCCGCTTTTGACTGACTTGTAGTTTTCGTTGGTCGATGCCTCTTATTCGCGGTAGCTCGTGCTGCTTTGTTTGAAAATTGTTGTTGTTGCGGCGGCCGTGAGTTCACTACAGATTCTGTGCCATGTACCGGCTGCCGTGGATGCCTAGACACATATCGTTCAGCTTCCAGAGTCTGTTGTACTCTCATAAGAGTTTCATATTCACGAGTAAAACCGTATTCACATCTAAACACTGTTCTTGTAATATATTACCGCCAGACGTGTGCATCCGTCCGCCTGGCAGTATACCTGGGACGTCTAGAGTCACCATTCGCACCGAGCGCGTCTTCCGTTTGTCCTTACTCAACACCTCGCTCTTCGATTCCGTTGTGAAAATGCAAACCTTCTTGCACCTTTGCCTGCCTACATTTCACATACATTAAATTAGATGTGTGCGTTTATCCAATTTACATACTCAAAACAAGATGTATCGCCACAATCCTGTTGAGTTGTGTGCATGAAGCTGGTAGTGGTCTTACCTAGCGTAACATTTACGTTGCTGCTAGTCTCAAACACTGGCGTTTCTCTTTGGAAGACCAGCTTGGTAATAACAACTAGAACCCAGTATGATGTCCAGCTTGCGGTGGTCAGGTTGCTGTGTCAAACGATTATGCGGTTGCAGTCCATCGCGTCTTACACCAGCATTTGTTGTAGCAGTTGTAGAGAGTAAGTGCTGTGTTATAGATCTGACTGACGGCGATTGAAGAGAATACCGTCCTTAGGCATTCCGACGCATTTCTCCTGTCCTGAGCGCTAAAGCTGACGCTAAACCAAATAGCACTGCAACAATAAAGTCATACCCAATAGTATCGCTAGCTTATATGTATAATGCTCAGAGCGGGCTTTCAGTGTGATGCCGACTTAAAACAAAGCTGGTTTGCCTTCTTGGCTCGAGCCAGAAGCGCTTGGTGCCGCGCAGACCCTTGTGTGCGTTGCTTCGCATCAAGGTGGGATGTGCTGCAGACGTGGAACTGGAAATGTTTCTGCAATTTATCAAATTTACTTGCATTAAGCCCCGTGTAGCCAAATGGTTATAGCCAATCAGCAAAAGATCTAGCTGGTTATTCCTAGCGCCTTTGTTTCGGCCAATAGGAAAGATCGTCAGAACTGTCTATTTTAGCACGTTTGTTGCACCATCTTCCAGTGGGACTTGTGTGACGTTGGGACCGTACAAAAATTTCGGTTACCCTTCTTAAAGTACACTGCCCTCTGATTGGACCGATCGTTAAAGAGACAGCTGCGACGTATGTGTGTGACAGAGGTGCACAGCTGCAAGAATGTGGAAGCTTTGGACTTGGACGTCAAGGTGGAAGTGGGGATCACAGGACCGGAAGCACGTCCGTCCGAACGGACCTGCGGTACGTTCGGTCCGCCGACCTCCCGGCGGTGGGTTAGCCTCACAGGAAGGCACAAAATGCCTCGGGAATGTATCCCGAGAGACATCCCACCCCTGGCTACACCTATTGATGTCTGCCAAGAAGTCCAAGAGCGCTAGCACACAAGCAGTTCAAGTTATACGTCACACCCAACGTCAAAGTACAAGACATCGTTTCGACGGACCAAGACTGATACAGTTGGAACACTGAAAGTGTATTATCCACTGTTGTCAAGCCAAGATCATACAAGAACCAAGTGCGTCCAAGAGTCCGTCCGAACGGGTGGGTGCCCGTCCGAACGGACGGCCCTTCCGAATGGACATGGCTGATTCCCATGTACCCAATATCCAGTATGACAAACCTGACCATACAAAGTCCAAGATACTTCCGACCGACCAAGACGACCGACCAAGATCTGTTGTGCACGGAGAGTCGGACGGTGGCTGGACTCTGTAGCAACTGACTGGGTGCGAAGGATCTGCTGCACGACGACTGCACAAAGTTAACCCACCCCATGCTGAAACCAAGTCAAGATGACACATCCAACCAAGATAAGATTAGCATACGTTTATATTACAGATAACTTTAACAGAGTTCGTTTTGCCTGGAAAGCAACAAGCCCCTGGAAGAAACCTGTCGACAAAGGCGTTTTTAATACCCCCGAAGGACCAAGTGGCTGCGCTGGAATCTGGACACGTCGGAACGCGAAGGACGCCGTGTGGACTCTCGATAAGTTAAGTTCATGTTAGACGGGGACCAGGCGACGCGCGCTCTGGGTTTAAATGTTGTATTTCATATTCCTGTTAGTGGTTTCGTCCAACGGGACTTCTATTTCATATTACCCTGCGGTTATAGGAGGTTGTTAGTAGTCGCCCCTATAATTATATTGATTGATTACTGTGTGAAAGGACCGATCTCGTTTGGACGTATTTCCTCCATTTGGAGGTGGTGCGCGTATATTTGATTGAGGTAAGGCCTGTTCGGAAGTTGACCAGTACTTCCGAACGGACGTGCCTGTGAGACTGGAGGTGTGACCCACCACTCGAGGGTCCTTAAGAATAAGAGTGGCTGTATATTTGTATATAACTCTGTGTATTGATTGGTTATCTGTGGAAGAACTTTGCTAGTGTTCTCTCCCTCAGTTTGTGTGAGTACGATTCGGAAGGTTCTGAAAGTACGTCATACACCCTACATATTTGTATTGATTGGCGTCATATTAACAACTCATTAGGTGGAACTCCGGGCCAACCGAAGACAAACGGGCCCAAAGGGATTACACAAGGTCACACGCCAACTCCGTTCGGACACCAGTTGTCCGTCCGGAGACTGACCCCCAGAAAGTCAAGGCCCTTCCGTTTGGAAGGACCCCAGGTTTCCCGTACTTTCTGGGGCACGCAAGGACTATACACCCTGGGCGATAAAAGGCGTTCACCCGCCTCGCGTCACCTGCAGCACATCAACTCGTTCACGGATGACAAGTTGAGAGTGGAACCTCCAGAAGGAGCCATTTTGGCCCTCTCTGCAGTCAAGTTACTTGACTTTGTATGGTATACAATTTCGAGGCAATCGCGAACAGGTTAAATTGTTACTTGACGGCATTAGAAAGTACGAGAGGATAGTCTCCAGATCACACATGGTGGTCTGGATACATGGCAGAGAGCTACCAGTCAATCAATAGTGCGATGACGATAGGAGGCGAGGAGTGAGGCAGTCGAGGACGCAGTCCGAAAACGAGCTCACTTCCTCTTTGCCTCAGACCCCGAGCACAAGTCTAGAGTAAAGTTATTAGAACAGAGGAATAAAGGAATAATACACTATAGTGCCCACTACATATAACGCTTTAGTTGCGAAAGGTACAAGTGCTCGCGATGAGCGAAGGCTTGACTCAGATGAATCCTCCTACCATGCTAAGCGGAACTTCTTAGTGATTGGCTGAAACTTCCCAAGGAATATGATATGGAGTGGTGCAAGGATGACAAGGAGGATATCAACACTGTGCTGAGGAGTGTCAAAAGTTCGTTTAATGATGATTTGCTGAATGCGTTGTGTGAGGCGAGCTAGGGTATTTCCATTGATGAAGTGACTGATGACTTCCAGCTGGAAAAAATCTACCATCGCCGACAGCTACCATGACCAAGTTTTACCGCCTGTAAATGAACTGTTGTGAATGAATTGAAAATGAACAAGGATAACCATGACATCCAATCTCGTGTGACGGATTAGTTATTTTCGTGCAACTCGCTGATCAAAAAGTACGGTTTCACTACCTTTTTCGATGGAGACAAGGGGTCGAAACAAGTACAAATTGCTTGTGAGCTCGCTGCCAAAGCGCTAAAGGAAAACGTCAAGAATGAAATCGACTACCGCTCTCTTGATGCTCAGACTAGTATAATGGGTCTTTTGAATGAAGGTGAAAAATCCTTTTTTGAGAGTGAGCCGCTGATGCCAAGACTTCAGTTCTTGTCCGTGCCCTTATCCCTCTTTCGAGGGAACCACTGTCGCGTCCCCAAACACTCAAGCACATTCACAAAGTTTCCACCTCCAAGACTCCAAACTTTGCACACACACACTTTCGTCGACCCACCTCACCACTCCCTGGATTCACGCATGGTTGTCGTAACTAACAATACACTTGCCTTTGATCCCCATGTGATGCCGTATCGCTCATCTACGTCATCCAGGTGCAACATAAAACGGAGATGTTAAAGCTGGTCAATCAGCAAGCCCTTGAGCAAGCAATTGAAGATCATGCTCTGAAAAGGAGGCGTGGATGGAACATCAAATCGAAGGCTCGCTACCAGTACGAGCAGCAAAACAAGAAACGACCTGCCAATGGCAACCGTCACCCGCCAGACAGCGCACGAAGCAATATCTCTTTCGGAAAACGGGCCAACCAGCCGATAAAAAGGTGATAAGGGTAAGAAAGGACCCCAAGCCGGGTGTTTTTCATTGTGAAGGAGCATACTACCTCAGTGACTGCCCTACCGCAACCACAGAAGATCGTAAACACCTCTCAAAAATGTTTTGGAGGATGCGTTGACGGTACCGTTTAGTGCGGACAGCTGCGCAGATAAATCTGGGATAAGCATTATGTATAGAAAATTTGTGGAAGCTGGAAGTGTATATTTGTTGAAGATACGGGCTACCCTGCATCTGCAGTGATCTTCCACGTGAGCACCTAGCTGTGATCTGCTCGCAGAGACATTCCGAACCATAGTGTTTCATACACACGGTGACTTACATGTAGCAGTCGAGAATGTTCTAGACTATGACGATCAGTTTGGTTGGGGATCTCTAGGTGTACAGGAGAGATAGCAACTACAGTTCCATAACGATAAATTAGTTCACTTTCATTTCTACCATCTTAAGGGCAAAGTGCAATAGCATTTGGAGAAACCTTTTTCATGAAAAGGTGCCGATTGTATCTTGATTGAAGTAACCATGACGGTAAACCTTCATCTGAGATTATGTACAGCTGCAGGCAGTGTTCGCATAGCTAAACCAGTTGAGTAGTTTATTATTCCTGGTGATACGCGCGAATCTCTACTCGGTAACGACGTTTTAATGATGTTAGATACTGACGTGCAGCGGTATCTTGATTTGTTCGTGGCCAATGCCGTTGGAGGTAAACATAATGATGGGTTTGACGATCCTGACCAATAGAACAAGTGTGGAGTTGAGTGACGAACTTCAAGCTGCTGTGAAGAAGCTCATTGTGAAAGCAGTAGGAAAGATTTTCCTGTGGAGCTAGTATCTGTGCTTCGACGTATTATCGATTGTTTTGATAATTGGAGCCTCAACTTAGGAGATGACCCTCCTGCTCGGGTGCCCCGCCTATGAAAATCCGTTTTGAAACCTGGAGTAGCGCCGTATCGCTGCAAGGCGCGGCGATACTCATCCGAGGTGTGGAATTTTCTGATAGATTTGGTTCGTTTAGGGTGGATGTACAAACCCACTGAGAGTAGATGCGCATGCTTAGTCCTCCCAGTTCATAAGAGCCACGATTTTTGTCAAACAGCAGATTACAAACCAGTTGTCACGCACATTGAAGCAATTGTGGTGTATTGCCAGATTTGCAGATGGACCTGGAAGTTGTTAAAGATGCCACGTTTTTGGTATTTCCGACTTCATTGAAAATTACTGGCAGTTAGCTTTAGCCGAGAAACGTCAGGAATCTCTCTCCTGTATGACGCACCGTAAAGTTTACACGTCTCGTCGTACACCACAAGGTACACGGACGCAGCACCATTTTTTTCAATCGACAAGTCAAAAGTGTTTACAGGAACTTTCACACATACACTTGCTTGCCTGGATCGATGACTTGCTGTTGTTTCCGCCCAACGCATCATTCGAAACTGGAGCGATTGTTTGAATTGTTGGATTTTTTCAGCTTCAAGATTATCCTGAGGAAGTCAAGCCTGTTCAAACGAAAGGTCCGGTGGTGTGGCAAATCATTAGTGGTTACATACTCCATCACGACCCGGAACGGATTTGAGTGCTGCAAGCACTCCCTTATCCAAGAACGGTCGGTGAATTGCAACAGTTCCTAGGTGCAACAGACTGGATGAGAGACACATTGGTTGACTACACCCGAATTTTGCGACCACTGCAAGACGCATTAGATTTCGCTTTCTAGCTCTCACCGAAACGAACCAAACATATAGCTACATAAATTGAAATCGTTTTGAGCGAGTCAGAAAAAATGCATACAACCAAATGATAGAGCTGCTACTGACTAGCGTGCTTATAGCGTTTCAAAAGAATGAGCTGCAACCTGTTTGTGGCGAAGCTCGATGCAATTTTGCTGCCTGGTGACGGGTCAGTAAGACCCAGAACCAAGTTCCGGGCGGCGTGTGCTACCTTGTGTATCCCTCTCGGGCCCGTTTAATTGTGGATAAGCGCACATTCAAGTCTAATGAACTGATGGGGAGACGTCCAAATTGATGGACTAAGTGGCTGCCATCACAAAGTGACCACATGGGACATACAGGCGTACGTTCCGAGAAGGTGCCGTAACCCACCGATGGTTCACGATCGCCATCCAATGTGCAGTCATTTCGACACACGATCAGTGGTACTATCATTTTAAGATGGGTACAGATCGTCAACATTATGGGTGCGATCCCTGGGTGGTTGATTCATGGTACTATCATTTCGATATGGGTACAAATCACTTATTCTGTGAGATCGACTCCCCATGTCGATGTGGTGCAATCATTTCGATACTATCGCGGATCGCGGTTACTATGGAGTTAACCGACAGGTACATGATCGCGGATCGCTGGACGATACAAGTCTAAGGGTTGTTGACGTGGGTACACTGTGGACCTATGAGTGATGGTCTGAACGTGGCGTAATCAAATGTGTGCAGACCTGATTTGCGCCCATGGAACGGGATCTTTGCGCGATCTTTTAAGGACACATCAAGCGACACGCAAGGACAGTGTAGAGGAGGGTAGGATGAGGTAGTTGTTGATAGGAAGTTAAGCAGAACAGAGTCGAATTCACCTCGTAGGACACAAGCGCTTCGGGGTCAGTCGGGCACGGGCAGTATATTGGCCCACCCGACGCCAAGTGTCTGCCCTGTGGAGTCTCTGGATATACTGGCCATACGCTAACTCTCACCCAAAAATACCCCCAGCTATCAGGAGCGGGTACAACAAGGAAAGGACAAGGACACGCACGCGACCTAGGACTCAGCTCATCTGGCCCGCCACACCCGATCTCGAAGTATCGATCAAGGCTGGCAACAGTCACCGACGGTAGTGTGAAGCATATCCGCGCCGCTATTAACACCCCTCGTCTATTGTAGACGGCTCAGTCTTCACCGACTTCTCTTCAATACACCAGGAGAGCGCAACCCGACCACCGACGGGTACACAAGGTGATACAGCGTTCAGCACACACACACATACGGCAGATCGGAGTACCCCCTCCGTAGTCGGTGGTTTGGGCACCGTCCACTAGTGATTCCAGGACAAGGTCTCCCTAATCCCGCCACGCCACATAAACTTGGGTATTATCTTTGAACGTCGTCTAAATCGATGTTTTGGGATGAATGGGGGTGACACTGAAACGAAAGTTGCTCCATATAACGTTAGACTACGAACCAGTGCAAATACATGGATTTCAGGGTTGAATCCCGATTCAGTGGTCTGGATCAGGAATATCGAGATTTCCACGTGACTTTTAGACTATTCTACTCCGAGTACACGAAATTCTGCATGTATGAAGTCAAGGCTAGACGGGACGCAACATGCCATGCGTTTGCATGTTCGTGTTAGACTCCCCATTGGTCAAACTGTTGAGGACGAGGTCGGACTTGAACGTAACGCCTGCGTTCAGTGAATGCACATCCTAAAACCGCAAACGCTTAAGTCCTCGGGCCCATCTTCAACTTATGCATGTTCTGTCCAGCGGAGTAAATCCAGGATCCAGGTCAGTTTCATGTCACATATTATATATAGATCCAAACCTCTGTGAACCAACCATTCTCCAGGTCAGACTGTTCAGCGTCCAGGGAAAACCCTTTTCAGCTTCGTCACTTTGGTAACTCACAACAGACTTTGAGTTTACCTGGTTGCGCTATCTTCACTATCAAGTGGATTTTAGCCAGGACCCACTATTTTTAGTTTTAGGAAAGAGTAGCAGGGATGCTATTACTGCATTCATCCATGGACTTCAAGGTTGTGAACCGAATCCTAAATAACATTTGCGAACGGAGCCGAGTTTAGCATACTGCAGTTTGCACGCGATTTAACATCGAGTAACAAAGCGCTCTCTCAAAAACGCCTCATCAACTATTGGCAGAATACAAGCATCGTGAACTGATATGTGATGCAAACTTAGATGACAATAAGTATACAGTCCCATGTATAACTCAAACCTGGATGACGTGATGCTCCACGGCGCAAGCAATTATTGTTTGAGGGAAGGCCTCCAAGATAAACAGAGGCCATAGCGTTAACTTAAGCTCACTTGTCAATTTCCTATCAAATAAATAGACTACGGCCAAATCAACGGGAGCTTCGCCAACTCCCCCAGCGTATCTTCATCCCTGCAGACACTACAAATATATATTAAGCTGTGTACGCTGCTGCGACTAAGACCATGACCAAGACCCGCACTTCGAACGCAAGCTTATCTGTGGCCGAAGTTGAAGAACGTTCTTCTGTGCTGATCTTCACACCCATACTGCATCCACGACTGACGAGCACTTCGCATGTGTCGTTGATCAAATGGCTTCGGGACCGCAGAGAACACAAAGAATCCATCCGGAACCGCGCCAAGGGCGCCACCGACGGTTTGATCGTGTCCGTCAAGAATACCTTTGACGACGGGTTGCTTCGTCTCTAGTGTCGGCTGCGCTGGCGAATGTACATAGAAGACGTTGCCGACGAGAGCATCCTGGCTGAATCGAGAAGATTGACGATAGCGTCTAAAACAACGTGCCGAACACTGATATTTAACTGCGAGAGCAGGTCCGCATGAACATGCCTGATAGTGATGTGCATGAGTGAGTCATTCAGTATTTCTTGTAATGCCACGAAATCTCTGACAACCACGGTTGGCGCCGGTTTTCCACTGGCAGTGATGGCAGAAAGCAATTGACCCGAGTGCTTATTGCTCAATCTCTACGAGAGAAAGTTGAGCGCACCGCTCGCTTCCAGTTGCGGAAAGCGGCATTGGATGAAGTCGTTCTATACGACCTTATCCTCGAGAAGGCCCTCGAGCAAGAGAAAGTCTGCCAACGCCAAAAGAGTGCAAAACGCGGTAGGGGCGACGACAATTTTGAGCGTCCACCACTGCGGACCAAAGAAAAAGGGTCCCTGAAGAAACCGAAGTTCACCAGTGAACCCAAACTGTCTGCCGCAAAGCCAGCAACAACAGTTTTGACGAATCGCCCTAAGCTGCCGCCCACTCCTTACCCCTCACTATGGCGAAGTTCATTGGCTAAATGAATGCCGGACAGCAACTTGTGATCGAGTGGCTGGGATCCGACGTAAGGTGCGTGCACAGCGAGCAAGCGATGGAACCAAAGCGGACTGTGGTCCGTCTAAAACGTTTCGGGAATGTTTCCCATGAAAAAAGCAAAATGGTTCTTGAAGTGCCTTACTGCGCTGATACCGGAGCAGATAAACCGCCATCAGTATACACCAATTGATCCAGTTCCAGGAGCGTGACTCGTAAGTCATAGAAGCTCCTGTTATCTATTCCCATTGTGTACGTGGCGGCTGGTGATTCATGAAATAGCGTGCTCATCCTCAGTGCAAATCCATCTACTCCTCAACACTGCTGCGGGGCCCGTCGAGCTCCATGGGCCGACGGAATGCCTCGTCATCGAGAACAATGAGTCAGAGTTCTTGCTTGATCAAGATATGCTAAAGTCACTAGGAATAGACATCGACAGACAGCTCAAGCAGTGGGAGATGAAGACGATAGTGAAGGTGTGACAGAAATGGAGGACGCCTTGCCTGTATAGGCTCCTCCTTGTACGGACGCAGACCTCCGATCTGTGCTTGACCGATTAGACAAAGTTTCAATGGAAAACGGTTTTACAAGCAGATTGGAACAGAAATTAAAGATCGTTGTATTCATGCATGACATTTGGAGGTTGGAACTTGACAACGATTCGAGGACAAAGATGGAACCGCTGGTAATTTGCCTTGAAAAGAAGCAACAGCCGTAAAAAGCAAATCTCGGTGCTACTCGCTAGCAGTGCGATCGACTTTAACAAGAAGTTAGTCGAACTCGGTTGGGTATATGAAAACCTCAGCAGCCGTTAGGCTAGTCCAGTACTACCAGTGCGCAACAATAGCAGCAACGTCGACGTCTACCGCCAAGCCTATGGCTATCAACTTGTTAGCAACGTGATCGAAGCACTTATCGGTACGATGCCGCACATGGTAACTCCACTCGAACATACTCGAGGTAAGAAACACTACGGATTTTTGGCGATTGCCTTGAGCCAAAAATTGATGACATACATCACAGACAACAAAATGTCGAGTTCCTCAGGGATGCTGTGATGCTGCCGTGCATTTTCAGCAGACGATGATAAAATGCTTTGATGCGATGCTCAACCAGTTTTTTTAATCATCTGGATTGATGACATTTTGCTATTTGCTGACGATGCAGACACGTATGTCGTAAAGTTAGAGGAATTCTTTGACTTCGTCGCATCGTTTGTACTTAAGTCGAGCGCCAATAAAAGCTATTTCAATCAACAATCGGTGAAGTGGTGCGGGCGCAACATCAACAGTGAAGGTGTATTGCGAAAATTGATGCATTACGGTCAATGCCGTATCCGACCACAGCAGGTCAGTTGTAGCAATTCTTGTCCGCCGCAAGTTGGATGCAGAATCCATTGTAGTATATATTCGTGCAGTAGAACCGTTACAACTACATTTAGATGATGCATTGAGCAGCAACAAGCGCACGAAACAAATGGCGGCTGGTATTGCAGTGGATATCCATGAGAATGAGCGCAAGCTTACGACCAAGTTAAGGATTTATTAGCAACATCAGCAACGCTAGCACTGCCTTACGACTCGGCCATAACCTGTGTATTTTCGGATGCTTCAGAAAATGGGTTTGTGGTGGTCGTCGCACAAGCAACAGGCTTCAACCCAAGGATTCCCGTCATTGCACAACAGCACAAGCTGCTTGCAGCGGGGCTGCGTAGCAAGTGCTTGGCACAGAGGAAGAGGGGGCGACTCTTTGAGTCTTAGACGTCCGTCTATCAGTCGGAGTTCCGACGACTGTACGTTCTTATGCAAGAACCAAGTATAATAATACTTCACAGTCCAAAACTGACTCTTGGACTATCTTAGTTAATTAAAAGTAGTTAAAAACACTTCTTAATTAACTTGCAAAATGCGAACTGAATTGAATGTTTTCTTATCTGCCTAAATCTCTTTTTCCTAAATGTATAGAACTAACTATTGCATACTTAGTTCTAGTCATGCACAAATGAATGGCGTTGCGCCCATGTACTGACATCAGTACTGACTTAGGGTAATCCGAGGGTACCAAGTACCAGTATCTCTTTGAGGAGGGATACGGATATCTTATCCGGACGATGTGTCCCCAAGGTGACCAGGTGTGGTACACCTTACTGGTCACCTTCATGTAACCCCGTTACATCCTCCCCATCAAACTGTCGACACCTCGTGTCTGGGCAAGTCTTGCCACATCACCGCGTTCTCCGCGGTTGCTCTGAGAGCATCTTCGAATTTGCAAAGTGCCCAGCACTGCATGCCCCCTGCCTCCGAGGCTTCTCCTGCCTCTAAGCAGCACGACAGCTCTCCGAGCTCTGACCCACAAGTCTCTGGGTCTTACGACCAGCGGCAACAACCTCAGCGTCTTCACGCTCCGCCTTTAAGGCATTGTCCCTTAGCTACATCAGCTAACGGGACTAACTCAAACGCACTTGGTGCGGAGACAGCGGTCCAGGACCGGACCAAAGGGAAGGCGTCCGAGCCTGGGGCTCCAACCACACTCTCTGTGGCAGAGTATTTTCGTGCTCACGACCACATATACGGTCGCGCACGCGCGAGCAGCATCGCTGCGAGTATGAGCTCACCACCCAAGGATGGGAGCGAGATGGAGGTCGATTATGAGACCGACACTAGCGCACAGCGCGAGGAGGGAGAGATGAGCGATCCCGACGCTCTGGGTTCCCACGAACCGTTCAGCCCACCATACTCGGTGGCGTCAACGACAAGTCCCGCAACGGTCACGACGACCACGGTGACTTCGGAGCGCAGTCCACTGCGGACTCCCAATCCGTTCCCGGAACGAACGCTTGCGGATTATGGGGGCAGGGCCCTGCGCGATGCGCCTCCGCTGTCATTCAGCGATGAAGACGCCCCCATGGGTTCGCGTGTCGTTACGAACGATCTGGATGACGCGCAAGAGCGACAATTGGCTTCACAAGCCTCTCATGCGTTGTCGCGACCTCAGGCAGCGCCTGTGCGGTTCCCAAACCGTAGAGATTATGGCTTCGGGTCTCAGGACCCCGCTGGTCTCGCGCGCACCCATGCTAAGGCCTCGAACTTGAGTTCGTACCTTGCTGGTCCGCAGGCGACCACTGCCGACCAGATCGCACAGCGAGACGCGCTCCGTGAGCGCTTCCTGACAATGCAGGATATTCCGGCCGTCGAGTATCGACAGCGGATCGACGATCAACTCGCTCGGCGGCCGGTTCCCAACATGCGGACTTGTCCGCGGGTGTTACCCTGGGGAGTCATCGGATGATGACGAAGTGCATTTCATGCGCTGGGTGGAGAAAGCTCGGAAGCTTCCTTCACTCGAAGCTCTTATGGCGAGCTATGCCGAAGTAGACGCTTGTGTTGAGCGTGCCCTACGCTTTGCTTTTGCAAAGCTTAAGGCGAAGCGCAAGCTTTCGTACGGGTATCGTACGATGTACGCCAGCGCGACACCTGTCGCTCCTGCGACGACGTCGACGGAATCCGTCACTGCGTCAGCGGGTCAGAGCCGGAGCTCAGCTGCTAACCCAGCAGCTCCACCACCTAGTGTGAAGCGCGGTTCGACCGCGGCGGCGGCCACGGGCCCTCGCCCTGATGGGCGCGATCAAAAGCTTCCACGACGTCAGGGCAATCTTGCCGGAGGGGCACCTCGAACTCCCACGAGTTCTGCGAGTGTGGATAACCCCTCCACTTTACAAGATACTGGGTTTGACCCCGGCGACGACGTCGCGCTAAAAGACGATCCACATGAAAGTGGAGATCGCCCTGCTCGTCGAGCAACGCCGGCGGCGGCCGACTCGCACGCGAGTCCTGAGTTCGTAACTCGGTCTGAGTTTTCGAGTCTGACTCGACGGCTGAATCGCCATAGCGAGCGTTTTCGCGAGATACTCGAGACGCTCGATCGTTATGATAGCGATATCCGCGAGCTCCATGAGCGTGTGGATTGGGTCGAGACCCCGTGGACGTCCCGCGACGTCTTCGCGCTCTGGAGTTTGGGCTCGCTGAGCTTCGTGGCAGTGTTGGGGTCCTGACGGGCCTCCAACGGCCGGCAGCTCCTGCCTCTCAGCCTCTGGCTGTTCCTTCGGCAGCACCTGCCGCTCAGCCTCTGGCTGCTCCGCCCTTGGCTTCTGCCTCTGCGCCAATCGAGGCGAACGTCTCCTCGATGTTGGCGGAGCCAGCTCACTCGAGCTCACCCGCGCCGGGTCCTGGTAAGGCTTAAGTAAGCCCACGTAGAAGGTAGGATGCGTGCGCATCGCCTTCGGAAGGTTTAGCGTGTACGCCAGGCCCTTCTTAGCCACGACCTTGAAAGGTCCCACGAAGCGTGGCCTCAATTTCGTTTTAAAAACAGCAGACACTGCATGTGTAGGTAGGTTCTTAGCGTTTAATAAAACTAGGTCGCCGACCTTGAACACATCTAAATTGCCTCTGCCATTTGCATCAGCTTGTTCTTTTTGAACATCTTGGCTTTCAGCCATTGCGTCACGCACGTGTCTTAAGACACTTAGACGCTGCGACACAAAGTCGCTGATGTGCTTACGCACAGAAGCAGGGCTGACATCAGCAAGCCTGTCGGCTATCCCTCCCCGTCAAGCCCTGAGCCACGTCGTGGCGGTGTCAATGGGACACGCGGGTTAATTAACCCATTGACATAGAACTGCGTAAAGCCCGTTGACGCGTGAACCGCATTGTTCAATGCAAACTCAACAAGCGGGAGCATCGCGCTCCAACGCTTAGGAGTTTCAGCGCAAACGCTGCGGAGGACGTCCTCCACAACGCGGTTAACGCGCTCGGTTTGGCCATCGGTCTGCGGATGATCCGCTGTGGACATATCCAGTCGAGTGCCCAGAACTTTAAAGACTGATGTCCAGAACTTCCCGGTGAAGCGCGGATCTCGATCCGAGACAATCGTCTCAGGCAGCCCATGCTGCCGAAAGACACGGTCTAGGAACAGCGAGGCTGTTCCTTCTCCATCAATGGAGTCCGGCACAGCCGCTAAGTGAGCCATCTTGCTCAATCGGTCTACAAAGACCACAATGCCCGTGTTGCCTGCCGAATCTTTCGGCAGACCAAACACAAAGTCCATACTCATGGACTGCCAACACCCACTGGGTACGGGCAAACTCGCCAAAGGCGCAGCCGCATGCGGCGAGGGTTTGACCCTCTGACACGTCTCGCACGTGCGTACGTAAGTACTGACCCACTTATAGAGCTTGGGCCACCAGTACATCGCGCTCACAGCGCTATAGGTCTTTTCACGACCAAGGTGTCCGCTCACCGGAGCGTCATGTGCCTCAAAGAGGATCTTGTATTTCAAGTCCTCATCGTGAGGTACCACGACACGTGGTGGGTCCTCGGGACCGGTGCTGTAGTACAGCAGGCCATCACTAAGGCTGTAGCGATGAAGCCTCGCGCGTGTGCGCGCCGACAACGTCGGTTTAGAGTCCGCGGACTCTTCGCTCTTCAGAGCTTGCAGTAGCGCTACGCAAGAGGCGTCCTGCGCATACGCACTGCGTATTAGGTTCGTCACTGACGACGTCACCATCGTGACATGAGACAGCTCGTAATCCGGCCTGCGCGAAAGCGCATCCGCCAGCACGTTCTGCTTGCCCGGCTTATACTTCACTTCGAAGTTATACTCCGCAAAGAAGGAGAGCCATCGGGCCATTCTCTGAGAGAGATGGGGCGACTGGGTCGCTGTGCATAGTGACGCATGATCTGTGTAGATCACAAAAGGCTTAGAGCCTAGCAGGTGAACCCTGAACTTGACTAGAGCGTACTTCATCGCAAGTAGCTCTTTGTCATGAACTGGATAGTTCTTCTCAGCAGCTTTCAGCTGCCGAGACTCAAACGCGATGACGCGTTCACGCCCTTCGGCGTCTGCTTGTAACAAAGCACAACCGATTGCGAAATCGGACGCGTCACACACGACGCTAAACGGACGATCAGGGTCCGGTAACGCCAAGATGGGCGCATGAAGGAGACTCTCCTTGATTGCATCAAATGCAACTTGATGCTCGGTGTTCCAACACCAGTCCGTATCCTTCTTAAGGAGGTTGGACAATGGCCGAGCCATCTCAGCGTAATTCTCGCTGTACTTGTGCAAGTAATTGGCGAGGCCAAGCCACTTGCGCAAGTCCTTTGGTTCAAAGGAACCGGCCAATCTACGATTGCCTTGACCTTGGCGGGATCCGCCCTAAGGCCCTGCTTCCCAATGAAGCACCCGAGGAAAGAATTTCCTCCGCGCCAAAGACGCACTTGTCTGCGTTGGCGTACAACTTGTTGGTGCGCATGCACTCGAGCACAGCTCGCAGATGCTCTACATGCATCTCAACATCCGTCTTCCGTGCTCCGCACGACTATGGACGAAGATGTCATCGAAATACGTCTGTGCGTACGCCCGATGGGGCCTAAACAATTGCGTCACAAGACGATTGAACGTTGCCGGAGCGTTCGACAGCCCTTGGGGCATTACCAGCCACTCCCAGAGCATACCGCTCGGGGTGCTCACCGCTGTCAGCGGTACGTCACACGCTCGCATGAGCAATTGGTAGTAACCATCGACAAGGTCGAGGGCGCTGTACAGCGTACTGCCCACCATATTGTTCTGAAGAACATCCTTTCGGGGAATCGGTGTCTGCACCGGAATGGTGGCTGCATTCAGCTTATTGTAAGCATGCACAATGCGCCACTTGCCATTTGGCTTTCTGACACAGAATGTCGGGGTCGAGTGCGGAGACTTGCTCTCACGCACCATTCCGGCCTCGTGCTTGGCACGGAAGAAAGCGTCTATGACGTCACACTGCTCCTTAGGCAGTGGCCACTGCCGCGTCACGCAGTATTTGGTTCCTGGAACCAAATCAATCTCGTGGCGCACACCTCGATCGGGAGGTAGACCCATTGGCGGGTCTTTCGAGACAACGTCTCCATACTCCTTTAGTAAAGGATAAAAGGGATCCTTGGGATCCTTAAGGATCGCTGATCCACTCCGCGCATTGAGCGCCTTCTTGGTATCCTCCAAGACAGCTTCGTCCACTAAGGACGAGGAGTTCAACTCCTCTTCAGGTCGTATCATGACCACCTCAGCGAGGTCGTCGGCTTTCAAAGCCTCGCCAAACTCGGCGACCGACATCTCGTCGAGCTCGATGAGCTCACTGAGATCGGGTAGTCCGTCGAGGCGGATGCCTCCAGTGACATCACCTGTCACTCCGTCAACGAGCGTGTAAAATTGCTCGCTGCGGCCGCGTGGAGCCTTACCGCTCAGCACGCTAGACGCGTCATCCAACGACGTCGCTACAAGCGCCTTGCGCTTCTCCCATGACGCCTTGCGTCTAGTCCGTCTCTTTGCAGAGACACTCCACTTCGTGGACAACACATCGACTTTACCGTCGACGAGTTTGGGTGTGTTCACCCCTAACGTATCATCCTGATACCTTGGCGTCTCGCCAGTCATGTTCACTCGAACACGCAGCGGAGTGTCACTCAGTCTGCGACCTCCACTCAGTGGATAACGCGCCACTCCGCGTGCATCATTGCGATGCCCCGACATCTCGTCGATCACGTTCGACTGAACGTGCAGCGATGCACTGTTCGGTCCGTGACCATCGCTCAGTGGATTACGTGCCACTCCACGTGTCGACACTCCGTCGACCGGCGCCTCGCGCCCTTCGGGACAAATGTCCCCAGTGTCAGAGCTATCCACCAGCTCCGACACTCCAATGTCAAGCACATTGACCGACTCGGTCCAGTGCTCGCGCCAATAGCGCTTCTGCTTTTGAGCGGAGGTGGGTTCATGACTCGCCAAAGCTCCGCTCGGAGCAGGGTGCGTGGCACCGAGGGTCTTAGACCGCCAATCTATCCATGGCTCATGGCGTTCAAGCCATGCCATGCCTAGAATGAGGTCATACCTCGAATCAAGGTCTAGGACCAAGCAGCGTTCAACGCTATTGAAGTCCAAGAACTTCACTCGCAGGTCCACAGGGACCTTGGGCACGGTAACCCGTGCCCCCGTCGCTAGACGTACCGTGACTGTGTCACTCGTTCGCGCTTCAGCGCCTCGGCATACTGCCGACTTCCTTCCATCGTGGAGCGCCTGGCATAGTTACCAGACGCTCCTGAGTCTATCAAGACTATCCAGGGCTTATCAAAGCCCTTCACGTCCACATGGACGACCAACAAGCCCGGCTTGCATACACGTTCCGTGTTAGAGAGTACGGCTCTCTTCGGGGCTAAGCCCTGTCGCTCCTCACCTTCCAAAGGTACGACAGAACTTAGTTCTTCCCCAGCAGGGCGCCCCGCACCTACTGGGAGTCGTCGTTCCCGCCGACGACCCAGAGTTCTGGTTCGCCGGACGGGCTTGGCTCGACGGAGCCTGGCGCTGTTTGCGCAGCGGACAACCGTTCCGCAAGTGACGGGTGCTCCCGCACGTGAAACACCTTCGGATGTTCATGCGCTGCTCTGCAGCTCGAAGCTCTGCTTCTTCATCTTCAGCGTAGCTGAGATCCATAGGCTCAGGACCACCTTGTCCATGTGAGCCCGCACTCGCTCCAAGTCTAGAGGACTTGAAGTTGTGCTCGGCGTTCAACGCCATGTCCACTGCCTCTTCAAAAGAGCTTGGACGGGAGCGGAATACCTCCGTGCGGGCGACGCCCGTGCGAAGACCCTCCATAAACACCGTCACGGTGACTGCCTCAGGCAAGGGGTCGGCAAACATGCCGGCTATGAGCGTGCGTAGCTCTTGGACATAGTCCACCAAATCCTTCTTGCCTTGGCGACAAGCAAGGAAGCGTGATCGCACGCGGTACGCCTCATTAGGCGGCGAGAACACTCGCGACAGCTGACGCTTCAGCTCTTCCCACGATGGAACGCTTCGTCTATTGACGAACGGCACGTGAGTGCCCACTCCTTCGCTCGCCCGCCGAGCTTGAGACTGCCAGCGCGACGCGCTGCTGCTCCGTTTGGAGCATGGCCGAATTCATGGCCATTTCGACCTCTCGGGTCCACAACAGGAGGCTCTCTCCTTCAGATCCATTAAAGATCTTCACACTCAACATGAGTGGTTTCGGCTTCAAAAGCCTACTTTCTTGGCTTGGCGACGCCTGGGGCGTCTTAGCCTTCACTCTTTGTTGAATGTGCTCAAGGAGAGCATTCTCATAACTTGAGAAGGCCTCGAGACGCGCGTTGATTGCGTCAGGCCCTTGGGACGCTAAATGCGTCATGCCCTCAGGGCCTAGCAAAGACATTAGCTTGTTAAGCGTGTCTTGCTGACTTGGAGTCAGATGGGCGAAAGCATTCTGCTCCATCCTCACAGAGGGACAGTCAATGACTCAGGTGTCGGATTGACTACGAGTGCTACCAGATGCAGCGGGGCTGCGTAGCAAGTGCTTGGCACAGAGGAAGAGGGGCGACTCTTTGAGTCTTAGACGTCCGTCTATCAGTCGGAGTTCCGACGACTGTACGTTCTTATGCAAGAACCAAGTATAATAATACTTCACAGTCCAAAACTGACTCTTTGGACTCGGCTTAGTTTAATTAAGAGTAAATAACGACTTCTTAATTAACTAGCAAAATGTGAACTGAATTGAATGTTTTCTTATCTGCCTAAATCTCTTTTTCCTAAATGTATAGAACTAACTATTGCATACTTAGTTCTAGTCATGCACAAATGAATGGCGTTGCGCCCATGTACTGACATCAGTACTGACTTAGGGTAATCCGAGGGTACCAAGTACCAGTATCTCTTTGAGGAGGGATACGGATATCTTATCCGGACGATGTGTCCCCAAGGTGACCAGGTGTGGTACACCTTACTGGTCACCTTCATGTAACCCCGTTACACTGCTGACATGCCAAAGTGGCACGTTCAGAGGCTCACAGCTAAATTGGACGGTGATAGAAAAGAAAGCCTATCCTTGGTACCATGCGAAAAGCTAGACTATTCTGCTGATGCGAACTCTACCATTTCGGCTATTCTGTGATCGTCAATATTGTATCCTTGTTTTCGCGCCTCAGCGCGCCTAAGCGTAAAGAAACACATTAAAGACAAATTTCTACGATGGTCATTAAAACTAATGGCTCGTCGTTATGTTATCGACAGTGTCGATGGCGTACCAAATGTCTGGGCAAACATGCTGTCTAGATGGGGTGACAACCGACAACTAAAGCTCGTTAAATGCGTTTTCTAAACAATAGGCCAAGAGGCAGACAACAACCACAGTATCGAAAAGACGATCCGTCTCAGACCTTTAAACGATGAATGCATTATATGGCTGTCACTGGACGAAGTGAAATTACCACAGCAGCATCATCAAGCACCGCCAATCTCTGTTAGAGGCAAATACGACGTGCTTAGGGTGGAGCAACACTTCTGGATACCTCGAGGGTTTGATGCTTGGTTCGACGGTCCTGTGTGGCTACCCATTGCGTGGCCCAAGGCCATCGCGGTGAACAGGCCATGGTGAACCATATGGATCGTTTATTTTACATCCCTAACATTAGAGGATTTGTGCATGCATTTGTGTCAACCTGTCTACTCTCTTCGCATGTGAAAGGCGAAAGGACAATCCATCGCCCGTGGTGCGAGACTATGGTGTATGATGAGCGTAAAAAACCTGCACTAGGATTTTCTCTACATAGGCGATTCGTTCGGAACGAGCAAAAACCTAATAGTACTAAAAGATCACGTTACGCCTTTTTGTGAGTTAGCCGTGTGCGACACAGCGGATAGTGCAGTCGCAGTGACTATCATCCTCGACTGGCATAGGAGATATGGCATCCCACCAGTATGGCTCAGCGATAATGGTATGCATTTTGAAACGAGGTGGTTGCTAAGCTCTCCATGAGATTAAATTGCGTCATCTTGTAAGTACTAAGCGCAATGACTCTCGAGTACAAAATTGCTATCAAAGATTGGATGTAGCTAGTTCCTATTGTGCAAGCCAGCCTAAACCACACGGAGGTGCGGTCGCTTGGTAATCGAGCCCCAGTGTAATCGTTCACTGAATTACCATGCCCGACTCCACTGGCTGAGTTCTACCATGCTAGCTCCAAGAAGTTAGTTAAACTGCCGGCCAATACGGCTACAATATCTGCACATCTAGCTACATTGAGCGATAGTGTGTGTGCCATGCACAAATCTATCGCAGACCACCGACTAAAGCAACGCCTCCTACACAAGAAAAAAACAGCGCGGTGAGAACATCATCAACTTTGGTGTGGGGACTATGTCATCCGCTCAAGGTAGATGACAAACAAACTTCTAGTTACGTGGCAAGGGCCATACAATGTGATCCGTGCGACCCCAATTCTTTTCGGGTACGTCATCTCGTCACAGGGGATGGGTGTCCATCCGTCACGTTAAAAGTTCTACGCGGCAGTAGTCTAGATGTAACCGAGGACATGCTCGGGCACGTAGCTACCCAGGGCATCACATCGGTCATCAATGAACTCAAAAAGCATCGATGGAACACTTCCATCAAGGGTTATGAGATTCTAGTAAATTGGAAAGGTTTGGAGTCTGTAGAAGATTCGTGGGACCTCTAATATCGTTGGCTACAGAAGTCAAGTTGTGGTAGACAGATAAATACAAAACCAAGATGCTAAGGCAAGGACATACAGTTCAATTTTCATTGAAAAACTTTAGTAGTTTTGCTGAAAACATGAATTTCATACAATCAGTAATTTAACCACACAAATCTATAGATAAGATACATTCCAACATGTTGTTCAAATTTCGTCTTATAACACAATATTGAATGTGTTAAAATGCATACAAATCAAGTGCAACAGTAGCGCGCTCAACAGCTTAAGCGTGCGAGGTCTCTCAGCTACATTGTGATTGCAGCAAACATTACATTACTATTAATACGAGCAGAACCCATACATCTGATATGAATGTTAGTAAAAGAATGTGGTATTGAGCTCTTAGATACATGCATGACGTCGACAATGTGGTAAGCCGCTGCCGAATCAGCGTATACATGTAGTTCTTGCACTTTCATACATGCTACATTGGCACTGTATTGAGCCACGATAGAATCCGGAATTTGTATAGATTGCGGCACCTTCAAGCAACGCTTCATCCACTAAAGAGCAGTACATCATAAGTCACCAATCCTGTTCTGAGAAGTTAGCATTGTACAACTCTCAACCAATTTATCCGTTAATACACTTGTTTAATGTCTCTTCGCTGGCAGCTTAGCTCGCATACACAACAAGACAAGATTTCTTCAGCTGCCGGGACCATGGATTCGACCGCCGCCACCTTAATCGCATCTAGGTTTTTAGCCGTTGGAACGATGAATTCTCTCTTTGTGTCCATAGCCAGTAGTTCCAATCTGCTGTACACCATTGTTGACCTTGCACCAGAAACCTCGTCAGTTAAACGATCTTGCGTACTAACGAATTCTTGTGACGCTTTCACCGTGTGCAGGAAAAGACTCAGACCTTTGCCGGTTGGGAGCTACAATAGCATCACGTTCTCCTCTGTACCATGCTCGAACGAGTGCACTTTCAAAGAAAAGATATGCACGTCCCCTTGACTCCAGCACCGCTTCTGTATATTTACCAATAGCATGGTGTGCCCGAGTACGTTTTCTTTCCGGCGTTCCGAGCCTTCGAGACCGCTTTCGCTTGGACGCCATCACGAGCATCGTAAGGCTTGTGGCACGAGTGAATTAAAATTGATTTAGAAATTATGCCCACCCCGCAGATTGCAGATTTAGACTTTCCTTTACTTATGGGACAATAACGGTCACTGGTTGGCTGCTTTGGCATTCGTTACTACTTGTACAAGTACATTTCTAACGTCTCTTTAATAATAGAATGATTGAATGTTTATTCTATCGAGAGCTTTCAGTAGTACCGTGCTTACCGCGGTAAGTTGAAAATTGAAAAAGTGAGTGGGAGTAGATATTGCAAAAACTAACCCTGAATCACTTGTATATATTTCGGTGCGCGACGTCCCGTGGTGAAGAGGCATGAAAATAAACGCAGGTGTGAGGAGGGGGGCATTGAGCAAAGCAACATGGAAATGTCGTTGATCGGTAACATTGAAAGGCCTTTGTTAAGGGCTTATATTCAACTTGGATCGTGAAGAATAGACTTTCGTAAGAGACGAACTTCAGGGTACATTGTATTTAAGACTTACATGACCCAAACTCATCGGGGCAACCTTGGCGATGCGTAGCTGTTTTGCGGGCACCTAACTACATACTGTATAATACCAATGATTTAACAGCCCTCGTTGCCTTCGTAGAGCGTCTACAAGAAAGGTTTCCGATCGCCATCGCTTTAGAATGCTGCCAATGTTGACGATAAACCACATTAACTACTGCTGACGATATTGAAAATGAAGCTGAAGTCTGTTAAACTGATACCCAGTTTGGATGACGATACGAGAGACGACGGAAGTGCAAGGTGGGACGAAGGCCTGAAGTAAGTCTAAGTGGTTGGTTGCAGTGAATCGGCAACCAAGAATGCATGTGTAGGAAAGGAGATCAACAGGGTCTCAGTGTCAGAAACTCCTAACAGAGAGCAAGAGCAAGTAGGAGCAGAAGCAAGAGGAGTTAACGGCTGTAATCCAAGAAGTTAATCTTCAAGTCCCCGTTGTGGATTACAAAGCCGATAGCTCAGGGCACAGACGAGTGTCCGCTTAATAAAGTCCAACATTGACACTATCACACTTGCTTCTTAAGTACAAGCAAACTCAGAAGGTATAAATTTATTCACTTGGATTCAGAGGCATCTTGCAGAAATATGTCTACACGTTCTTCTGCTAAATCAAATTCTACGCCGTTGTCTGGCGCAGGGACAACTACTTCAACATCCGGAGCACACACTAAGTGCCAAAGCATTCGAAGCCGAAGGATCTTTTTCACTTGAGAAGAGATAGACCCAGTGTTCTTGGCAAAGCCATCCATCTTCTGATAAATGAAACACCATGCCATTGCCGTTGTTAACACTCCACAACTGCTCGCATCACCTTGTCTCGGGCCTTCAAGTATCTGCACCTCCTCCCATGGAGAATATTGAGACGCAGAAGCGAAATGTTTGACACGCCAGGCGTCGATTTTCGGAAGTAGAATTTTGTTGGCCCTGGTCACAGTTTCTTCTGTGAATTTGTCGTCACGCATCGGGTCGTAGACTAGTGTCTTGGAATTCTGCATGCCGATCAAAATTAAGTCCAGTGCACGTTGTAGAGATTGCACGGAGCAACAACAAATTTCCACGTCAGATTGGCTTTATCTGAAATATTCCAGCGAGTAGTCAAGCTACAAAGAGGACTTACGAAGTACGCAAACCCCTGGTGCTTCACACATTTTCTGGATCGACATCGAGATTACTGAGTCATTTAGCCACGTTGTTCCAGGAAGACAACGTAGAAGCTCATCGATTGGAAATGTAGCACCTGTAAAGCGTCCAGAACCAACAGCAACTGATGTCGAGAGTGATGAGAACTTGAGTCTCCTTGTCACGTCTCCGGCGACTTCGATGGTGTTTTTACCTGCAACATCAAGACTGTCGATGTTGGCACTATCAGCAGCAGACCAGTCGATTCGGAGCCAATACAACGTCTTTTTCTTTACTCGAGGAAGTGGTCTACACCAATAGAAGCCCTGCATTGTAAAGAGAAGCGAATTATTCGCCAGCACACCAGCACCGTTAGCAAATTTATAGTAATTGTTCCCCGTACAGCGTATGATCATACTTACTGATGAAACTTTATTAGACCTTGCAAGAATTGGTTTTGAGTTTCCTAGTTCGTTGTGTTTTTGTTGAGACACGAAGTGTTTTATACGGACTACAATACGTCTCTTGAACATCAAAACAAAAACTTTTAGTGTGAGTTGGCTCAACGTGGAGCTCCATTTTAAGTACCTGAAGCAGAACAGTCCGAATAGCTGCTTGGAGGCATAAAATCGGATTCTGTTCGAGCGTCAATACGTGATGGGATATCCAGCGTAAAATAAAGAGCACTTACCAGAGTTATTGCATGTATTCATTCGCCTAAAGCTGCGAATTGAGCGCGTCTCGTCTGCTACTGCGCATTCAGTGCGCCTTGCCACTGGATGCCAGCCAATTCTCGTTTGAATATTGACCAGCCAGTTTATTTCTCATCCTAATTTTACATCACATTTGTTTTTGTCAATGTCGAAGTTCAGCAACATTGGTCCAGGTTTTGTGGTGTTTTTCAATGTTGCTATAACGACTCCCGGTTGATGTTACTGAGACCGGAAAGTGAAGAGGTCGCACACACCCTTGGTGATGACTTGATGCGATCTAGTACTGGTTCTGGGGAACCGTTACCCAGCTGGTACCCGTCATATTCATGGGATGTGGAAATATATTCAGTATTTGACGGGGTTGACCGACAGCTCGGTACGTACCGTGGAAAACTTGTCTAAATTTGCGAATGTGAGGATCTGCCGATAGTGTTTTCATCGGCACCTCTAACGTGGGTTTCCGGTATTAGTCCGGTTTAACACCAAATAAAGCACATACATACCAACTGACGTCATTACCAATATCGCATTGAATTTACAAACCCTTATCGAAAACGCTGCAACAGTCTTAGACCTTATCATCTTCTACATCGTCGTCGCAACTTACCACACACTGCCGGACACAAATTGCCTTGTACAGGTAGCGCATCCGTAGGTAACTCTGAGCTTCGAACAGGCAGTCCTTCCATTCTTTACCCGCTAGCAAGAGCTCCAACACGACCAGGCACCACAATCCGCACGAATTGTTATCTCTTTGCTTGCACCAATCAATCCGCACGTAAGCAATTTCATTTTGCATGCCCAGCAGCGGCTCCACGGTGAGTTGCACGCTGGATTTCAGCGTGTCGAAAATGTCTTGAAGCTGAAGCGGGTCAAATGTGTAGCATATTTGTGCCTGCTTGTCCAGTAGGAAAGCTCCCCAATGATGATCGAGATTGATGACAGCAATGATGCGATCGTTCTGAGTGTCCAAAGCATCATACCCATTTACGGCGCGTCTCCGGTCTTCCAGTGCAGCGAGATCGTGGTAACTTGGGTTTACCACGCCGACGTGTTGGTAAACCTCCCTCAGAGCCAGCATTACTGATATGATAGACGTACTATGCAGCCATAAATCCTCTCAAAAGTCTACAAGCATGTAGCCCATCATCCACTCTAAGCTGAGGCGTACCGCGTTCAACTGCATTCCTTTAACTACGTTCTTGTATGTGTTCTGAGGAAGCAATAATAATGTAAGTGATCATGTACATGACGGTGTTGTTCTGGTGTACATCACGTGCATACTTAAAATGAAGTACTTACCTTGGTGTAATCACACATGTCGATAAAAGGCTCATACACGTTACTGATGTGCCACTCAACGCCGTCGACACAGTCTAGTGTAAATTGAACTAGACGGAACCGGTTTCGAGCCTCGATTACACTAGCCATTGCCTCCAGTTGGACTATCGTAGTAGATCCATAATATGACCAGTGCGCGAGGAGCTGAAGGTTGTCGGTGGCTTTTATAGCATCGATTGCCTCTTGGATCTTGTCTAGCTGAGGTATTTGCTTAACCCTCGGGACACTTTGACCAACATTGTATGGCCGCACTGATAATACACCTTGGACCTCGATATCCGGTAAACACAGCGCATCAACCATTGCCTTTGTTCCGTAAATACTGTACGGTACATCCAGCAAAGCAGCAATCTCGTCCAGTCAAACTTTGCGCTTCTTTCCGTCTTTGATTCGAAGAGCCAACTCACGAGCCTCTCGGAGCTCCTTGCCGCCAGCTAGCCGTCTCTTTTCGCGCCTTGTGAGACCGCGCAATTTCGGTGGAGACGAAAATGTTATCGGGGCCAGCTCTGATCCCAGCTGTGGCAATTCTGGTTCTCGTCCGGTACTTGTAGATGTTGAAGTTGAAGTCGAAGTCGAAGTCGAAGCTTGATCAACACGCTGCATTGCATTCCCAGCGTAATCCTTTGTGTTTTCGTCACCATCGCTGTCATTCTTGGGCTTGGAATCGCTGTCCCCGTCACCCGCCACTACCGCCTCGTTCGTATCGTTGACTGCCGTGTGATCAACGAATGAAAGTTGTGAGAGGTGAGCAGATCTGACCGACGATATTTGTGAAAGGCCTGGAAATGCGTCTTGAGCGTTGGCTCGGACCACGAAGCTTGGTATTTCTCCGCGTTGTAGTGTTTCATAAAAACTTTGCATCCATTCTAGTGCTACTCGATACATAGGCGTAGACTGCAGTGACATCCTGTCGACAATTTTTTCAGCCAGTGCCTTAGCCTGGATGTACTTGTCTGTGGACGCTATTGCCGGTTGCACACGTGTAGATGCACAGCTAATTTTTGTCGCCGCCACCTCCGACATCAACCTTGTCAATATTATTTTGTGGGCTGTGGACAATCCACCGCGCGGAAAATGTTCGCAGAGGCGGGATGACCGTCTCATAGTTTCCTTTCTTGCGGTAGTGCAAAGCGTGCCGGCAAGGCAGAAGACACGTCTGCATGAATATGCAATTGCATCGTGACCTCTACGTAACAGAAAACCAATTAGTTATTAGTAAGAGAGGAAACCGGAATGTACCGGACGAACACCGTATGAAATTTCTTTCCGCGGTGTCAATAAGGTACGTGCTGTCTGTGCCAGGGCGACATCAGCTTTACCTCGCCAGGGGTCGTAAGATCCATTTCGTAGTCTGCACGAGGGCCAACTGCATACTTGTGCTGCTCTGCAAGCAATGTGAAAGCGTAGTCACTGGTCTGCATGCTCAGCGATGCCAGTTCGGGGTCTTCATCCGATGGGGGAGGCGTACAAACCTCATGAAATTGCGCGACGTATTCATCTTCTGCCAGCCGCTGCAGCATGATCAAGGTTGCTATGGGCTCGTCCAGGGCGAAGTTGGGCTCAATGACTTGTTTAATTTTCCCCACTTGCACTCTAATCTGTTGTGTGTATTGTTCGTAAGATGCGGGATATTGCCCCGCTTGTAAGACACCCACTCCTCTTGTGAATTGTCCCAGTAATTTAGGAAGAACTCGTACATGGAATGTTTGACATCTCCGCCAAGTGTCGCCAACAACGCTTCCTTGATCTCCTTGTACTCCACAGCAGATCGCTCACATACGAGAGCCTTCATTAGCCCTTTAACGCTCTTCCGGTGCGCTTGGTCTACGTAGTGAACAATTTGCTTTTTCAACCACGTGATGACATGCCATTGGCACAGCAATTGCCGCGCTTGGGGAAGGCCTCACCCAAAATTGCTTTCTCGTGCATCGCCTTATCGGTGACAAACACTTGGATGTTGGCGCAGGCGGGATTCTGATTCTTGAAACTCTGGACTGCCAGTCGCAGGTTAACTTTCTCCTCGCTCTCTACCAAAGCGTGAAAAACATATTGCCCCTAAGGGATAGTCAACAATAGCGTTCGCATAAGCGTACAATATATTGTACTAAACACCACACACCTTTCCAAATACATCATGTACCGCAAAGCTGAAAAGCTTGTAGCGGTTTGCGTTTGTCCCGTGCGTTGCGTCAACCAGCACCACTTCCGGGAATGCACGGAATAGGCGCTTCATCCGAGCACTTTGAAATGTTACCACGCGTGCAACCTTCAATTCAGCATCAACCATGATTTCTGCCGAGTTGCCTCCTGAGCACGCACAAAAGTCATCTAAAACCGCTAGCGCACGCTCTGCATCGGTGAGATCTCCTCGCTCTATTCTCTTGATGCTCTGAACCATGTTGTGGACGTCTCGTAGATTAGTCAGTTTGCCTAAGTGTACATTCACAAGCGCGATTAATACCGGATGACCTGTAAGCAACCGGAAGAATACCAAACGCACCTGACTGCTCTCGAACATGAGCCAAAATGCCCTTGGTGTGTGCGCCGGCCTTGTGCATTTGAGCGACGTCACGCTTGAGTTTGATGTCGTCAATGGTCCTGTTTTCGGCGTAGTTAAACCATTGATGTTCGGTGACAGGATGATTGTGCTTCCCACTTGCATTCACCGACACGTGCCACCCCGACGCTAAATACACTACTCTGGCATTTATCTGGGCTGAGCAGTTTGTAGAGCGAACCTTACGATGTTTCCGCTTTCCTTGTCCACGTGGCACTTGAGTACGACCATGTGTACACTTTATTGTCTTGCAGTAAGTAGTCCAATCCTCAGGTATGTAGCGTGTACCTTTGCGCAGCTCAATCGCGCTTTCTTCGCTTCCCGTCTTGGCAGCCTCGCGCTTCACGGCACCGTGTATCTGCTTGTTCCGGCTCGCAACTGATGTACTGGTCCGGCTAGAAAACTGCTGATATGTCTTTGCTTGAAATACTTCAAACGCTGCATTAAAATCACTCCAGGATGACCAAAGACACGGAAACCCTTCCATGAATCCGGCCGATTCAAAGTCTTCAACTTCCAGATCTGGTTTCGTTGCTGATGTTCTGGGTATCTTCCGCTGCCGTTTATGTATCCCTGAAAAATCAAAGCTCTCGTTTCGAAAACGTCGTTTCCGGTGTTGCTCCGGTGTGGCACCGGAAGCAGAATCATCACCCTCGTCACCGGAATTTTCGTCGTGGATGATATCGTCTTGACCCGACGATGAGGTATCAGCGCCACCATCTTCGTCTTCATTTTCTGGGAGACTCACCGCATCACCACTATCTTCATCGCAATCTTGATAATCGGAGTCACGCCCGGAGTCTTCACTTTCTTGGTCCACAGCATCGAATTGCTTCAGGACTTCACCAAGCGCATCTTGAAATGAAAAATTTGAGGCCTTCCGCAGCTTTTTTGTAGTCTCGGCAGCTCTTGTATTTCTTGTTCTGCCCTCACTGACACGTTGTAGCTCTTCAGCCTCTCTCGCTGCTTGGGCAACCCGTTCTGCCCGAGCTGCTTCAAAGACACCGTTGTTGATTGGCTTCAGCGCTGGCACCAATCTTCCTGCCCTTATTGCCTCCACCCGTTGTCGTCGGCGAGCAATAATATCCGTTTGGCGGGCTTTGACTTCGGCACGTCGGACTGAATCAAACTTGCTTTCGTTTTCCGCTCGTTCACTAGCTTCTGACAATGTGGCATGCTGAAGAAGTCTTGGTGGAACGGTCTTAGAAGTACCTGGTGTGTTTGGCGTACCCTGCAGACATATATAATAAATAAACCCAATTATTACCTTAACAACTCTTTCAATGTCGTCGCCAGCTCATTAACAGGTATTTCAACACTTACCATCGCGTCCTGGGTTAGGATGGGTCACGTGCGGGATTGTTTGAGCTTCAGAGCGCGCTGACGCGCTTGATTGAGCTAGCGGTCTTTGGATTACTCGAAAGGGGGCGATTTGCAAATGCCAACCGTTTGAGAGGCTGCCAGAAGATTTTAAAATATGACATTTATAGACTTGTGTGAACCACACATGCCGAGTTGTGTCCACCACACTTACCGAATTTATTTTCCATTACCGTCCTTCAATTAACGACGGAACCGGCTCTAAGTGCAAACCGGACGGTCACATTACTTTCCGGTATATTACACAGTAAAAGGGCAACTTTCCGGGCTCAGCAGCGCCTCCCCGTTTAGAAGCAGTAGAAATCTTTACCTCGTCTCCGCCGCTGTAATGCGCTCAGCAAGCTGAGAGAACACGTTGCACATGTAACATATGTTACATGGCCAGGACATGGATACATCGGATAAATTATATATGAACAAATTTTGTCCGGGTGGTGGACCCGAGGGTGTTCGCAGTTTAAAAACTATATATTTGATGAAGTACTTGCAACGATCGATGAATAATCTCGGCTTGTCAGGACAAGGACGCAAATTTCAGTTGCCTAGGGGCTTCTAGTGCTACGCATCATGCACAATAGCGAGCTTCATTATCAAAGTCAGTCGGATCGAAGTGTTGGGGCAACAATTTGAAATGCCGTATTGCCGCGATGCCAACTACTACGAGTGGATAATGCGTGTAGTAAGGCAAGACGGTCGGTTGCCCAGGCGTCAGGATTAAACTTTCATTCTAACAGAATTTTTGTTTTTGCCATTGACTGTTATCGTTTTCATATGAGCGTCAGCTGTATTCTTTGCGTTTCGGCGCCACCACTTCTGCGTTCATCCCCCACAAGGTCAGCTTTCAGTCACAGACTGGGATAGCCACAAACAGGAGAAATAACGAGATTGAAATCTAAAACGCGGAAGATCACGATATACCTCGCCGCATTGGTGTGTCTCCCAACGGCGAAAGAAGTCAACAGTCCTGCTGATAGAGCGGTTTCCTCTAAACAACGACACCCTCTAAGTGTCCTCCAGCAAAGGTGACGGTCAACAGCATTGAATACCAGTCGGACTATCGGTACTACACTCTGCTCTTTTTCGCCGCCAATCTTCGAAAATTTCCCGGGGCATTTACTTATACAGCTACTACCTACCGATCTCAGGATACAAAGACATCTCGCTCTGCACCGCCGCAGCGTATCGAGTGAATTGAGTCGCTCTGCCCTCACGGGATAGTCGATGCTACGCCAGTGTACTGCACATGTTGTTGGTCGATGTCTACAAAGAATCCAAGCTTCAGGGAAGCCGCCGTTGACTATCCTTGATACACTGCTAGATGCTATACACGAAGCGTCCAAGATTTCTTCACTAAAGATTCCGACGTCGGATACAACCACAGACGACAATATTCATCGTGCGTTGTAAGCCAAGGCTTACACCTTTTCTTGTACGACATTTGACGAGTTTGAGTGGCCCCACCCATCTGCTTGCCGCGAATTGTACGAACCCGATCTGCCGATCACCGCGAGTTGTAGCGTCCGTACTTGGCCTTGTACGCTATGGAATACTTCAATGACAACGAGTCAGCAACGCTTGAGGATTTTTACTTTGAAGTCGAGTAGCCAATGTACGTTGTGGTACGAATGTTTCTTGATGTCATCCAAAACGATGCCCCCAAACGACAGTTCTACGAACTGCGAATATACTCCAACTCTATGGCTCGCGCGTAAAGGTAACCGTCTTGCGCCCGTCACTCGCGCGTACAGGTGTCTCGACCCGCACGAAGGTGTCTAGCCGAAGTGACCAGGCTGATGATGGCAAGACTCATAACGCACACTTAGATGACAACAAGTATCCAGTCCCAAGTATGACGCGAACCTGGATGGCGTGAAGCTCCACGGCGCCAGCAAGTATGACTGGCACGAAGGCCTCCAAGATAAACAGGGGTCATAGCGTTAAATTAAGCTCACTTGTCAATTTCCTGTCAAATAAATAGACTACGGCCAAATCAACGGGAGCTTCGCCAACTCCCCAGCGTGTCTTCATCCCTGCAGACACTACATATCCCCATAATTCTGAAAACATATTTCAAAGAATTATCTTAAGCCTCATTTTGCTTCAGGGCTACGAAGTCGTCGAGGTACTTGCTGTTGATGTGGTTCTTCAGTGCCTCTCCAGTCAGCTTCTACAGTCCTAGCTCCTTCTTGGCATCATCCAACGATATCCCAGACTTTACCATCTTCGTCACTTCAATGGTCATGTACTCGTCGTAAGTCAAATATCCCGTGGGACGAAGTTCGCCGTTTCTACCATTTTATTGACTCGACCCTCCAAGTATTGGTCGTAGTACTTGAGATTTGGACTCAGTTTTATCGCATCCGCTGACAGCGTGTTGAACCTCAACAGCGTCTTGACGTCGTCCAAGGACTTACCAGATCTGAGCCAAGCCTCTACCCGCATCGTCATGAATTTGTCGTAGTACTTGAAATTGTCACTCGCCTTGAACGCCGATGCTGAAAGCGTTTCTAACCGCAGCAACTGCGTGACATCATCGATGGATTTCCCACCGCCTACCCACATCAGTACACTCGAGTCCATGAATTTGTCGTAGTACTTGTAATTCTCATGAACCTTCAGTGCATTTGCCGATAGTTTCTCCATTCCCAACAACTTTTTGGCATCGTCAATGGACATCAAATCTCTTGCCCATTCGGTTGCTGTTCTCGACATGAAATCGTCGTAGTACTTGAAATTCGGGCTCTTCTTCAGTGTCGCTTCCGTCAGCTTGTGCATTCTCAACTCCTTCTTGACAAAGTCGATAGACTTCTTGTCATTCACCCAAATCTTCACCTGCTTTATTAAGAAGTCGTCGAGGAATTCGTGGAAGAGTTGGCCCTTGGCACTGCGCCGGAATGCATCTGCTTCTGTCAACTTGGTGAATACCTGCATCCCGAACTTTACCTTAATCTCGTCGATGTTTTTCCAGATCGCGTCAGCAATGTCGTCGGCATCTCTATTGGTCCTCGCCACAGCTTTCGTTAACAGGTTGTTGGATTCTCTTCTGAGAAACGCCTTGATCTCAGACGTGCCAATAAGGCCTCCAAAAGGGTTAACCCTCTCCTCAGAGTTCTGCACGTCGGACGTAGCAGCGTCCACCCCTTCGATTGAATCGCCATCGCCGGCATTGTCAGTGACGTTGTCATTACCGTGGACCTTGGCGGTGAAGTGTTTACTGTTTGGCGAAGTCACCGTTTTCGTGCGACCTGAATTAGTTGCAACTGAGAGAATGTCGCTTCTAGCGAGGAGAGCGATTACTATAAGAAGAATACACCGGAGTTGATGCATGACTGGGACTGTGAAAAGCGAAGTGGTTGGACTGGTGGTGAATCGCGCTGAAAGGTTCAGTACCGTACTCCATCACAAAGAAGCAGGTGGTACAATCTTTTTGAGAGGTAAACATGATTAGCAGCATTTACTAACCAATCATATTCGAATATTTTAAAGAAGTTAGCTAACTAAACCGTAATGCCAATCGCACAAAATTTTCTATTCACGTATTGCGTGACATTTAATGTCACGCAATACGTGAACACTTAAGGGCACGCAATACGTGTTCACTGATACATGTCGTGTCCGAACACAAACTATTCTAACGCGGAATGTCCCGCTCGACTGCAACCGATTGACCAAAACGAGAAAATCGGGACTGTTCATCATGTACAGTACATGCACTGCATAACGTGTTTGCGTTTATCCTGCCACCTTCGTTGCATTTTGAATCAACTGGTCGAGAGCATCGGCAACGCTGAAGTGCTCTGCGCAAATCTCTTCGATATCTGCCGGACTGAACTTCTGGCTTGAACCTCGCAACTCTTCTAATCGAGCTCGTTGCTCTTCTGTAAGCGTGGTAGAAAAGTAGTACGCAATCATCTTCTCCATCTGCTGAATGGACATGTAGCTCAAGTGCAGCTTCTTGCTGATCCGACCTGGTCGCACGAGTGCCGGGTCCAACAGCTCTGGATGGTTGGTCGTCATGATCACAATTCGCCCAGGACAGTCAATAACTCCGTCCAAAACGTTCAAAACACCGGCCAAGTTGAGTTTGTCGGTCGAGTTCGAGGACGACACGAATCCTCCTTTCATCTTCGGTCCGAAACCTTCGAACTCTGCTTGGGACTGTAACAAAGCAGTCAGAAAGTCGTCGTCGTCGTCATCCATTCCCATTCCCATCAAGCTGGGGCCGTAAGGGAAACGTGGCAGCTCTTTTTGCGCTGATAGAACGACAGCGACTCTACCGTCGGCTCGTCGGCTGAATTGTCTGTATCTTCTATTGCTGCTGAAGGCGACTCCGCCTCGTTCTCGTGAACCGAAGTAGTCGAACCATCTTCACGGCTTGCGACGACTGAAGATGCACAATCGATGTCTTCCATCACGAAAACGACGTCTTTAAAGTTCATGCGCACCGGTAGATCGAGGCCATCTACAGCGTAGCGCAGATCAAACATGGCGTCCATGAGTTCCTGGTTCGTCTTGATCTTCCCCAGCGAAATGTTGACGATATGGCGTCCAGTCTTCTCCGCCACTGCCTTAATCACACTGGTCTTGCCGGTCCCAGGCGGACCATACAAAAGCAAACCGAGCTTGTTTGGGAATCCCTCGACGGCGAACTTGCCTGTATGGTTCTCGAAGTGATCCAACAACTGAAGTAGCGACTCTTTCTCGTCGAAGAAGACGTTGTCAAAGGTTTTATCGTTGCCAAGAGCATACCGCTTGTGGTACGGAGCACTAAGCTTGCTCTCATCGTCATTGTCACCGGCCGGAGGGCGGTCTGCGGACCGCACATACATGTATCGAGACGTGTCGTCCGAGAACTTTTGTTCTCAATTTCGCGGTAGAATGCAAATGCCTTTTCGACAAACGCGTCGATTCGTTCGGGGCCGTCCAGTTCATTGGACCGGAAGTGGAATAAAGTCTTGGTCTCTTGAATCACAGTGTTCTTCTCGTCCCCTTCCTTCTTGGTCTCGTTCATGAACTCCACACCGTCGTCTACAACAACCCACCGATCCACTGGAGGCAACACACTCACGCCGAGCTTAGCGACTTCAGGCGAAGCTGGTTGCTCCAGGAGCGCTTTGATGCGCTTGCGCTTCTCCAAGTCAATGTTCTTAAAGTCATTTTCCCTGAGCTGTTTCTTGGCATCCGGTCGCTCCATGAGCTCGTAGCGCCCCGACTTGTCGTCGAGGGCTAATTTCTCCGTCAGGTACAGCAGAATCGCTTTCTGTAGCAATTCATTGCCCTTGGACTCGTCGCTTTGGCCGTACCAATCGTTCCCGCCCGACACTTCTTTGGTCTCCACTAAGTGGGTGACGTAAGTCCTTGGAAAGAGCAACGAGCGCAGGAATTTGAGCACAGTCTTGGCAATCCCCAAAGCATCCTGCCCAGAGCTGGCGATGCGTTGTATCACAGTGGGGACGATCATGCACACCATCAGGTCGTACACTGCGTTGCCTGTACGCAGAGTGTTGATCATCCCGAACTCGAGAGAGGTGGAGGCCGACATTGTGGAGGCTGTGGCAGTCGCTTGGGAAGAAGTGGGCAAGTTGAATTCTGACTGCTGTCTACGGATCGATTGGTAGAGTGCTCCATGTGCTAATCGTTGGTGCACATTGGCAACGGGTTAAACTTCATGACTGGTTTATTAAATCTGGAAGGGCATCACTTCAACTTATTCGATACAAATTATAGGATATGAATCGAAGCTGTACGAAAACGAGGTGTGTTTAGAGTGATCATCACTCACGAATATGTATTATTAGAGGTATAACACGACGTTGCGCTGTGTGAATGATGTTCATGCCTCAGTCACAAGTCTCAGCCCACAACGGAATTTGCCGACTACCTGCAACACGTTTCCAGTTCTCGTCATGGACCCTTCCGACGTGTTTCCCTCCGTCATTGAAGCTCTGGCCCAACCGTTCTTCCAGTCTGTTGCCAATGGCACAACTTTCGGACCGGCCCCTCCGTCGTCCTCGGTCTCCAACGTCTTCCTCAACACTTTCATGCTCGCCATGGTGCCTCTTTGCTTGCAAATGGCATTGTATCCGTCGCACATTAAGGATCTACAAACCAAATTAAAAGATGTTTTCATTGGTAGCAGGACAGGAGAAGTCCTGCGGGAGATCAAGGCTGTTACGAAGTACGGCCAGTACTACGTCCTGAACGAGCACCAGAATCGCCATGGTCATATACTGCAGAAAGCCATTGCTGCACACCTTGCAGAGACGCTGAAGCTACGTGGCAAGGGTGTTCGCTACGAAATGGTCGAGCACGAGCTCGACAGCCAGGTTGAGGATAAGCTCAGTACGGTGTCCAAGAAAACAACAGACTACTGGTCTGACGATGAAGACGATGCGAAAATGTATGAAGAGCTCAATCGGTTGCAGATTGCGTCGCTTCCAAAGTTCCAGGAGTGGGTCGAAGTGGAGAAAGGAATCTTCTTCCAGCAGTATTTGGAGAACCCGGACGACGAAGAGCGCAGTCGAGATGCACCTGCGCGTAAAACTAAGGAGGTCACTTTAGTGTACGCCTTCCAGTCCTTTGAGCGTGGAGCAAGCAAGAAGATTGACAAGTTCATTCAAGACGCCTTTGCCAAGTACCAACTACTGGAACTTCTGAAGGTCGCGAACGATAAGAAGCGGTACATGTACGTACAAGCTATTCAGGACCAAAAGCCGTCAGGAGAGGGGGATGTCGACGCGGGAGGGGAGAAGCACACGCCCGCAGTGGTGTACAAACGATATGCTCTGAGCGAAGAGAAGTCGTTCAAGAACCTCTTCTTTGACGAAAAGCCGCAATTACTTCAGCTTCTAGACAGCTTCATGACTCGCTCTGGAAAGTTTGCCATTAAAGGATTCCCGTACAAGCTGGGTTTGTTGCTGCACGGCCCCCTGGAACAGGAAAGACGAGTCTCATTAAGGCTGTAGCTCAGTACACCAAGCGCCACATCGTGACCATCTCGTTGGGCAAGGTCAAGACCAACCAGGAACTGATGAACGCCCTGTTCGACCTTCGGTTCGCTGTGGAAGGAGTGGATCTGCCGGTGAACATGACTTTCGAAGACATAGTTTTTGTCATGGAAGACATCGACTGTGCTGCGTCAGTGGTGATGGCTCGCGACAGCAAAGCGGATGCTCCTAAACGGCAGCGCAAGTGGTATTCGACGTCGTCAGATAAGCTGAATTTGTCAGGACTTCTGAATGTGTTGGACGGAGTGATCGACTGCCCCGGCCGCATCGTGATCATGACGACGAACCATCCGGAAAAGCTTGACCAGGCGCTCATTCGACCTGGTCGCGTGAACAAAAAGCTCATGCTCGGGTACATGAATGGCGGCCAGATTCAAAACATGCTCGAGTACTACTTCGCGATGACGTTCAATGCGGCGCAATGCACAAGGCTACACGCTCTTTTAGAGGAGGCAGAGACTATCATCACTCCTGCAGCTGTTGAGGCCTTGTGCTCCGAACACGACGATATTGACGCAGTGTTGGATGCATTCGCACGTATTGGGTGCGTATCGCCGATGGCGACATAGTGCTAGCGAGTAAATAAAAAAATATTGGCCTTGTATCCAAAATGTGTTCTCTCTCCTGCGTGCCTCTCCGTTCCTCGCTGTGTAGCACGCGTCTATAGTAGATACCATTGCCACGTTGAGGGCGCTCTCTTTACCAATCGCGTGGACTTCGTTCCCGGACTGAGTACTGGTAGGTGTAGTTACCACTTATTTTGTGATCGGCAATCCGGCTTGGATATCGTATTACGTGTGCCCCTGGTTTGTCCATTAATCAACGTCCATACACCGACATTGCTCTACATATGCATATGATCCATAAAGATACTTGGTCCGTTTTTCTGGAATGTCGTGTGTTCTTTTTATCCGATGATTCACGTGTACCGCAATTTAAAAATGTATAAGCTGATACAATAAATAATATAGCAGTATGGGGCAGATAACGTGTGTGCACACGTTATCATGGTTGGCTCAGCGACGTAGAAGTGGTTACCCTCTCTCGAATTTCCTCTCAGTGGTAACTTGGTCTGAGATGGCTTAGTATTTGCTTTGAATCCTCCTTGACGTCTTAGTGTGCAACAAAGTGAATCAATACAAACCGGATTTTTCTACGTCTCGACCGAGAACTCACGTCTAAAGCCTTCACATCAAAGACCGGGGTAGTACACTCCAGCTAAGCGTAAGTAATCTAAATACAACTCACTTCAATCAAAGTGAACATTCTGTTAGAGCAGACGTCGATGAGTCTTTAGACTAGTATCATGACGACCAACCATCCTGAGCTGTTAGACCCGGCACTCGTGCGACCAGGTCAGATCAGTAAGAAGCTGCACTTGAGCTACATGTCCATTCAGCAGATGGAGAAGATGATTGCGTTCTACTTTTCTACCACGCTTACATCAGAGCAACGAACTCGATTAGAAGTGTTGCGAGGTTCAAGCCAGAAGTTCAGTCCCGCGGACATCGAAGAGATTTGCGCAGAGAACTTCAGCGTTGCGGATGCTGTCGACCAGGTAATTCAAAACGGAACGAAGGTGGCAGGATGAACGCAATCATGTGGTGCACCAGATGTACAGTCGCGATTGTCTCGTCCTTGTGGTTATTTCAGGGTAGTCTAACGGGACGTGCCGCAATAGTTTGCGTGTGGACACACTATCTAATCGTATACTTGTGTATTGCGTGACATTTGGGCGATAGGCAAGGCAGTACATTACAGTTTCGGTAGCTAATCAGAGGCAACTATCATTAATATTCGAATATGATTGGTCAGTACAATGCCTCTAATCATGTGCCCAGGAGATTACGGCAGAAGCAGATCCTTAACAATAATATTTTGTTTCGGATCAACGCCACATGTTTCTTGGTCATAAGTGCAGAGTCTTACAACGCGTGTCACCACCAGTCCCCAAGTTCCAACCACTTTTCTTTTTCCGTCACAGTCATGCATCAACTCCGGTGTATTCTTCTTATAGTGGTCGCTCTCCTCGCCAGAAGCGACATTCTCTCCTTTGCAACTGATTCAGGTCACACGAAAGCGGTGACCTCATCAAACAACTCTCTTCGTAAACATCCTATCGCAAAGGTCCACGGTAATGGTAACGCCATCGATAGTGCCGGCGATGACGATTCAATCGGAGAGGTGGACGCTGCTTCGTCCGATGTGCAGGACTCTGAGGAGAGAGTTAACCCTTTTGGAGGTCTTATTGGCACGTCTGGGATCAAGGCGTTTTTCGGAGGGAATACAACAACATTGCACCGCATGTTGTGTCGAGGACAAAGAGGTTTGCCGACTACATCGTGAACGCGATCAGGAGAAGAATCGATGCCATCAAAGCAAAGCTGGGGATGCCGGTATCCACCAAGATGACTGAAGCTGATGCGTTCCGGCGCAGTGCCAAGGGTCATGATGATTCCATGCTGCAGCAGGTGAAGGTTTGGGTGAATGACAAGAAGTCTATCGACTTCGCCAAGAAGGAACTGAGAATCGAAAAATTAGCTGGAGAGGCGCTGAAAAATAGCCCGAATTTCAAGTACTACGACGATTTCATGTCGAGAACAGCGACCGAATGGGCAAGAGATTTGACATCCATTGACGATGCCAAGAAGCTGTTGGGGATGGAGAAACTATCGGCAGATGCACTGAAGGTTCATGCGAATTACAAATACTACGACAAATTCATGGACTCGAGTGTGGTGATGTGGGTAGGCGGTGGAAAATCCATCGATGACGCCAAAAACCTGCTGGGGTTGGAAACGCTTTCGGCAGCGGCATTCAAGGCGAGTGACAATTTCAAGTACTACGACAAATTCATGACGATGCGGGTAGAGGCTTGGCTCAGATCTGGTAAGTCCTTGGACGACGTCAAGACGCTGTTGGGGTTCAACACGCTGTCAGCGGATGCGATAAAACTGAGTCCAAATCTCAAGTACTACGATCAATTCTTGGATGGCCGTGTCAATAAAATGGTAGAAACGGCGAACTTCGTCCCACGGGATATTTGACTTACGACGAGTACATGACCATTGAAGTGGCGAAGATGGTAAAGTCTGGGATATCGTTGGATGCTGCCAAGAAGGAGCTAGGACTGAACAAGCTGACTGGAGAGGCACTGAAGAACCACATCAACAGCAAGTACCTCGACGACTTCATAGCCCTGAAAAAGCTGAAGCCAAGTGAGGCTTGAATAATTGGTTTCGGTAGCTGCGTGGTGTGAGAGCTCACAACAAAATAATAGAGAGGAGTCCGATTACAACAAATAGAAAACAGAACTGACTGGAATGTCAGAAAGAGTAACTAATCGTTGTAGATTGCATCTACAAGCGCTGTTTAATGCGGATCATGCGCTCTATTTCCTTGTCTTACTGGGGTCGTCCTTGAGACTGAGAATGTAGTCCTTAAGCTGGTGGATCTGAGATCAATGATCTCACCATTCCGTGAGATAATGGCTTCATTAAGCTCCACAGGCTTGCGATTTGAGACAAAGTAATAAGGACTTGCTCCACGAGTCCACCCTCAGCTCGACAGATGATAAAGAGTACACGTGGTTTCACGTATTGGGCACTATAACTCAGCGAGTCGATACGACACTGCTCATCCTTTACCCCTTTGTGAAGTACACTTCGTGCAAATGTTCATGATCATGTTGACGACGGTAGCAAGGAAATGTTCATGCATTCATTGTACAGTTAAACCCGTACATAATGATTATTGAGAAACATGATATCCTGCTAAACATGATGCGAAGTCGGTCCATCGACTTGGTAGTCAGTAAAATGTATGGGTAAAAGATGATAACTCCGGAATATTATACTTGATTCGGCTATGGACCAATTCCGATAGTAAAATTAGAGTATTAACCCGACAGAAAGTAGTTAGTAATCGTCGTCTACTTCAAAGCATCTTCTCTCTCGACACGGAAATCTTCTTGAACGCGAATCTGCAGCGTGCGCAGACCAGCAAACAGCTTCTGCTCGATATTTTTATTATATTTTATTTTTAATATTAGTAATTTTAATTTGTTTACCACTTGTTTAGATGAACAAGCAAACAGCACCCACAGCATCGACCTTCTCTTTCGTCAATGATGATGCTGTATATTGAATTACTTTGACCTTCTCTTTCGTAGTCATCTCCGTTGATTCAGCAAAGACTTCTTCTTCGACACCATCTAGCTCGGTGTCGTCGGATGCCGTACTCAAAAAGATAATCTATAGATTCGTTCAGCAACTTCTCTTGGGCTAGTGTTTCGATCTCCGTGTCGTCCTCTGCTGGATTACTTACAAATTCATCGATGCTCATAGGATTGCGAATGCGTAGCCGCTGCATATACGATAGCATTTCACCTTGTAAAAGATCGTCCGTTTCTTTGCGGGATCGCCTTGAGGAGCTTCGACCTAGCACAATACCTGTGGTTGAGGTGGTGTTCGGCGGCAGGAAATATACTTTACGCTTTAGTCCAGGGCGTCGTTCTAAAACATGATATTATTGTTATCACATGATACCGATGTTGTCCACGTGACTTATCATTTTTTACGGGTTTAATTGTAGATGCATTTGCCAAGCATTGGTGTCGTTTGGCATTTCTGGGAAGATATCGGCCGCTGGCGTGCTTTGTCTCATCCATTCATCATGTTGGTACTTCTCACTGCAGCAAAATCGTACCGGTACTTGAAGTGGCACATTCCGGACTACATGGCTCGATACAGTCAACGTACTTTCGGGTTAATTCCTTACCGCAACTACCGTGACGCTGGATGGAGCACATACTTGGACGCAATCATTGGACTAAAATTCCTTCACACAAGGTGATCATTCGTGGAAACCAAAAGGGCAACGTCATGGGCGATGGTAGCGTAAAGCTAACGGATTTTGGAATGGTTGTGTAAAGGATCGAACACAAAAAATGGCAACGCACGTGCGATGCCTTGACAGCCCCAAGTCGTTGTAAGTTTGGCTGTTGTCCATCGTTTCAATCAGACATCTACGAAGTATTGTTTTGGCCTATGTTTATTGGACGTGTTGATGGTGACAAGAAGTGAGCCGCCCTTATTGGAGCATCTTGCCATGGTACAAGGAATAATACAACCCAAGAAGAAGTTGATTGAGAATATGTGTGCGGTTGGCCCAGGCCAACGTCCAACTCTGTAGATTAAGATTTGGTTTTGGAATGGTTGTAGTAAGTTTGTATCTGCAGTAGCGGAGTTTTGGCGATATGTGCGACGCGTGCTCCGCCCTGTGCCAGCACGCGGAAAACTCGCAGTAATGATAAATTAAGAAATCTAGCAGACGTCGGAATCTCCTTATCATAAGACTCTTGTGAGTCTGCAGGAGGAGCTAGACATTGAAAGTGAATTGACAGTGGAATCTATTGGTTAGCTAAAAAGAGAGAAGTTGTTCAGCCAGATTGTTGGCTCTGGCATCTTCTTTGAATGCCAACGCTGACGTTGCAAGGTGTCGCTGTACCCCGCCACGCCTCATGATGATTGACTTCGGTGGCTCGTCGGCTGATCAAAGCGGAAAAAGCAAGCATCGAGCACTTATTTGAAGTGGATTAGACGATAACACTGGAGGAGGCTTTCAAGGGTGCTCCGTCGAATGGCGTCATTCATTTGATAATTTGCAATTTTGATTGGAAGTCGGACGTCTGGAGAATTAATTGCTACTCCTGATATGCAGACGCTGTTTTTTCTCTGCCGCAACTACAAACCAGTTATTTTCTGGAATGAGATAACGCTAGTGTCGTGGAATTATTACTGAAAACGCAAAGCCGCATCAACGTCTGCGTGAGCAAACCCGAAGTGCGTGTAAACTGCATCGTTCAAAGTTTTATGGTTTCTATTGATTTATATTAAAAATGTTTTTATATCAAATGGATAATTCCGTTAGAGCGGAATGTGTGCGTATGGGATGCTTTGAAATATAGACTGTTCGCCAATCTGAGGTGTTAAATCAGGTGTGGGATTAATTCTTCCATGAAGTTCTAATCCCAAATGATGAACGTTTCAAACAGCTGTCGCTGAGATGGTCGGGACATTTTATACCTTGTTACAATGCCGTCCAGAAACGCAACTGATCCACACCTCCAAATCCTATTTTATTTGTTATTACTGAGACTCTGCAATCGTATGCAGCAGACAAAAACCTTTGTCGTTGGCATGTCTGGAGCAATCCGCCACGCAGCAAATACTCCGCAGTGAAACAACGACTTCGTCGGTCATCGTTTGTATTGGCGCTGCCGTTGGCGCCCATTCCTCATCCGATAAGTCAATCCCACGACTTTGAAAATGTGGCGGCGGTGTGCAACACAGCCAACCCGAACCGGGATGTTTATCCGAGCATCGACTGCTCTGCAATGTCTCGAACCCTGGCAGCATCGGAAACACCTCGCTCTTATGTAGAGCACAACGCTTATTTTGCCGAGAGATTGGGGTGACCATTGTACTTCGAGATAGAGCAGATCTTCGAACGTACTGCAATGGAGAGATTGCTTGTCTGTGCACTGGAGCTAAATCAACCTCCATCGCAATCTCCGTACTGCTGATTAAGTCGGGTCGAGGAGTTTGCTCGCTTGCCACGGCACTTGGGCCGATTTTGAACCCCAGTTCTTCAGCCCGGGGAAGGTCTATAGACGGTCGATTACACGCGAAAGTGATGGTGGTAGTGCTTTTATGATCCGCGCACAGTCCTCCGCGAACTGCTCGCTTGTGGCAACCACCGGAACCGCATCTTGAATTGCCCCCATGATCGTGGCAGTAGCCGTTGGCGAGGGCTCGCTTCTCACACTTCATCGATATACACTTTCGATAGCCACCGTGCCCTACGCACAGTCCATCGTACTGCACGACCTTCTTGCATCCTACGATTCGGCATCGCTTTCCGCCACCTATGCAAAAAATCATCAGGAATAGTAAGACTGAACTGTAAATACAGACGACGACGAACCGTGGGAAATGCAGGCGCCGCCGCTCTGAGCTCGCTTCTTGCAGCCGAGGTAGCCGCACTTCTTGCCACCCCGTGGATCCAGCAGAAGCCCCCAGACTGTGCACTTTTGGCGCAGTCTAAGCGTTGACACCGCTTGCCACCGCCGTGGGCGACGCAGAATCCTCGACTCACCACGCTTGTGGTGCAGCCCTGCACGGCACACTTCTTGCCGCCTCCGTGCGAGATGCAGAGCCCGCCGCGCTTGGCTGTCTTTTGACACTCCGGGAAGCCGCATCTCCGCGGAATCGGTCGTGCACCGGAACCGCGTCCGTGACAATTCGTTGCGGTCGTTGTGGTGTCTTGGCCGCACAAAGTGCTGTTGAAGCTTTCGGGGTTTGCTGCTTTGGAGACTGTAGCGGAGAAACTTGTGCTCCCACTGCTCGGACGCATTCGGATGGACGAGATTATGCTTGTGAGTGCGATATACGAGAGCGAAGCGCCCGAGCGGAGGACACCGACAGTCCTCTGCAATACGAAGCTTGGTTGGACATGTGTGAGGTTGCAAACCGTGACATCTCATATATCACGACATTGCGGCGCGAAATCAGATGTGATACACTTACAAGTGCATGCATCGGCATGCTTGAAGCGAGTTGCTTATGACGTGGTAACAGTAGTTGCTATAGTACCTGCTTCAGCGACACACAAGTCTACACAAATTCAGCGATTCACACAAACTTATAGATCACACGTTGTGGATCATTGTAAGTCAATGGATTGGACTCGCATTTCTTACTTCTGTAGTAGAATGCAATAGTTTTGGTACATGGATTTTAATTTGAGCGCTTCGTGCCGGAATGTACAACAGACTGTTGTTGCCAATAGTAGCAGCGAAGGCTAGCAATTGGACGCCATTTACAGGGTATTCACGAGTTCAACGAATTGATGATTATACCCACAACTTATAAGCAGAGCACAACTTTTCTTGATGTGTGTACAAGTATATCGCCTGGTGCTACATGGGATAATGACTTCTAAGTGTCATCCGATCCCACGGCAATCTGGTCGTCGACGCCCGTTGCAGTGCGGTCTGCACACCCTGTGGGTAAAATCTGCGGAGCATCACACACCTAAAACTTGTGCCAAGCTTGTCCTTGCTGTCCTGACCCAGATCTCACGGACATCAGAGTCTTACTGCAATCAGCCATCGTTCTAAATGTTATCCCATGCTAAATTTTAGCCCATTCTAAATCTCAATTGAGATCGGCATGTCGAGCAGCAGCGCATGGCACTGCCCGATCTGTCTGGAAGCCTTCCGGCACCCCGTTCTGGCCTCCTGCTGCGGCCAAAGCTTCTGCCAGGCGTGTCTCGACGCGGCACTGCGTCAAAGTGATGCGTGTCCGATGTGTCGCTCTGCGTTGCTCTCTGGGCCCTTCTCGGCCACTCCAAACCGCGCTCTAGAGGAAGCTCTGGCTGCGTTAACGTCAGGACCTAAGGAGGAACGCGGAGCTCAGTCTGCAATAACAGGGGCGGGAATTTGGGCTTTCAAAAGCTAAATTCCGATTTAGAACTTCAAAACAACAATGATGAAAATACGGCTTCATTGCTACCAGAGCAGGAGCAGCAACGAGTTTGTGCTCGATGGAGAGAGAAGTTGAGGCTGTGGAGGTGTGTATACTATTTTCTTTATTAGTATTCTTGAGGGCTGAAACGAAGTTGAACTGACGATATTTTGTTTTTGGTTTGTGTTACCAGGATTCGAGGCTTGGCGACAAATTGCTGTCGTCGGGTCTTCAGTAGCACAAGGGAAATCAATAGTCGATCGGTGAATCTTCGACGACACCTTCGGCAATGGCATCATTGGTGTCGAGTGCACTGGGCGACTCTGCAGTGTGTTTTCTACGTGCTGCTGTTTTTCGTGTTCGTGTTCTTCCTCCGGGTGCAAGAAGAAGAGTTTGCAACGAAGACGACGGGACACCTGCGTCGTCACGGTCCGACGCGATAATCTTGAAATTGGACAGAGCACGATACTGTTCTGCAATCTAAGGAGTGTTTGGGTAATCGTTGGCTCCGACAGTGTTTATCCAAACACTCATTTTACAATATGAAGCAGATTCACTACGGCACACTTTCGCCCAGGTCAGCCATGAAGCAGCTCCGTGTTCTACTAGTGGTGGCGATTGTTATCGTTGCCAAATGCGATGCTTTCTCCTTAGCTATTGACATTAAGGCGTCGACGGTTCCTGAATGCGTTGGCCAGAGACGCTGTCCACGACAACGTCAAGATGACTACTGGGGATGACAACGATGGCGGTCATGTTGGCGACCTTGTTGACTCAGTTCATGTCAAAGTGACCACCAATTTCTGACGACCAAGATGACAAAGGCGACGATGGTGACGATGCTATTGATGAAGTTGATCGTACTAACTCGGAGGATAAAATAAACCCTCTTGGGGGATTTTTCGGCACTTCGGAGATCAAGGCGTTTCTCAGAAGAGAATATAAAACATCGCACCGAGAGTTGTGGCGGGGACCAACAGAAATGTCGACGACACCGCGGACGCGATCTGGAAAAACATCGACGAGATTAAGGCAAAGTTAGGAATGCCGGTATTCACCAAGCTAACTGAAGCTGATGCATGCCGGCGCAGTGCCAAGGGCCAACTCTTTTACGAATTCCTCGACGACTTCTTGATGAAGCAGGTGAAGGTTTGGGTGAATGGCAAGAAGCCTATCGACTATGTCAAGAAGGAACTGAGAATCGAACAGTTAGTTGGAGAGGCACTGAAAAACAGCCCGAATTTCAAGTACTACGACGATTTCATGTCGAAAACAGCAACCGAATGGGCAAAAAATTTGACATCCATTGACGATGCCAAGAAGTTGCTGGGGATGGAGAAACTATCGGCAGATGCACTGAAGACTCATGCGAATTACAAGTACTACGACGAGTTCATGGACACGAGTGTACTCATGTGGGTAGGCGGAGGAAAATCCATCGGTGATGTCAAGAAGCTGCTGGGGTTAGAAACTCTGTCAGCAGCGGCGATCAAGTCGAGCATCAACTTCAAGTACTACGACAAATTCATGACGATGCGAGTAGAAGCTTTGCTCAGATCTGGTAAGTCCTTGGACGACGTCAAGACGCTGTCAGCGGATGCGACGAAGCTCAGTCCAAATCTCAAGTACTGCGATCAATTCTTGGATGGCCGTGTCAACAACATAGCAGCTAGAAGTGCGACTTGAGTCCAAGTAGTCGATGTTTGACAGTACGAAAGTGTGGGGACTAGAGAGAGGCCATTCAAACGTCAAGGGATACAGTAATTTCTTAGCCTGGCGAGCCCAAACTTATGCTGTGCTTCTCAAATTGCTGATGACAGCAAAACCTGAATCCACCACTTCTGCCCCTGCATCGCTGCACACACTTACTGAGCGTTCTTAGCACGAACATCTTCAGCTAATTGCTTGAGGCGATCTAGTTTTTCGCCCCCAGCAACGCGAATAGAGACCCACTCTTCCATGCGCTTGCCACCGATTCCATCGTAGAACTTGAGCGCACCCTCGTTCCAACGCAGACACCACCACTCCAGTCGGCCTTTGCCTTCGCTAATGCGCTGCGTTTCTTCCGCTAGAGCGCCGAACAAAAGCGTCGCGAATCCGCGACGACGGAATTCCGGTCGCACGTACAGATCCTCGAGATATACACCAGGGGATGCAAGCCACGTGCTGTAGTTGTAGAAGAACAACGCCATGCCTGCAACTTTCTCTCCGACAGTCAACACAAAGCAGTGAGCGACCTTGCGGCTTGGGGTGCCGGTCAAAGGAAGCCCGGCATGCATTCCGGTGGCACGTCGTCCGCAAAGTTGACGGTCTCCAATAACTTTTGGGGTGTCGCGTGGTTCGAGTCCGACTCCTTCTCGAAGTCGGCGAGTTCTTGGATCATGGAGGCGATCTCGTTCACATCGGCAAGCAAAGCACGACGGATCTTCGGTTCTTGGTCGGCCATTTTTTTTCGAGCGATTCCGGTGCTTGGGAGGAAGATTCTGAAGTGCGATGCCACGTGGGCCGAGAAAAGATGTGCGGCTGATGATTGTTTGGCAGGTCACTTCAATCTGCACTCGTCTATGATCAAACACTTCGTCAGTTGCGGATCGACCACGGCCGTGCATCAAATGTTCAACAAATTAGATTATAAGCAAGCAAACGTTCGTGTTCAAGGCTACTTCAACGGCTTGCGTTCCCTCTCGTATTCGGTGTAGTTGCCGTCAAAGAACACGACACGGCCGTCACCTTCAAACGCGATGATGTGAGAGCAAATGCGGTCCAGGAACCAGCGGTCGTGAGAAATCACCATGGACACACCATCAAAGTCACTGAGCGCAGCCTCCAGCGAGCGCAGCGTGTCCACATCCAGGTCGTTCGTGGGCTCATCGAGCATCACGACGTTGTGACCGCCTAGCAGCATTTTGGCCAGATGCACGCGGTTACGCTCTCCTCCACTAAGACTTCCGACCTTTTTCTCCTGCATAGGCCCACGCAGGTTGAAGCTTGCAATGTACGCTCGCGTGTTGATGCGATCGCCGCCGACCTCCACGAACTCGTTGTCACCTGAAATCTCCTCGTAGACGCTTCGTCTTCCGCTCAGTTCATCGCGACTCTGGCTCACAAATCCAAGACTCACTGTCTTGCCCAGTTCCACAGAGCCCTCGTCGGGGTCTTCAATGCCAGCGATAATGTTAAAGAGCGTGGACTTGCCCATACCGTTGCCGCCCACAATTCCTACAATCGCATGGGGCGGGATTTCGAACGAGAGCTTGTCAAATAACACACGGCCATCGTCAAGTTTCTTCCTTAGGTTGTTCACCTTGATGACCTTGTTACCAAGACGAACTCCAGAAGGCACGACAATCTGCCCGTCTTCAACACGTGAAGAAGCGCGGAAGCCGCTGGCTTCCATGTCTTGCAGCCTTTTCAAACGAGCCTTGTTCGCTTTCTTGCTGCCCTGGTGGTCACGCGACCACTGAATCTCAGACGCAATCTGCTTGGCACGAATAGCGTCCGACTTGCGCTGCATATTCAGGCGATTACGACGCTGCGTGAGCCACTCCGTGTAGTTGCCTTCGTACGCGTACGTCTCTCCTCGGTCGAGTTCCAGCACCCATCCAGCCACATTGTCCAAGAAGTAGCGGTCGTGCGTGATCGACAGCACCGTGCCACGATACTTCTGCAGGAAGTCCTCCAGCCAGTGCACCGACTCGGCATCCAAGTGGTTCGTCGGTTCATCCAACAGCAACATGTCGGGCTTCTCAAGCAGCAGTCTGCACAGCGCCACACGTCGTCGCTCGCCACCTGACAGCACCTCGACATCAGCGTCATAAGCCGGTACTCTCAACGCCGCCATCGCCTTCTCCACTTCGTGGGACAAGTCCCAGCATCCTAAGTGCTCGATCTGGTCCTGCAGCTTGGCCTGTTCGTCCAGAAGAGCGTCAAAGTCGGCGTCCGGCTCGCCCATCGCCATGGAAACTTCATCAAAGCGTGCCAACAAGTCCTGACTCTCCTTCAGGCCGTCCATGATGTTCTCGTAGACGTTTTTGTTGGGGTCCAGCTGCGGTTCCTGAGGCAGATAGCCGACTTTCAGTCCGTCCTTGACCCATCGCTCGCCATCGAAGTCCGTGCGCACGCCAGCAATGACTTTAAGCAAAGTGGACTTGCCGGTTCCGTTGGGGCCCAAGACGCCGATCTTGGCGCCTCGTAGGAAGCCCAAACTCACTCGTTCGAAGAGTTTCTTGCCCCCAGGGATCGTCACGCCGACGTCCCTCAAATGACACACAAAGTCGCCTGGAACGCCGCCACCAGCGTTGGACGAACCGGACGGAGCTGCAAAATTGCGCACAGCTCCGCATGCGTGTTGAGAAGCTCTCCACCAATGGAGAGGTGCTGAAGACGTCTGCAGACTGCGGGAGCCCACAGACAACGAAGACACTTGACGCAGCATTCTTATCACGGTCGACTGGACAATGTGTGGACGAAACTCGGGAAACATTATAGCCAATCAGATGAATTTGGTGAATTATTTTCGACCAATCAGATGTGACGTTGGCATCATGCCATCCGTGATGACAGAGGGACGTTCCCATCGAGAACGCAATGCAGGGCGTCATGCAAACACGTGCACGCAGACGCAGTTCAACCTGGTCATGTGGTGCTTCATGGCAATCCTGACGCTGTGGTTGCACCTCGCTTTTAAGCAGGAAGTAACACCATCTGATTGGTTTAGATTCATTTCAGCCAATGAGAACGCTCGGTATCCGATACACTAAGCGCTTCAACCGGTACTGTGTCATTCCTGAATTGGCCACGTACCCCTCATTGCCACAATGGTCTCCACGCTCCTCTCGCGCTGTCTGCAGCGCTCTTCTTGTCTTGTTGCTGGTTGCAAAGGCGCTCGCTCCTTCTCCTCCGCTTCGGAGCGACTGAATCTCGCTGTCGTTGGCACTGGGCGCATGGGTCGGATCCGACTCGCCGGCATTCAGAACGACCCTCGCGTCTCCATCGCTGCGGTGGTCGATTCCAATGCGACTGCAATGCAACGTGAAGAACTAAGCAGCCAATTCGGAACGCAATGTTTCCCCAGTGTGGAGGAAGCAGGAGCAGCTCTGAAGCTGCAAGGGACGGCGGTGAACGGCGTCTGGATCGCGACGCCAACCCCCACGCACTTGAAGCTGGTCAACGACTGTGCATCGGGAATTCTGGGGCAAGACGTCAAGGCGATTGGCATTGAGAAACCCGTGGCAGCGTCGGTGGAGGACATCGACACTGCGTACCAAGTGTGCGAGAAGAACGGAGTGAAATTGGTGTGTTCCTTCCAGAGGAGATTCGATCCGAGCTACGAGGCGCTACGTGCTCAATGTGTGGATAACCAGAGCATTGGCAAGCTGCAGTCTATCCACACAGTGTTTCGCGACCATCCGTGTCCACCTGTGGAGTTCTTAAAGACCGGTGGAGATCCGTTCCACGACTTGGCAGTGCACGACATTGACTTTGTGTGCGACCTGGTGGGGGAATACCCGACCAAGGTGTACGCGCATGGCACTAGTCTCTCTCCGGAGCTTCGAGAGCTTAATGTCATGGACAAGGCGAGCGTGTGGCTGGAGTTCCCTACAACGGGTGTGGTTTGTACCATGGATCTTAGTCGGAGCGCCGAGTATGGCTATGATCAACGCATCGAAGTGGCTGGGGAGCATGGTATGCTGCAAGTGCAGAACCCGAGTCGTACTGCCTTGGTACAATCTACAAAGGATGGACTCACGTCTGACAAGCTGAAGCACTCTTTCCCCGAACGATTCCGAGAAGCGTACCTGCTTGAGCTCGATAACTTTATCGATGTGATTCAGGGCAATGCCCATCCACGAGTGCATTGGGCTGCCTCACGCATGAACACGATCATTGCTGAAGCTGCTCGTATAGCAGCAGTTGAGAAGAAGATTGTCACTATCAATTACGGCAAGACCAAGCAGCTGACGCCCAACTCGGACCCGATCCTAGAATGCGAGTACGAGTACTAAGCAACTGAGTGTAAACAAGTTTTGGCGGCTACTCTAGGCTAGTTCTGAGCAATATGTCGGCTGATGAAAGTGCCATCAAAAACTGTGCCTGACACGTAGAGGCGACATCATTGAAACGAAAAGAGAGCCGCGTGCAGGTTGGCGGCAAGTCAGTAGCGTTGTCTTGCTTCAAATCATGATGTTAGAACAGGAGCGGTATGCAATTATTGCCACGTCACTTCAGCTTTGCCATGTTTTTATGCTTCTTTAGTACACGCAAGGTATCAGTTCAACAACCACTGCAAGCCGGCACTTCCACCTGAGCGCTTGAATCATTTGATGGGCAACACATCGCTTGGCGTCGAATTTGTATGTCGCTTACTCACTCCGTCTCGCGAGCTCCTTAAGCAGCTCACCCGTCGAGAGTGCTTCCAGGTCGACAGCAGGCACGTCGAGCCAGTCGACAGGGTTCTTCAGCACCTCTAGTGTCTTTTCCTCCCATGATCCCTTAGCAGGCACGTTCATGTACTCCCAGCGAGCGGTGAGCGGGAGCGACATGAGAATCGACTCAACACGCGAGCCAGGCGTCAGCAGACCGAACTTCGTGCCACGATCGTACATAATGTTGAACTCCACATAGCGGCCACGACGTAGTTGCTGCCATTCCTTCTGCTGCTGAGTGTACGGCATGTCCTTGCGCTTCTTCAGGATCGGAAGGTACGCGTCCAGCATGGAGTTGGCGCAGTTGCGGATCATCTGGAAGTTCTCCTCCGACGTGTCGGTGAGATCGTCAAAGAAGAATCCTCCCACACCACGCCCCTCTTGACGGTGCGGGATGTAGAAGTACTCGTCACAGGCCTTCTTCCACTTGGGGTAGATGGCCGTATCGCGCTTGTCCAGTTGGGTCTTGTACACCGCGTGGAAGTGGCGAGCATCCTCTTCAAAGAGGTAGCTGGGCGTCAAGTCCGCACCTCCACCGAACCAGCCGATCTTCTTGGCCTTGCCGTCCTTGTCCAAGTAGCCAGTCTCCACCTCAAAGTAGCGGTAGTTGAGGTGGATCGTGGGTGCCATGGGGTTGTGCGGGTGCATGACCAGACTCACACCGCAGGCGTAGAAGGGCAGTTCCGCGCCTTCCTTGAGGTCTTTGCCTCTCGCCGTCATCTGCTTCACAGCTGCAGGGGGCAGTTTGCCGTGGATAATGGAGACACCAACGCCGGCCTTCTCGAACACGTTGCCCTCCTGCAAAATGCGGCTGCGACCGCCTCCGCCGTGGCCTTCACGCTCCCATTTGTCCTCGCGGAACTTCTTGCCGTCCACCGCTTCGATCCCGGCGCAAATCTCGTCCTGCACGCGTAGAATCAGCGCTTCCATGCGCTTGGGGAGCGGCGCCTTGGTGTCGAACTCGATGCTGCTCTTGGGCACTTTGTCTTCGGTCACAGGTTGGTACAAGAAGTCGGAGGTGGGGATGGAGCCTTTGCAGGTCGAGGATTGCTGCTGCTGCGACAGATACGCGGCTCCTAGAGCTGCAGGAACGGCAGCAGCCGCCACCCACGGCCGAGAAGGTTTTAGCAGAGCTCGCAAGTGACGCATTTTAGGTTTAGAGACTTTGCACACGAAGCGGCAGATCTTGAACTGGAATCTGCGGCTGGTATGAAGACGGTTAAGTGCGCTTCGGGACAAAGACACACAAAGCGAACTTACGACTGGACAACTGGAAAGAGACGAGGCAGATTGAAGTGGGATTGCAATACTTATCTACACGCAATCCCAACACTTATGGCTCCACCTTCATCCAATCCACAGGATTCTTCAGCACTTCAAGAGTCTTCTCCTCCCACGAGCCCTCCTTCGGAGTGTGCATGTACTCCCATCGAGCAGTCAGCGGCAGCGTCATCATGATCGACTCGACACGTGAGCCAGGCGTCAGCAGACCGAACTTCGTGCCGCGGTCGTACATGATGTTGAACTCGACGTAGCGGCCGCGACGGATCTGCTGCCACTCCTTCTGCTCCTCCGTGAACGGCATGTCTTTGCGCAGCTTCAGGATCGGGATGTACGAGTCCAACATCGAGTTGGCACAGCGACGGATCGTCTGGAACGTCTCCTCCGACGCATCAGTGAGGTCGTCGTAGAAGAACCCACCCACACCGCGGTGTTCCTTGCGGTGAGGAATGTAAAAGTAGTCGTCGCAAGCCTTCTTCATCTTGGGGTACCAGGTGGGGTCACGCTGGTCCAGTTGCGTCTTGTATACGGCGTGGAAGTGGTGAGCGTCCTCTTCGAACAAGAAGCTTGGGGTCAGATCAGCACCACCGCCAAACCAGCCGATCTGCTTGTCGTTGCCCTCCTCATCCTTGCCGACTTCGATCTGGAAGTAGCGGTAGTTGAGGTGGATGGTAGGAGCCATCGGGTTGCGTGGGTGCATCACCAGGCTGATGCCACACACGTAAAACGGAAGGTCTTTTCCGGGCGGGAGCTCGGCGTTGCGCTCCGTCATCTGCTGCGCAGCAGCTGCAGGCAGGGTGCCGTTGATGATCGACACTGCCACACCAGCCTTCTCCATGACGTTACCGTCCTGCCAATTCACGATAAACAGTCAGTTCCTGCTGTAGAGCTCAAGGTGTGTTAATACAAGATAGTCTTGCCTGCAGAATACGGCTGCGGCCACCACCGCCGTCCTCGCGCGTCCATTCGTCAGTGCGGAACTTCTTGCCGTCCACAGCTTCGATGCCGGCGCAGATTTCGTCTTGGACACGCAGAATCACGTGCTCCATGCGCTTGGGCAGAGGTGCAGAGGTGTCGAATTCGATGCTGTCCTTGGGGACCTTGTCCTCCGACAGCGGGTGGTACAGGAACGCGGCTTCAGTTGCCATCTTGATGCTGGTGCTTCGCTTGGAGTGTCTTGAGCCTCACGGGGCAGATTCGAGATTGAGTTGCAATTTCTTGGCCGCAGACTTCAGGCGACACGGACCCGCATGGTGGAGCTACCGCATGCAGCCAATACAAGCGATGGTGAGCTGCCAGGTCAACAAGAAACGCAGCGTCATGTTTCCCGTAGAAGGTGCATTGACCAGAATGAGACCCGAACCGTAGCACGTCACATATCGAACTTAGTAGGAAATGCGAATTTAACGATCAAAATAGTTAATTTTATTTGCGTAAAGTATGGTGCCAAAAAATGATTTTATCAACTTGCAATGACTGCTCAACAAGCATGATCAAAACCTGCATCAATGCTTTCATGCTGCTGCACTTGTCTGACGGAAGTGTGCGGTGGCGGAGGAAAGGAGTTTGACGGCGACAACAAAAACATGCAGAGCTTCCATTGGACAGCCTCTCGTCAGTCTACTCGACAGGTGTATTCCTTACAGCAGTTCTCCATGTTCATTGGCTAGAGCGTCCAGCCAATCACATGCCGCATAAGATTAAAAATAGCCTGAGCATTCGTCCTTCCTCACCACTGCGTCACTGATGGCCGATCTGCTGGTGAACGTGCCGCAGATGCAGCGCGACCTGCAGCTCGCGCGCGAGGACAACGCGTATCTGCGCGCTCTGTTGGAGCAGCTGAACGCCGGCGACGTCGCTCGCAGTCCTTCGACGAGTCGAGGGGAAAAGAAGGCCGCAGCTCGCTCCAAAGACGCGGAAGACTCGGACAAAGACTTCGGCCGCGCTTTAGCTCGACGGGAGGCGCGTCTGGAGGCTGCCAGCAGTGCGAACGACTCAATGGCTGCTGCGCTGGAGCTCAGGAGTGCGAACGACCGCGTGGCGCAGCTGGAGCGGCAGCTCTTGGACGCGGAGGAGACCATCTGCCACCTCAAGGCGGAGAAGTTGGCGGCGCTTCGAGACGTGGAGAAACTCAGCGCTCGAGTGGAGCAGCGAGGGACGAACAGACAGGAGACGAAGACGAGGAAGCTGGTGCTGGAGCTGGAGACGAGACTGGCGGAGCAGCAGCAGTCCCATGCACTGGAGCAGGAACAGCGCATGGCGGTGATTCGAGACCAGGAGAAGGAGCTTTTAGCCCTGCGTCAAGACTTGGACGAGCGCTGTAAGCAACTGGAGGAGCTGCAGCAGAGACACATGGACTTGCTGGAGCTGGATGGCAAGGCCGTGAAGAAGCGCGTCACGAGTGGCGTGAATCAGCTCAGTATCATCGGCGAAGAGAGTGATGATGACAGAGAGGAGGAAGAAGAAGAGAAACCGCAACTCAAGATAACAGAGTCTCGGAAAAGAGCTCCTGCTTTGTCAGGTCTGCCTAAGTGGCAGGAGGAGTTAGTGCGACATCCGACGCCGACCTTCGATCTCGACTCGCCGGAAGTAACGTACATCCTTCGAGCCTGGACCGGCAACAAGAGGAAGATGCAGTACTTGCGTCGCTGGCTCATACAGGTGGTGATTACGAAAGGCCCGCTACCTGAAGATTTTCCCATGGGCGTGGAGCTCCCTCGACTCCCACCTGAGGTGCGTGACGGGTTTCTCACGCTTGTACTGCCACTGCTTCGCAAACAGACACTGCGCGAGATCCAAGCGCATTCCCGTCGATATAATGACGGATTCCACACCGATCTACGTTTTCGTGTTGTCCCGCGTGATTAACTTAATGAACGGCTGTCTCAGATGACAGCCTCGTGTGAGTGAATTTAGGTCTGTTCGAGGGTTAGCGTAGTTGGACACCACAAAACTCGTGGGTGATTTCGCCAATGACTGTCTTGATCTGTGACTGCAGGTGGTCCACGTCTTCCTTTGTGGCTAAGTGCGTCGGGTTAGCATTGTTGTTTGGGATGTCGATGCGCTGAGCTGACCAGGATCGTTCCGAGCGGAGAAACAACTTCTGAGGGTCGAAGAGTTCCTGCGTTTGCACTTCGTGCACAAACCTCTCCATTTTCGTTTCCATCTGCTGCACTCGAGAACGAGACTTCTGTCGTGATGTCCATTTTTTCCACTCCTCTTGGTAGCCTTGCTCTATTTGCTTGAATGACTCTGCATGCTCTTGGAACAAACTCTGAATCTCTTGGATATGTGCGCGCAGCGCTGCGTGTGATACACCTGTTGGTGAAGCTACCGACTCCGTTTTGGCGTCTAATCCTTCACTGCTTTTATTCAGCGAAAGCACGAGGCCATTGATCCACTTGTAAAACAGTGCTTCGTCTTCAATCATCTGTACACTGCCCAAGAGAACGAATGAGTTAGAGTTGTAATGTGCAGATTGCAATTCACATGACAGAACAGCACACCTCTGCGCTAATACACGCACTTGATCGGCCAGTCGCGATGTTGGTTCCGTCAGAAGATTTAGCACGAAGGCAGGAATAAGTCCGTCCTTGTGGTCCTCTGCCTTGTTTTGCATCGATTCGAGGCGATGAACCAGTCGTTCATGGTAGCGGGTATATGCCTCCAGCTCACTGAGATGACCTAGCAAGCGGCCAAACGCGCTGTGTAACCGATGCATCTGTGCATCCGCAGGTAACACTTTGTCCTCGTGCTTTAATGAAGAGGACACCGCGTCTGTGGCAGCAGCGGCTACAATCTCGGGTTCAAGATCAATATCCTGATACCAGCAAACCCAATGATACCGTCAGAATAAGATAGAACCAACACTAGCATGGTTAAATCTCGTGTCTATCCGTCGAAATGCTTACATTCGGGAACGGAGGAAGTCGTGGCTGCTTCGTCCCCGTCGATCTCTAAATCGTGAGCGAGCCAAGCCCTCTGCATTAGTCAGCGTTACGCAACCATTATTACTCTTACAATCATGCAGATCATACCTCAAGGATATAGAGTTTCTTCCTCTCAAACAGTCGAGAGCACGCCACGCTCCATGCGAAGGCCAACAACAGCAATTGACTTGACGGGCGAGCACTGGTATAGAACGCAGAGCACACAAATCCCCACTCGTAAAGGTAGAAGCGCACCAATTCCATCTGTACGACTGCACAAATACACAATCAATCAACCAGCAAACAAGAGACCGTGAACAACAGTCACCGAATAACAACATTTGCAGCAGTTGCTCTGACCGTGGAGCTCTGAGTCTAAAAGAGCGATTTCCAGCGCCTCAGCTGCATTGAGACGCTCCATCGCTTGCGTATCCACTTCGAAATCGACCAAGACAGCAAGCACCAGGTCGTGCAGCAGTCTCCATAGTGTCCAGTACTCGATCTGGTCATTTCAGACAATGTGTCAATGTCAGACGGGGATCTTGTATTGACGATTCGTTGTGGTTGACGCACCTCAGTCGTTTGATTCTTCTTGGCCTTACGTAGCAGGTCAATGGACACGTAGTGCACTCCAAGAGACTCGAGCGCTAGACGCACCAAGTAGCCGAAGCGCGGCGTCTGGGCAGCAGGAGACTTCATGGAGCTCTTCGTGAATCGGAATGAGTTGTGATTGGTGGGAAATTATACGGAACTTGGAAATTTCTTGAGCAAAATGTCTTGAAATTGCCTGTGTAGTGAAATTTCTGGGGAAGCCGCGAGGAATACAGTTGCCTCGTAACGATCTTATTCTCTTAAGCATTTCAACGGCTTGGCCAATGCAGCAGTCGAGCGTTGGTAGGAGCTTCCCGCCATCTCGGCGTCCATTTTGTTGGCGTGGATGACGATCGGGTTTGACGTCGGAGGACACTTCTCGCGACAGTATCAATGGTGTCGACACAGCGTTGCGCCAGTCGGACGTGGTGCTGTTTGTTGACTCGCTTCGAAATCGAAGAACAAAAAGATCGCAGCTGACCGGTCAAGGCCATTGTCTCTGTCGGCACCCCTTGCAACTAGACACCAAAGTGTGACATCCAACCGCTTTAACCGCGCGGACATATAGCGAAGAACAATGGATCTCGCTCCTGCATCGCGGCAGCGACAGCAACGATGGCCAACCAAACGTAGTGTTCCATGCTAAGACAGAAAACTTCTAGTGTTTAATAATCGTCTGGGTTCAACGCCTCTAACAGATTTACGGTAGTATGCGTTCTCGGAGGCGCTTTGAATCAGCCAGGCATACATTTCCCAAGACCACTCTCTGACTTCAACCTCGCATCTCGTTCCAGAGGTTTTATCGCCAGTAGGAGCTCAGTCTCCGCTATCGTTCATTCTCCAATTCGCAGTCTACCACGAAGACTCGTCACTTGCAATGGCTCTGACCGTGGAAACTCCGTCCGCAGACTCCCCAGAGAGCTTCAAGATGTCGGAGCACCGCAGCAACTCCACGCACTTCCACGCTCGCTCCTCCGCGCAAGGCGCTCGCGCCACGGAGAGAGCGGCGCATCGCATCCGCTTGAACTACCGGGACGAGGCCTACCGCCTGCGAACGGAGGCGAGGACCAAGTGCCTCATCGCAGACGCGTCGTCCCCAAGCAGCTCCAGCACCAGCGCGCTGCTGGCCAAGAAGGCGCTCAAGTACCGCAAGGTCTACGACCGCATGTCGGGCGTGGACGTCAACGACCCGAACTTCGACGTGTTCGAGTTCCTGGGCGTGGACTGGTGCAAGGCCACGACGGCCGCCGTATAAACGTTTGCTGTTTACTATTATTTATCGTCGTCAAGCTGCCGCGCGCTTTGCAGCCAAGTCAAGTAGAGATGGCGTAAAAGATCAATGCATTCATGTTCCCTTTGGGTTTTCCATGGACTTCTTCAAGCAGGATCGATGGAAAAATCACCCTCCGTTCGAAATTACGTTGACTTGATGTTGGCGGCCGGTGGTCCTGACATTCGCTGGACGGTGGCCACAACGAGCCACAACTGTGGTGATGACTAGCATTGCATTGGAGTAAGAAGTGCTGATGGACCACTTCCCATGCGTTTTCGACCTGTATCGCCATCTATTGTTGGTGTCTTGCTTGCATCTGTATACATCGCTTCCTCTACAAAGCTAGAGAATTGGCAGAGCACGTCTAGCAGGCAGCACTTCGTTGGGGATAGCTGCAGTACACGCCTTGCGCAAAAGCGACTAGAGCGAATCCAGCTGCAGCTGCACTGGAGCCGTTGGCCCAACGAAACACTAGCCGCAACAACTTCTCAGCACAACGTATTGACCGTCAACGTCACTGTGGATACGGCAAGGATCGTCGCCCGTCCCAGGGCGAAGACATCGCGTTCTTCTCATTCTGCTGCGAGGCTGGTTTCCATCTTGGTCGTGCTTTTCTTTGCTATGAAGCAGTCTTTGTCCGTGAGACTACCACATTGCAGTAGATCACCACAGCGGCTAGCTGTGTTAGTGGCGTTCCATAACTACGAGAGCACACTTGCCTCCGCGCCAGACGCCAACTCCCAAACGTTTCCGGTTGCCATATCAACGCCACTCAAACCAACGGCGGCTGGCCGTTATCATCCACTACCTCATGAGAGACTTGCTTGTTCGCTTCAACCTCGATCCAGCCACAGGGGCTAGGATTCATCACTTGCTACTCTTGGTATTGCGGCGTGAGCTTTGCTTCTTCCATGTGGATCCTCTTTTCCTTGACGTGCTCACTCCTTCCGTTTGAAAGCAAATCGCAGTCCCGGAAGGCATACTTATGCAGGACCAGTCGTCATTGCATTGTTCGTGACCATCTTCTCGTAGACAATTCCTTCATCGTTTCTTGGTCGATCGCGTCCAAAACTCGTAGAGCCACACTTGCTGTGTGACTTATCTCCTTGGTCGTTTGAGATCTGCACTTGGTGCTGAATCATTTACGTTGCAATCAACAAGAGCATTTTCTCCTGGGTGGGCTGCTCGAATGCACCAGTCCTTTTCGAGACCTCCTCGTAGATGTTTTCACCCCGACCGATATCCTCACGATATCGCAGAATCCGAGCTCAGCAAGTTTAGTATCTCACTCCGTCGCTGATCAATAGTGAGTACCATCGACATCAGCAGGAAGCGAGCAATCCCGTTGTCCGTTTCAAGTGATTTCCTAAAACAGGTCAGTCTTGGCATTCTTTCATGGTGGATGGCATTCACATGGCGATAAGCTGTGAAGAATCCGCAGCTGATGAAGAACTGAGAGCGTGCTATGACGCTTGGATTCAACGGAGACGAGCGCGCGGTGACTTGAGCATTCGAACACCTGAAGGCTTTCGACGCCTCCAGAAAAAGTATCAACCTCGCCTTCGCTTCAGTATTGGTGCTGCAACCAAGTCGGCAGAAGACGGCGATCACGGAGTGGAGATCGATAGCTTAAAGCTCCGTGAGATCGTGGGTGTTTATTTGGATGCCAAAGTTTCGCGAATGATTGCCGATATTTGCTGGCCCTTGGCTCACTTTGGAAACAATGCTGTCGACAATGTGAAGGTGATCCAATGCCATCCATTCGCGGGCAGTTTTTGATGAGGTTTCATCGTTAATCTGACGCGGTTGTGCTTGTGGTTCAGGTGTCTGCAGATTTGAAGCTTGATGAGGGAAAATATTGTGCGTTCAGCGTTCGTCTGCTCCTGTGGATCTTTCCGGGACTGCCTTGCACTGAAGCTGAGGTCATCGCTCGATACGATTGGGCTTTTGACCGTAAACTTGATAAATCTGACCACGTCAGTCTAAGCTTTAAAAGCTTCACGGTATCTCTCATCGATGCTGCGGTGGCGTGCAATGTATGAAAACCACTCTAGTTTTGAGGAAGTTCGGAACTAACTGGTCTTGTTGTGCCTAGAATGGCCCTGTTAGTAAATGCCTCGAATTCTTGCAGCTAATGACACGCTGGCTACGACGTCCAATGCCAGTGGAGCGTTCGTTACTGATGGACCCAATTGTATCAAAGCAACAAGCTGAGCCTCCAGCAGCTATTGTGTGGCAGGATATCCCGCTGTCAACATTAGTCCCGTGCCAAATGGACCCACGAGGGCTATACTGCAAACTGAAGGTGAGCGGATAATCTCACCACTGAGCTGAGTTAATCAATGTGATCCCTTAAGCCCTTTGCTTTCAGACAAAGGCATCAAAAGCACCGATGGCTATCATGATCATGGCAACCGATGAAAAGTAGGTAATAAACTCCACTCGACTTGTATCGCAATCCAATAGGAGCGTGTAACTTTTCAACTCGCTGCTGTCTGCGTAGTCTCGTCGAGCTTCAGATAGCTACGAGTGCTAGATTACTCGATCGCCAAAATGAAAACTCGACGGACTTTGGCGCCTCAATTCGCTGGACGTTCACGGGTTTAAATCCCAGCACTCCGACATTGGTCATCGCCCCGAGTTCAATCATCAGTCGTCAAAAGAAAGCACTGTATGTTCGCGTCTGTGCCCTGGATAAAAGTGAGGATAAACCTGAGGAAACATGTTCTGGAGTGGAGCAAATGTCGACGGGAAATGTGCGAGGCAACACAGGACAGCAATCATCAGACCCGCCCTTCGTAGCAGTTTTTACGAGTTTGTTGGAGTTCACTGCACATCAACTCGGCAGCAAGAACGGCATCTGCTTGCGCATGAACCGCATGAGCTTACGCACGTTCGCGGCTGAGAAATATGCCACGCCTTTTTCGATCACAATCACAGCCTCACTACTGCAAGCCACAAGTTCCGCAGGAGGTGCCGGAGCTGCGGCTGCTGTATCGAACGCAGTTGAGGCAGAATCAACCTTCATAGTGAGAGAAGAGCAGTCAAGTGAGCCGCGAGAAGTTGCCGATGGACACACGTTCGTTTTTATCGTGAAGAGTGGGGAAAAATTGCAGGAACACGGAGTTACGTTGCCTCCACAATGGTTCACGTCTTTGAACGCCGCCAGCGAGAAGAAGACGATTGTGATTGAGTCTTCGTCTACTGATCCAGTGCTGACCGCAAGCGATGACAAAGTTGAATCCCGACCAGAAAACTTCCACATCTTCATCTTCACGATTCACGGATTAACCATTGAATTGTCATGCAGTGCCACGACACCAGTGCAGGAAGATTACGCGCAAGAAGAAAACGACACAGCACCACAATTGTTCATCGACACTAGGAAGTCGGAGAGTTTCAAAGCTGGTCCTGCCACCGTATACGTCGAAGATGGCGAGACTATTGAATTCGCCAAGTCCTTCTCTGGAAAACCGGCAACCAGCGCTGATCTACTGAGGGAGCTACTGCTTCATCAAAAGAAGCGGCAGCTCGAGACTTCAGTGGAGCCTCCTCCAGATTTTCTAGCTGGAACTAGTGTGAGTGTCTCAAAACCGACCACCACAGCTGAGACTTTGCGAGCCAAGGTGTGGAAATTTACTTGTTCTGCTGTTCCTAGTCTTGTTCTAGCACTCATTGTACTTGAATGTGTTTGTAGATTCTTCAATCTCGTCAACTTGAGCGTCGTGCTCGTCTCCAGCAGTTGGAATCGGATCTGCAATGCAAGCTGAATCGAACGCGACAAAAAGCACTTCAGATGCACAAAGACCTGAAAGTGCAGACACAAATGCAGTCACGCCTCACTCACCAAAATCTGAGCTCGAGTCGAAAGTCAGCGTGCTGGCAACGTTCTTTCACGAGATGGCAATGCATCAACCTCGACGTGACGAGTTGCACACTTGTGTCGAAGAAGCTGAAGCAGAAGACGTAGCCGAACAACAATTGTTGAAACATTTTGGTGACATGTTCGACCTTGACGAAGACTTGCAGAACACTCTAGACGAAGAAAAATGGAGCACCAATACCGCAAAAGTAACACGTAGGAAGGCGTCGATCAGTACGAATTTGCCTAAGCCGATGCCTGATAACACTCGAAGATCAGGCAAGCAGGCCGATAGCGATGAACCACAGTGGACGTCAGAAGATTACGAGAGCACAGCGCAATATATCGAGCAGCTGATGCTCGATGTAGCCAACGATGAAGTTCAGCAACAGCAGCAGCAAACATTAGCAGACATAGAGCGGAAGAACGCAGTAATGGAGCAGCTCATTGATTCGTGGGGATACATGCAGCACCGCACAGCAACACCAGCATCAAACCAACGTCTTCATGAACTGGAACAGAAGCGTCGAAACCAATGGATGCAGTCTGAACGCGTCAAAGAATACGATACAGCTGCGTCTGCACGCCGTGGCGACAAATCGGAGCGCGCAGCAATTATTTTCTCAAAGCAGCGCTTCCTCGTCCAGGAGCAATCAATTCCTTCGAGCGCAGTCTGGGTAGTTCCCACTCCCCGAGCAATCAGACCTCGTCGCTGGCTTCAGGAGCACTTGCCGCGGCTGGTCTTATCACTCCTTCTAGACCAGAGTCGCCTCACTTGGATGGACAAGCTGAAAGTTCAGTGAAAATACGACCGCGACGTCCAACGCAACAAGCTGTAATAGTGACACCACCACCTCCTGAGGAACGAGAAAGTGACGTCACAGCTCTGCGTTCTGCTGCCATCTTGCGCGCTCGTGTCCGTCGAATTCGAAGCGCTCACTCTCATCAGAAAGTCAGTGTTACGGCAAGCCAGCACTCCCGACGAGTTACATCAGCAGCCATATCACCGAAGAATGCCATGAAAAGCGAAAACTCACGATCAGTGAAGAAATCGGTTGTGCTTGAAATCCCTGCATCGCTTTTAAACCATGCAACTCAATCGTTGGTGTACGAGATCAGCGTCGACAATCAAACATCGGACACATTCCTGCTAGACGATGATGTTCCTGAGGACAACGATGAGGTAGCTTCGTTGAACATCAGTCCACTTGAATCAGCGGTACTCGGCACTTGCAAAATACTCGGTAATCCTGCTGCTGCTGGTGATGAAGACGATGAGAGCAACAACATTAAAGGTGCAGCTCGCAAAAAGAGGAAGAAGAAGAAACGCTGCGCACCGCTCAATGTTGTACGATTCCGACGTAGTCTCATGGAGCTAGCATCTCTCCCGTCCAAACTGCAAGCTGCCGCCGACGATGAACGGATGCAGAACGAACGACTGGAAGAGTTGAACAGTGCTTCATTTGTGTTTCCAAGTCGCTCCATCAAGCCGAAACCAAACTTGAGACCGCAAGTCGATCCATGAACTACCGATGTTAGCTGCTTCATCAAACCGATGTGCATGCGCAATCGTCTGCAACGAAACTACGCAGAGCTGGACAATTTCTTCCGCATCCTTAGAGCTGGGTTCATGAGGCCGGAGGTTGTCAAGACGTTCGCGATGTAGTGCTCCTGCACTGCATTGTGGCCTGCAGGCTGCAATGTGGGAGGAAATTCACGATAATCAGCCTTCAGATTCAGCGCCTTGATGGGATACTTCGATTTGCGGTGAATCGCTTTATTTGCCTCTGGGAGCGCACTCTAGCGTTCCGTTCGCCAGGATACTGCACAACCAAAGACCCTTAATCCATGCAAGTATCATCCATAGGTATGCGAATGTCCCGCTTCAGTCTTAGTTCGTTCTCCACTCGCTTCTGCAGTTTGTCATGACCTCCGCAGTTGAAATGATTAAGACTGGTGTAGGTCTCTGAGATATGCAACTGCATCATTCAGCACGCTTGACTGCGCATTGCTTACGTTCTCACCTTGTGACGATATCAAACCAGAATTCAACGCGTTTGTCGTTCTGGAAGATCAGACCACGCGCGAATCAATGCTTCATGGGAAGATCCAGCTCGTGCTCAGCGAAGAGACATCGTAGTCAGCCACAGCAGCGATGACAGGAATATCGGAGACCGCCCCAATTGCAGCAATGCCTTTGTATCCATGTGATGAATGCGCAAACAGACGAGCAGATCATTCTCAGCCACACGTCACGTCAGACTCGCAATCCTCCATCACCATGGGCAAGATCGAAGACCGTTTGGCCGAACTCGGCTACGAACTCCCCGCTGCGGGTGCCCCCAAGGGCAACTACGTCAATGTCGTGCGCACGGGCGACTACATCTACACGGCCGGCCACCTCCCGCTCACAGTGTCGGGAGAACTCATCACTGGCAAGCTGGGCAAAGACTTGACGACCGAGGAGGGATACGCTGCGGCGCAGCGTGTGGCTCTAGCTCTGCTGGCCACGCTGAAGAGTACGGACTGGTATTGCTCGCGCGATTGCGAGGTTGGTCGCTGACTTAAGGTGTCTGTTGTTGCAGAGGAACTGGGCGAACTGGACCACATCAAGCGCGTGGTCAAGCTCACGGGCTTCGTCAACTGTGTCGACACGTTCACAGCCCAGCCGGGTGTCATCAACGGCGCATCGGACGCCGTTGCCGCCATCTTCGGAGACAAGGGCAAGCACGCTCGCTCCGCCGTGGGCACCAACTCGCTGCCATTGAACGTGGCAGTGGAGATCGAGGCCGTCGTCGAGGTTGAGACGGGCGCTCCGTCGCTCTCGTAAACGTAGCTGCCAGGTCTGCGTGCTTCTGTTCTTGGTGCTTTAACTTTACTACGGAATACGAACCATCCAGAGTGTGTTTGCTGACAGTCATTTGTCTTCTACTTGCGACCGACACGGACGTGCAGCGCTGCGTAGCCGAGAACTCGGAAGAATAGACTTATCACCATCAGACTCCACACATCGCTCCAGACGGACTGGTCTGGGATATCGTAGCTTGAGAGAACGTCGTGCCCTGTCATGGGAGAGCAGCCAGCAGCGCTTGCGTCCTCCAGGTTGCAGGGGACGTCGGCCACGCTACGCCAAAACACGCGCATAAAGCCGAAGTAGCCGTACTTGAACGGGGTGATCACCTCCAGCCAGCGGAACATCACCGGCACACGATCCGGGTCAACGAACAGTCCACCGAGTAGCAATAGCGGCATGATGACAATGTTGCCCACAATTGGAGCAATGTCCACTCGCCGACAGATGCAGGACACTGCGTAGCCGAAAGCGACGCACGAACTGTTGAGCACCATAAGCAGGACCAGCATCTGCAGGAACACTAGCAATCCAGGACTACTGAAGACACCGAAGAGCAGCACGTAGATGGGGACCAAGTTGAGTATCGGCAGCGCAAGTTGCGTCGGGAGCTCGCACAGATTCTTGGCAAGAAACCAGGAGCCGATTTTGTACAGCCCCACGTCCAGTTCCCGGTAGACGATGGGGAGTTCCAGAGGCACCGAGATGATTGCAGGCATGGATGCAGAGTACACTTGATCCGTCACAATGTAGAAGAAAGCACCAGCGAAGTTGCGAATGCCTTTTGGTCCACTTGCAGCTGGAAGTAGATGAACCCCAGCAGGAACGCAAAGATGAACGTCTGGAGAACTTGCAGGCGGAAAGCCATGGGGTCGCGTGCCAGTCGCAGCGCATTGCGATGTGCGAGAACTTCAACTTGGCCCCACAACGACAGCCGTGAGTTTGCGTAGTTCGTTAAACTTCGTTCTTCACGTCCTTCGATCTCCATGTTGTAGACCACAACATCCACAGAATCGCCAGCAACGAACGGTGTTTTTGCTTGTGGAATTCTGTGGCTGCTCCTTTGCTTTGCTCTTTGCTTCTGCTGCTGCCCAGCCCAGGCTTCTTTGAGTCGCTGAACTCGTGCCAAACCTTCGCTGTCTGGAGCTCGCTCCAGCACTACAAGTTGCTCCATGAAGTGGTCTGCAGGGTTCCTGAACTGCGGACACGGTAGTCCAAGTCTTGCGAAATGCTCAATCGCACCACGTGCAGAACCTGAATAAACTGTCATCCCCTCAGCAAGCAGGTAAAGTCTGTCGAACAACGCAAACACTTCCGAGGACGGCTGATGAATGGCCGTGATGACGGTCCGCTTGACTGCTAGCTGCTTTAGCTGCTGCACCACAGCTCTCGCCATACAACTGTCCAGTCCGGAGGTCGGTTCGTCTACAAACAGCACCGCTGGGTTGGTCAGAATCTCTGACGCGAAGGCGAGTCGCTTGCGCTCTCCGCCTGAAATTCCGCGCATCATCCAGCCGCCAATGAGCGTCTCCCTGCAGGAGGACAACCCGAGCTCTTCAATCACAGCGTCTACTCTTGATGCACATTGCTGCCTGCTTAGATGTCCACCAAGTCTCAGTCGCGCTTGGAACAGCAGATGCTCTCGAACTGTCAGCGTAGCGTGGAACAACTCGTCCTGCATGTCGTATGCCACTAAGCTCTTGTGTTCTGATGTCCATCCTGCAACACCATTGACCAGAATGGACCCTTCTGTATCTCTATTCCTGCCGGACAAGCAGTGCAATAAGGAGCTCTTGCCAGCTCCAGAAGGACCCATCACTGCTAAAAGTTCGCCAGGACGAGCGATACCATTGGCGTCCTGCAGGATGACCTTCTCTAGGCCCGAATCTTTTTGTTGGAGCTTGCAACTGGGACACGAAGCGTGAGATCGCGCCATTCGACAGTCAGTGGCGGCGTGTCTTGGAGACGATAGGACCGGTCCTGATTTTGGTCCTGGTCCTGCTCTCGCAGAGCAATTGCAGTCTCTTCGTCTGCAGTCCCAACCGCTGGAGCGTTCTTGCCCTGCACAGGACGCCAACGGAGAGAAGAAATTGGAGCTATTGGCGCCATATTAAACAGCGCTCTGCGATGGAATTGACGTGGCCACGGAAGGAATGAGAGCGTAGGAACGCAGCGTAGCAACCATCGCAATGGACGACACCATTCCTACCTGCGTCTCTTTGCTACAGACAATGGAGATGGCTACATTGATGTATACTACATGTACATATCTGAAATGGATACATTTGTACGATCGTATGGCTACTTTTTGTCGGTTGACCGATTGTATTTCGAGATGGCTACATTGTGATGCCAAATAGGTTCACGTTGGTTAACATGTTGTCTTCACATGGTACTCGTCTGACACGCTTGTTAAAGCGGGTGGTGTGATGCATGATGCACTTAGTGAGTAGTGCTTTCACGTCATTTCTTTCAGTGTCTGCGTGCCTTCTTGAACGAGTCGCGCAATGTGGTGCATGACGAGATGTCAGCGCACTGTTTGCTGGAAAGACCGACGTAGAATGATTAGAAGCAAGGTCTCTATGCATATTGATCCCGGTAATATCATCTACGGTATCAAGAGTGTCAAAAACAGCTACAGATGATCGCGGCCCACCTTCATAGGATTGATCATAGCATTGGTGAGATGACCAAGCCTCGTGCATGCTAAGTTAAATGCACCAAGTCAAACGCACACTTGTTTCATCTTTAAGGGCAAGACTGGATTCCGAATCCAGTCTCGCGCTTGAAGACGTCCGGTTGTGGGTACGGCAGGAAGGCGCGCGATCGATCGATGGTAAGTCACGGGACACTACTGACGGAAACATGAGAATCAAAGATGCTGCATCGCACTTGTTAAACGAGCTGTCTGGCCATATGTACGACCACAAATATCCAGCCCGTTACCTATCGAGATGCGTTTACTGTAGCCCATACCGTTCCACATCATACATGTGCATTCCAAGCAAGCGGGTGGCATATGATGGAGAAGCCTGTGGGAAAAATGCTCGGATTTAACAGACGGTAGGTGCCATTCATGTACCAGTATCGGTACCTTACACTGCATGGTAGTGCGTCAATGAAGCTTCTTAATGCATGAACCGGTAGAGGCAAACGCATTGAGGAACTTAACGAATTGTACTATTTACCAGTCCTATCCGTCGATGCATCACGCTGTGTTAGCGTCCGCGCTGTCCCTGCTCACGCAAGCTACACCTAGGGCAGGTGTTGCACATCAAAGAGACAACTAGTCTTATCGACATAAAATCTAACAAGTAATAAAATATTGAGGGTTACAAGATACAAAGTAAGTATGAGTTTCGGATAAGTACGAGTATAGAATATAAAAGTGATTGCATCGATTAATCGTACGTTTCGGTGTCGTGTGGTTGAGAGCCGACTTGACCATACCATTGCTGTTAACAGATGGATACAGCAGATCGCAATACGGTAGCTCGTTGCCATAAGTTCCGCCCATCGACAGTCGGTTCAACTCCATCTGCACCACCACCATCCCGAAGAGGATCATCGTTCACGCCGCAGAGGAATGCAACTTTGCCATTTCGCATTCTGCTCGCGACGCAACACTCCCCTGCACTGTCGACTCCGCTCTTTGAAAACCATGAAGTTCCTCACCTCGGTCTCCGTTATCGCCGCTGCTTGCGCTTTGACGGCTTCGACTGCCGTCGCTGATGTGGCCACGGGCCCTGTCTGGGGCTACCGGGAGAATGACCCCAGCATGGTCAGCACTTCCAAGTGGGCAGCCACCTTCCCTGCTTGCGGTGGCAAACGCCAGTCTCCGATCGACATCGAGACGACGACTGCCGGAGGCCACATGAAGAAGTCCGGCAAGCCGAAGAGCTCCCTCACGTTCAGCGGAAAATGCAGCCAATTCAACATGACTGAGCCGCACGAGCCTCTTGATGTGGTGGTCGTTGAAGGTTCGTTCGTTATTGCTGATCTCTTCACCGTTGAAATTCAGTGCACTCACGAATTGTTTTGTCGACAGAATCTTCTACCTGCAAGGCTGCTGCCAGCGGCGTCTCGTACAACCTGAAGCAGTTCCACCTGCACGCTCCGTCGGAGCACACGCTGGACGGCAAGGCTCTTGACGGAGAGATCCACTTCGTGCACGAATCGGACGACGGCAAGGCGCTGCTGGTTGTGGGTGTGTTCCTCGAGAAGGCCGCCAGATCGGACGGCTGGCTGACTCCTGTCCTCGATGGTCTTGACCACGTCAACTCCACGGAGACCCACGAAGCTATCATCGTCAACTTGTGAGTTCTCAATACTTGTCTAATGCTTCCTGAAAAGACGACTGACAACCGCTCTTGTGTTCAACAGGAAATCGTACTCGACTTTGGTCAAGAAGGTCATCAAGGCTGGCGCCATCTTCAACTACCCTGGTAGTCTCACGACCCCGGCCTGTGACGAAATTGCTGACTGGTGGGTTGTGGAGAAGCCTATCAAGATTTCGTCCGCCGACTTCGACCGTCTTCACAAGGACCTGGTGGAGTACCACATCACGGACGACGGCAACAACGCTCGCCCTGTGCAGCCATTGAACGGACGTATCGTCTCGCGCTACGACTAGGCACGAACCTTTCTTCACTAGAACGCACCCGGGGTAGCGTCTCAATATCGCTGCATGTGATACACAGTTAGACAAACACACTAAACTTTTTTTGTTTCGCCTCAACATGAAAGCAGAAGCAAGCTGCTTGTTTTTCACCTTTTACCAGCCTTCATGGTGTAAGCCCGACTTTTTGGTTTGCGGCGAAGTACGTTTGTCGTTCGGCCCATGATGCTGTATTTGGGTAGATGAAGATCGGGTAGATCGAGTTTCCGTGTGAAGCTGTGGACTGCATAGATTGCTCATTGTAGTCGAAGTTGAACGTCATCACTGTGTCAAATTGGTCCAAACAGGAGGCTACGACATGGAATCCATGAACAAAATGTCAGCACGCTCCAACGACATAATTGTCAAAGCCAACACCTACCTCTGTGCAGTAATACCACCCAAGTACATCGTGTTTCTGCCACGAACTGCTTGTCGACGCTGTGAACCCCTACAAAGTATGCCTAGTCGTTAGCTCATTAGCTCCAATCGCAATCTGTTCATTAAAGCGTACCACGAATGCCTCATCGGAATCCAGCCGCAACGTGGCGGCCAGGTTGATCGGGATGGCAAGAATTGGTGAGTCTGTTGCGATACCTTCGTCCATGAACACAACTAAGGTCCCCACACGACGACCCTCGGACACGTCTTTGATGAATTTGGGCAGATTGGCTGTTGCCGAGAAATACGGCACGTAATTGTACTACCATACAAATCAACAGCTCTTAGTTAGCTTCAACAAACAGCATTAGGCCAGGTGAATTGGTGTGAATGGTACCTTAAGCTCTGGGTAGTACCGAATCTTGACAATGTGAACTTTTCCATCAGCTAGGTCATGAACCGCTGCTGCAGACAGTCTTGCTCTCTCTGTGGCAGCATTGCCGCTTTGGCCGCGGGAGTAAATGGCCACATGGTCGTAAAAGACATCTTCATCTGCGCTTTCGTCGTTAAACCACGTGTCAAACTCGACCGCCAAGGAATTTTGCAGTCCAGAGAACCCCATGTCGCTACCTTGAGCTCCCAGTGTTGTAGTGCGGTTTTCGTGCGAGTGTAGCACAAACGCAAAACCATCACCACCGTGAACAGCACAGCTCTGATACTCATGGAGACCAAAGTTGTGATCCTTTACCTCAAAACAGCGCCGGGATTGATCGGTAATCTGGAATGTGAACCGCGTCTCGAAGCCCTCCAAAACCGGCAGTTGTTGTGCATACCATACAGAAGAAACTTGGTTCGGCTGCGACGCTGTGAGACGGAGACGTACGGGGCAACGACGTTTATCCTCACTTGCTTCAAATGCATGGCGATGGCCCAACATAGCCGTCTCTACTGCAATACGCGCACTGGTTGAATGGTTCTCTGTACTGCGCGTCTCGAGGCGAATCGACTCCGATTGCTCGGTCACAATCACCTCAGTTGTTGCCTCACGGAAATCGCCCGCGCCTGCCCGGATCGAGTAGTCAGTCTGCGTACAAAGCAACCACGTTTAATAATTCCATCCGCACAACTTGAGGGCTGCTATCATTGAATCCCGTACACTTGCAAGTGGTGCGCAACTGCTGGTAGAAGCCTTGCCATTCAGTACCAAGCCGGTGGTCCCATTGAAGTCGTAGTACACAAACTCTGCACCTGCATAGCAAGTAGGTGTGTCAATCCTCTCAATAACGTTTCTACAAAGTCTTACCAGCACTGATGGCATTCGCAACCAGTGCGACCAGCGTCAATACCAATATCTTCATGGTCTCTCAACTGCGACTCTTCAAGAACACCGTCCAGAGCAAGACTTTCTTGTCATTTACTCACCATTCAACGTCACTATCAAAACAAAATTCCTCAGTTCACGACTGCTTCTTCTTCCACTTGTAGAATCCTCGATAGAACGATTTGCTCGCTCGTAGTTCGTAGCAGTCCGTTTCCACCACCTGCTTGTGCTTCACATACCACTGGAACAGCTTCTGGCACTCTCCACTCTGCTTTTCCCCACACTTCAGTTCCCTCGCTTCTCGTACCACTTCATAGTAGCTTTTGCACGTCGGAGACGCAATGTACGTCACGTAGCCTTCCCAGAAGGCTTCCGAGTTGGGCGTCCGCTCGCAGAGCTGGTCCAGCTCGTGTCTTGTGCTCTTGTACATGGCAAACACTTGGTGGCAGTAGAGCGGCCACGTGTCTTGTTTCCAGGGCCGGCGGGCGCTTTCCTCCGTGTCTTCGGCTCTGGAGCACTCCAGTGCCGCTTTGGCTTCTGTGGCGTGGAACAATTCGCAGGCGTGGCGCTGTTGGTAGAGCGAGTAGCGCTCTAGAAAAGTAAAGAATTGGCTTTTTGGACGGAGTTTACAGGTACAAGGTCAAGGCATTGAGAGAGAGTGGCGTTGTGGTGGTAGAAGAGCTGGAACGAGTCGACGCACTTGGCGTCGAGACTCTGCGGCTCGCTCTCGACGCCGTCGACGCTGCAATTGGACGCAACGAAGGCGCAGACGACGGAGAAGTCCGAGCACAAGTCGTGGAGCTGTCGGTCGGACGCAGTGGAGACATCGGTGGACGTCACGGAAACGCAGAAGAGCGACAGCAGGAGAAGGATCATGGCGGATTAATTTGTTGTAATTAATGCGTTTATTTATTGTATGCTGTAAGAAAGGGAAACTGCGATTAGGAATGAATTGTTGAAGTTGTAATATTATTGGCAGTACCTTTGCCAGACAAGTGGTCCTAGGTAAAGTGGCCTAGTAATCAATTGATACGTGCTTGCAGCATGCCAACAGATCATCAACTGCGCTTGGACCGTGGCGAGTTCACTGTTGATATTGGTCTGGAACGCACGAGTCATGCCGTACATTGTGACTAAAGGCCGCCAGCCAGGAATCTACAAAACGTGGAGCGAAGCAGAGCAGCAAGTGAAGGGCTTTAAAGAAGCCAAATTCAAGAAATTCAATACTGAGACAGAAGCACGTGAGTTTATGGAGAAAACTCTAACGGAAATGGAATTGGAGCAAACACTCGCCTTGCTTGATCTCAACAAAGACCGATCTGAGAAGAAATGGCTCAAGAGCTTGCAAGAAGCGCATCCTGGTGCTCTCGTCGCATTTTGCAGCGGTAGCGCACCTCGGAATGGACAGGAGGACTGTGTCGCAGCGTATGCTGTTTCTTTCCCTTTCGAAGGAAGAGCTCGTTTCGTCATGGAGGTCACGGAACGTCCGACCAACAATCGTGCGGACTGTTTGGCTGCTCAAACTGCTACAGTTCTTGCACAGCTTCTCGACACGACTGGGGAGAAGAAGCTGGTCATCTACTCTCGCTATCAAGGCCTGGTGCACGCAATGGCAGACCACAACGGAGAAAAGCGGTGGATTAATAAGTGGCAAGTAGGTGATAAGTGGCTTACGTCAGCTGACGAGCCTGTGGAACACCAAGACATTTACAAGGCGTTGCTCAGAGCTGAGGAACGTCGTCAGACGGAGTGGCACTTCGTGGATGTGGACGCGGACCCTGTGATTGACTGGGTGGTGGAATTCCACCGACAGACTCACGAGGAAGCTGAACGCGCTGCTCGCAGCAAGTAATCACGCGAGGCAGCTGAAGCTTGCTAGGATGGTGGCACGTTTAGCCTTGCATGTCAGCACACAGCATCAAGACGAGATCGATCCAACACGACTCTGCTTAGGATTGCGGCACTCTCACCTGCACCTGGTTTCGTGTGAAGGAGTTGGAAGTGCTTCACGTCACGAAATGAAAAACGAGTTACCTTCTGATACATACGTACATCACCAAAACACTTACGTAGCATCATGCACACTATGACGAAGTAATCTCGCGTTCTGATCCCCTGAACTAGTGACCGACCATGCTCCGGAATGTAGTGAGGACGAGCTCCGTTCGGACGCATGCATCATCCGCTCGAGTATCACCACGATTTCAGCTGCAGACGGGCGATTCCGTGGGTCTTGCTGTAAGCAACAGTCAGCCAGATCCAGAATTGCCTTGGGACAATCATCCGAGAAGCTCGGACGCAGCTTTCCTTCAGCCACAAGACTTAGAATCTCTGCCTCTTGAATTCTGCCGCGGTTTGACGTGTTCTCGTCGTTCCAGTATGGGTAATCGTCCGTGTCGATCTCGGACAGCACCACTCCGAAAGAGTAAATGTCTGCGGCTTCATCATAATCCTGGCCAAGTAGAACCTCGGGTGCTATCCAGAACGACGTGCCAACGCCCGCAGTCATATGTGTCTCCGCTAGGTAACGCATGCGCGAGATTCCAAAGTCGCTCAGCTTTGCCTCCAGGTACATATTCAGCAGCACATTCTTGGACTTTAAGTCGCGGTGGATGACCTTGGGCTTGCATGAGTGAAGATAAGATAGCGCCTCGGCGATGTGCAACGAGATACTGGCCTTGTGCGATTCCCACGATAGTCGCTCGCCTTTTGCTTGAAGCCATGAAGCACTTCACGTAAATCACCGTTGTCCATGTACTCGGTCACAGCAGATAGATGCCGCAAGTTGTCCCATGACACGCCAATAAATTCCACGATCCGTGAATGATATAGCACTGCCATCAGAATAATTTCCTTCAAAAGACCTCGATTTCCGCGGCAGTCGCGCTACGATCCGGACGAATTTTTTGACTGCCACACAACGCCCCTTGTACTCACCAATAAATACAAGACCGAAGCCGCCTTTGCTGATGCACCTACCGAGCTTGAGTAACTTGTGGTCGAGTCGGTTCGTCACAATCACTGGATCATTCAGGAATACTGGATCTACTTGCACCTGAGTATCGTCGAAATCTAAGGTCTCGCCAAACTCTTGCGAATAAAAATCGCCCTTAGAAGACGACATACGATGTGTCTTTTAGCGGAACGCTTCCAATACGCGAAACCGAATGCAATCAGTAAGAGAGCACAGCCCCCAGCAACTAAGCCGACGATTAAATAACTGGAGTCGTTTGATGATGTCTCCGCTATGAGATGAGGGGAACAGAAGAGAATGAGCCTACGAGTTCACGTCATGGACTGTTCGATAAGATTGACAAACCTGCTGTGTCACTTGCCACACAAAACGTGTAGTTGTGCGCAGTCTGCCATGTGCCGTTGCTGCAAGTAGCCGATTGATCTGCAGCGTCCGCCTGAAAGGCGACTAAACTCTGGATTTGACTGTAGACCGCTGAGCTAATGTTGAAGTCGGTAATTTCGTTGTCCGAGATGTATCTTCGCGCATAACACAATCGGGGATAGAGTGACGTTAGTAAGGTTTGTGGTAAAGAGCAAGATATTACGTTCATACTCACAGTTCCTGCAAGTTGTCGACGTTGAAAACCACTGTTGGAAAAGTAGAAATGCTGTTGTTGGTAAGATTCCTGTTTGCATCGCAGATAAGTTCAAGTTAGCCCTATAGTGACGAAGAGAAGAAAAATGGCCTGGCAACAATAAGACAGCGCTACTCACAGAATTTCGACAGCGCAGAAATTATTTGAGCACGACGACATAATGGAAGAGCCGACATAAGCTGCTGTGAGGTGGTTGGAGGACATATCCCTGGGTTCAATGCACAAGAAACTACCGTCAGCATGCTTTGAAGTAGCACAGATGATTGATAGCGGCAACTTACAGATACTGTACGCTGTCGAGTCCTTCAAAAAGTCAAACCCAAACTTGACCATGTTGCAGTTCCGCAGCGTGCTGCACAAAAGTAACAAATAAAACAACAAGTCACGTGGGTGTCAAAGTTACAGACGCCAGATAAGCACGTTCATGGCAACGGATCACCTACATGTTCAGTGTTGTCGAGGGAAAAAGGTGGAAGCGGTCTGTGTGAGCGAAGACATGTCGATGTTCTCCAGATGTCTATCGCAACAAAACAATCGTCATTCTCCCACTTTGCTTCACATAGCCACTAAACAAACAACATACACCGTAGTGATGGCAATAGAGCCGCTCTCCACTTCAGCGATCGGCAGCGTCGAGCCTGGTAACGCTTGGTCTTGTGGGACGAACGTTATCGTCTGTGGATACGTCCCCACTCCAATAATCCTCCTGCAAAACAAATAAAAAAGAGTTAGCAATAACAAAACTCCGACAAACTCAACAGCCTCAGTCTCACAGAGTTGTGAGGCTTGTAGGCACCAAAAGCGTGCGGATCGAGTCGATAGGCAGCACGTCCGACGCCGTGAGCGTCGTGGGGTAGCTGCCGTCGCTCTGGTCGCTACGCAGCGCCACGCGGAACTCCCACGCGCTCGTGTCTGTCTCCTCGGAGCTCAGACACGAGCACGAGGCGTTGACGGCCGTGAAGATGCTCGGGCAGCCGCCGTTGGGCGTCGAATCGTCGGAGCGGCGCTGCACCGACGGCAGTCCGCTGCAAATGACGTCGCTGTCTGTGAGATTCTTGAGCGCCGAGTTGACGCCCACGGCCAATTGCGTCTCGTTGTCGTCGAAGTTGGCGCTGAACCATTCCTGAGCCAACGTCTGCGCTTTGGAGGTGGAGGAGGAGGACGAGCTCTGAGCGGCGGTGGGAGCAGAGAGCAGAAGGAGCGGAAGAAGCAGAGCCAAGGCGGGCGCCATGGCGATGGGTGTTGATGGCCTTAGTGCTCCCGTGGTCTACAGCTGGAAGTTCGCCATGTGAGACTTGACACGAGTTGACTACGTTGACATACAAACATTAAGTGGTCGGTAAGTTTAGAAAACTGGGATCTCCAATTCGGTCCTTATCAGGATGCAAGGCTTATTGTATGCTACAGGTCTTGAGACACAGTCGATGTCAGTGAATTAGGTATGGACATTCATGAAGTCCTAGAGGATATAATGTGACATGGGTGCCGAATTAGAGATACACGTTATAGGCAAGTGTAGAGCAAACACTTGTGTATTCGTTCTGTTGACCCTATTGCAGTCTGCTGCTGACCCAATGTCAATGCAAAGCAGCATGTAGACTGAGCTGCGGATGGTTTCCGTGTCTCGACCAAAACCCATCAACGAGCCGGAGCTGCTTACGGGAGAGCCTTCAAATACTCCAGATAGTACTTGTAGTTCTCCGCTTTCTTGACCGTGTTGGCGGAGAATTGAGTCAGACCCAACTGCTTCAAAACGTAGTCCTTGGGTCTTCCAGACGTGCCCCAGATCTGTGCGAACGCGTGGTACTCCCCAGGAAGCTTTCCGCTGGTCGCCAGCTCGTCGGCAGTCCATACGCCGTTTGACGGAATGGGTTTGTTGTTGTAGACCGCGTCATCGTACTTTTGCGCGTAGCGCAGGTAGGACTGGTACTCGGCGGTCTTCTCCAGAGACTTGAGATTAGTCGCAGTGATAGCGCCAGTGGCCAATCCCAAGTCATCCCAATACCAACTGGGCGTGACACCTTTATTGAACATCTTGTTCAGCACGACGCCCTCAGCAGCGTACTTCAATGTTTGATACTCCTGATTACTCTTGAGTGCAGCAGAACTCAGTCCTTGTAGCTTCATCTTCTGTTTGATAACGTCATCGACTTGCTGCATTTGGCCCCAGAAGCTCCTTTCTGTAGACACGACGTGCGAGATCTTGGACTCCAGTTGAGCAAGTTTCGTTGTGACTGACGTCGGTAGAACTCGCTCCTCGGTATCGACAGCGTCAGTAGAGTCTTCGCTGTCCTCTTCATCGTCTTCTTCTTCCTCTTCGTCATCATCTACGTAGGTTGTCTTCACGGATCTCAAGAATCGGCCCCCTTTGACGGCGTCAAGACCCACACTCGTTGAACGAGGAGTGTTTGCCATCGATACCTTGGTTCCGGATTTCGGTGCCATAGCATCGCAGCTGACGAGGTTAGCAGCCGCCACCACCAGTAGAATCGAAGATAAACGCATGGTTGGAAGTTGTTGCAGGTGAGTGAAGGACTTGTGGGGTAGTACGGAAATTGAGGAATGACACTGATCGCGTTGGGCATCGATAGCTGGCCAACAGCAGAGATGTCGCCGTGTTGATGCAAGATTCCCCATTCATGAATTGCAAGTCAACGCAATGACACCCTATCTATTATACTATCGATAGCTGGTCAACAGCGATGATGTCGCCTTGTTGATGCAAGATTGCACATTAATGAATTGCAGTACAAACCAATACTTGAAATGTAACACTATCCAGAGGAGGTCCAATCTTGAGATTAGACTTGAGCATCAACTCAACGCCCTCAATATTACGCTGTATGTGTTGATTTAGGACCTTGCGAGTGTAGTAATCAAGCCGAGCGACCAAAACCCCATCCATCCCTTTGGCACCAACATGAACGCATTTGCCGTGGCTGAATGCCGTCTGAAGTTGTCCTCGGCGTGATCAGAATACATGGTGTGCGAAAATAGGGGATACCCGACAGAGACAGATCGATGTCTAATGCGGTGTAGAGCAACATGAGCTCAAAGATCTCGCTTCACTCAAACTTGACGAAAACTTCAGAACAACGCACTTTTCGTCAATGCCATCATGAAATTTTTCACTGAACGGCTGTGCCGACAGAATGAACGATTATACACAGTAAACGTAAATGCAGTTTGTCTCGTAGGCAATCCAGCTCGCTGAATATCACCGCTTGATGTGAGATCTTGTGGCCATGTTCTTGGTTGCGCTCGTACCTGTACTTGGCGCCTCGAGTACACGCAAACGAGTCCTTGTTGGCATTCAAGATCTGCCGATCACGAGCTACTTGAAGCGGTTGACTCGATCGAGATCTCGCAAATCACAGTTGGAGGCTGTGGAATCTTCTTGTCTGTCAATGGGATCTCGACTTTGACTAACTTCAAATCGCTGCAGTCCGTGCCAAAGTGATCCTTGAGCTTCATCTCACCGCAACCGATCTCCTTGTCGCTATACCAACAACTTCACCAAGTATAAAAGTTAGCAAACACGGACCCAATAAAACAACTTGACACACCAGGCAGCACGCACCCAAAGAACTTCAGGTATCGATGCGGCTGCTTCACAGAAACCTTCACCGTGCACTCACACAGCATTTCGAACGACGTTACGCTATCCAGTTTTACGATATTTGCGCCCGAATCTGCTGCTTCCTCGATTTTACCGGATTGGATGGCGTTTGGACTGGACTGATGAATTATCTCCCAGTCGCAGTAGATCTTACGACTCTTTGTATATCCCATCTGCCGCAGCCCAGTGACGCAGATGGTAATTGACGTAGAGTTTGGTGACGAAGTGGTGCTCGGTCCAATCGGCGGCTCGTATCGAGTGAGTTTACCTTTCATCTCTTCGAGTTCACACTGATGTACCCACACGTAACAGCCTTTTTCATCGATAGCGCAGCACAAGTTGGCAACTTCATCGACCTTGGATTCAGCGATAGGTGGATCATGAAGCTTTAGTAACTCAAGCAGGAAGGCCATCCGTGATTTTAGAGTCCCAAACTCCGTCGCCGACTTCACTTCGCCTTGATTCAAACCTGCCGTCTCGAGGAACGAAATGACTGCCTGATCGCGATCCAGCACAGGGCCCAATGCTACGACGCAAATGACGAAGTAGTATACAGGTCAGCATCAGCAATCCACAAACTCTATAAAAACGACCAAGAAATTCTTACCGGATCGCGCCAAATCAAAGGCAGTTTTGGCGACTTCAATGGGAATCAGCGAGACGACAACCGAGAGTACCGACACGCCTGCCTACTCAACAACGATGATTAGCATCCTACCAGCAATCGTACCAGCATTCTCTGCCAACACTCAGATGACCAATAGTTTACCTGAATGAGATTGGCGTGACGCCTGAGAAAGTCGCTCGGGACTTTAATCCGCAGCGGGTTGTGAAAGCACCGGCCCGATAGGTCGCTGAGTATGCGAAGCTCGATCACTTTGTTCGAATACGAGAGCCTCCACAGCGCTGGGAATCGGCGCCTTTCATCGTTGACTACAAGCTGCTTTAACACGTTCAACTGACGGAGTAACTGAAGCGTGATCTTCTGCGCTTTAAGTTCATCGAGCTTCCCGGGCTTGGTCCACGCGCTCTGGATGAACCAGCCGAAATCAGGTGGCAGCCATGGCATCTTGGATCTAAGCTGCTCCTCTCCTTGAGTATCACCCATCAGACTGCTCACCTCATTGGGAGGGCCATTGGAATGTATGATGCACCGACTGAACTTTTCCGACTTGGTTGCCTTCAGCCCTGGGTAATTGAGCAGAACGCCCTCCATCGCCATAACAAAGTCCCGCATCTTCACCCACGCAATCTCCTTTGTTGCCGCAGCCACTTCGATCGTGATATGGTCGCAATACTCCGTTCTGTCGGCAGCAAAACTGATGACGGCAAAAAATTCGCCGCGAACGAAACACTCCAAGGAAGTTGCTTCGACATTGCGAACGACGTCTGGTCGGTAGCATTGCACCACGAAATTAACATACACCGCCTCGGATATGTCAACGGGTAGCGAGTACTGCCACTTCGCGATGGCCAATCCAACGACATCATTTTTCGTCAGAACGGATGGCTGCTTTGCCAATGACTTGCCTGCCTTTTCAGCTGCTGCTCTCGTTCCCCAGTACGCCGGCACAATCATGTCGACTGTGTCGAGCTTCTCCACGTTGTTTGCTGGGTAAGCCAAGTCGAAGCGCCATAGCACATGTTTGAACAGACCCACCATACGTACTGCCTCCAATGCCTTCCAAAACGGGAATGTCATGAGCAGCGAGTGGTGAAGCGTGCCGTCACGACGAAGTGCTTCATATGATCTGTCGTTCTCTTCTTCGTATTTGTGATTGACGACCTCACGGACAAGTTCAAGTATAAGTTTCGGGTCGAGAATAATCATCTTGTTCCCGCTCATGTTTTCGTCCTCGTACCAAAAGATATCCCCCAGCTTGTGCAGAACTAGAAGAATCTCACGACATTCGCCTGCGTTTTCAAATTCGGAACATTCCTCATTAGCATTTTGAACAATTCATTGAATGTCACGATCACTTGCTTCACTCGGCCTTCTGGTGTTGCATTCTCAGAAGCTCCTTTGATCTTCAGTATCTGTGCACGAACTTGTGAGTACGTCGCCGTCATCGTAAAGTTGAGGTTTGGTTTGGCAATGATCGCTTGCTCGATGGATTTCCGCGCTTGCTCGATCGATTCAACTCGATCAGCACTAGTTTTCACCAGATTGTCCCGTTCAAACTCAGCATCTAGTGCGCGCTTCACCTCATCTGCTACCCCGTCTTTGTCAAGATTTTCCACAAATGAGTTAATACGACAATTCATGTCGACCGAAATGCGATCCCATTGGGGTTTCGATATGAGGTCGAATTTTGTCCCAATCACCTTGAACTGAGCACTTGGCTGTCGAAACAGGATTAACCGCACCCAGCGGAGCACGTGCTCTTCAAAGAAGCGTTGTATAATGTCATCATTCTCCGACCTGTTACTGGTACACGTTTCCACTTCCCCAAGCTTCTCAGCGTACGCGCTCAAATCGACACAGATAAGATACAATGTGCGCTCCGAAAAAACAGCGCGTGCGTGACCTGGTAGATGTCTTGGCCCGCGAAGTCCCAGAAAGTCACATCGTGCCGTTTCACTTTCGACTCGGTCCCATCATTGCTATTCTCCTCAAAAGTAAACGGAAACAGGTCGATGCCGATCGTTCGGTCTTTAATATCCACCAACGACGGCTCGTTCTCAGTCATCGACTTGACGAGACTTGTTTTACCCCACGTGCTTGGACCAACGATACAAACCTTGGACCGATACACAAGTTGATCTGAACGAGTCTTCTTCAAATCATCAAGAAAAGTCCTGACCGCGTCTTCACCGCCTTCAATGACTTCCGACTGAATCTCTGTCAATGGTTCACCCTTCTCATAACATTCATGCCAATGGTGCGCGCATGCCAGTAGCCCCAACTGATGCTTTTCCAGCGACGACTTGTCAGCTGATAATGACAAGTTCGGATCCGATCCTCTTGAGCACAGCAATCGTGCAATGGCAACTTTTTCATCTAGACCACTGCCCCAATCTCTCCAGATCATGCTGATGAGCGGATTTTGGTTATCCTATTCACGAATTACAATTTCAAACACCGGCACCGACAAAGTCAACACTAAAATCAGCAGCACTAACCTCATCAACTGCATTCATGTCGGCGCCTCGCTCCAACAACAACGATACCATATCCGTCTTGCCGCTCGATGCCGCAGCATGGAGCGCGGTCTCCAGTCTGCATTATCATAGTCGACAAGAGACAAACACCGCCACACATCGGAGTCAGACACCTCCCAACATTACAACACACACACATACAGCACCACCACAGCACCGCCACAGCACCCCACACTGTCGACGTCAATACGTACGCTGTCTGCAGCAGCGATGTCGGCGCCTCGCTCCAACAACAACGATACCATATCCGTCTTGCCGCTCGATGCCGCAGTATGGAGCGCGGTCTCCCCAGTCTGCATTATCATAGTCGACAAGAGACAAACACCGCCACACATCGGAGTCAGACACCTCCCAACATTACAACACACACACATACAGCACCACCACAGCACCGCCACAGCACCCCACACTGTCGACGTCAATACGTACGCTGTCTGCAGCAGCGATGTCGGCGCCTCGCTCCAACAACAACGATACCATATCCGTCTTGCCGCTCGATGCCGCAGCATGGAGCGCGGTCTCCCAGTCTGCATTATCATAGTCGACAAGAGACAAACACCGCCACACATCGGAGTCAGACACCTCCCAACATTACAACACACACACATACAGCACCACCACAGCACCCCACACTGTCGACGTCAATACGTACGCTGTCTGCAGCAGCGATGTCGGCGCCTCGCTCCAACAACAACGATACCATATCCGTCTTGCCGCTCGATGCCGCAGTATGGAGCGCGGTCTCCCAGTCTGCATTATCATAGTCGACAAGAGACAAACACCGCCACACATCGGAGTCAGACACCTCCCAACATTACAACACACACACATACAGCACCACCACAGCACCCCACACTGTCGACGTCAATACGTACTTTGCTAACAGCAGCGATGTCGGCGCCTCGCTCCAACAACAACGATACCACATCCGTCTCGCCGTTTCTTGCCGCAGCATGGAGCGCGGTCTTGCCATTCTGCATTAGCGGATTCGACAAGAGACAAACACCACCACACATCGGAGTCAGACACCTCCAACATTACAACACACACACATACAGCACCACCACAGCACCACCACAGCACCCCACACTGTCGACGTCAATACGTACGCTGTCTGCAGCAGCGATGTCGGCGCCTCGCTCCAACAACAACGATACCATATCCGTCTTGCCGCTCGATGCCGCAGCATGGAGCGCGGTCTCCCAGTCTGCATTATCATAGTCGACAAGAGACAAACACCGCCACACATCGGAGTCAGACACCTCCCAACATTACAACACACACACATACAGCACCACCACAGCACCCCACACTGTCGACGTCAATACGTACGCTGTCTGCAGCAGCGATGTCGGCGCCTCGCTCCAACAACAACGATACCATATCCGTCTTGCCGCTCGATGCCGCAGTATGGAGCGCGGTCTCCCAGTCTGCATTATCATAGTCGACAAGAGACAAACACCGCCACACATCGGAGTCAGACACCTCCCAACATTACAACACACACACATACAGCACCACCACAGCACCGCCACAGCACCCCACACTGTCGACGTCAATACGTACGCTGTCTGCAGCAGCGATGTCGGCGCCTCGCTCCAACAACAACGATACCATATCCGTCTTGCCGCTCGATGCCGCAGCATGGAGCGCGGTCTCCAGTCTGCATTATCATAGTCGACAAGAGACAAACACCGCCACACATCGGAGTCAGACACCTCCCAACATTACAACACACACACATACAGCACCACCACAGCACCCCACACTGTCGACGTCAATACGTACGCTGTCTGCAGCAGCGATGTCGGCGCCTCGCTCCAACAACAACGATACCATATCCGTCTTGCCGCTCGATGCCGCAGTATGGAGCGCGGTCTCCCAGTCTGCATTATCATAGTCGACAAGAGACAAACACCGCCACACATCGGAGTCAGACACCTCCCAACATTACAACACACACACATACAGCACCACCACAGCACCGCCACAGCACCCCACACTGTCGACGTCAATACGTACTTTGCTAACAGCAGCGATGTCGGCGCCTCGCTCCAACAACAACGATACCACATCCGTCTCGCCGTTTCTTGCCGCAGCATGGAGCGCGGTCTTGCCATTCTGCATTAGCGGATTCGACAAGAGACAAACACCACCACACATCGGAGTCAGACACCTCCAACATTACAACACACACACATACAGCACCACCACAGCACCACCACAGCACCCCACACTGTCGACGTCAATACGTACGCTGTCTGCAGCAGCGATGTCGGCGCCTCGCTCCAACAACAACGATACCATATCCGTCTTGCCGCTCGATGCCGCAGCATGGAGCGCGGTCTCCAGTCTGCATTATCATAGTCGACAAGAGACAAACACCGCCACACATCGGAGTCAGACACCTCCCAACATTACAACACACACACATACAGCACCACCACAGCACCCCACACTGTCGACGTCAATACGTACGCTGTCTGCAGCAGCGATGTCGGCGCCTCGCTCCAACAACAACGATACCATATCCGTCTTGCCGCTCGATGCCGCAGTATGGAGCGCGGTCTCCCCAGTCTGCATTATCATAGTCGACAAGAGACAAACACCGCCACACATCGGAGTCAGACACCTCCCAACATTACAACACACACACATACAGCACCACCACAGCACCCCACACTGTCGACGTCAATACGTACTTTGCTAACAGCAGCGATGTCGGCGCCTCGCTCCAACAACAACGATACCACATCCGTCTCGCCGTTTCTTGCCGCAGCATGGAGCGCGGTCTTGCCATTCTGCATTAGCGGATTCGACAAGAGACAAACACCACCACACATCGGAGTCAGACACCTCCAACATTACAACACACACACATACAGCACCACCACAGCACCACCACAGCACCCCACACTGTCGACGTCAATACGTACGCTGTCTGCAGCAGCGATGTCGGCGCCTCGCTCCAACAACAACGATACCATATCCGTCTTGCCGCTCGATGCCGCAGCATGGAGCGCGGTCTCCCAGTCTGCATTATCATAGTCGACAAGAGACAAACACCGCCACACATCGGAGTCAGACACCTCCCAACATTACAACACACACACATACAGCACCACCACAGCACCCCACACTGTCGACGTCAATACGTACTTTGCTAACAGCAGCGATGTCGGCGCCTCGCTCCAACAACAACGAGACCACATCCGTCTTGCCGATCCATGCCGGAGCATGGAGCGCAGTCCAGCCAGTCTGCATTATCATAGTCGACAAGAGACAAACACCGCCACACATCGGAGTCAGACACCTCCCAACATTACAACACACACACATACAGCACCACCACAGCACCGCCACAGCACCCCACACTGTCGACGTCAATACGTACGCTGTCTGCAGCAGCGATGTCGGCGCCTCGCTCCAACAACAACGATACCATATCCGTCTTGCCGCTCGATGCCGCAGCATGGAGCGCGGTCTCCCAGTCTGCATTATCATAGTCGACAAGAGACAAACACCGCCACACATCGGAGTCAGACACCTCCCAACATTACAACACACACACATACAGCACCACCACAGCACCGCCACAGCACCCCACACTGTCGACGTCAATACGTACGCTGTCTGCAGCAGCGATGTCGGCGCCTCGCTCCAACAACAACGATACCATATCCGTCTTGCCGCTCGATGCCGCAGCATGGAGCGCGGTCTCCCAGTCTGCATTATCATAGTCGACAAGAGACAAACACCGCCACACATCGGAGTCAGACACCTCCCAACATTACAACACACACACATACAGCACCACCACACACAGCGCACCTCATCCCTCGCGTTGATGTCTGCACCACCAACGATCAGTGTCTTGATCTCTTCACCCGTTTCTTTGTCCAGCGCAATCCACTTCGCCTTTAGCTCGTCCTGCTCCCTCCACAGTCAGCAATGAGATCCACGAGGAGGCAGATGCCAATCACCACACGTAACTCACCAGTGGAATGCTCGTGATCTGTTCCTTCTCGATATACTGCAGGACCGCCTCCAAATTGCTTGCAACATCCTCCTGACATCCACATCATTGCAACAGCGCCATCACTCCGTGAGAGCTGTCCTCCTCCCCTCACGCCAAACTGCAAGTGCACATACAATATCTTCCACCGAAACCCCTTGTTCTCGAAGCCACTGGCGTTTTTCTCCACCTCGCCTTTCAACGCTGCATGCAGTGTGGGCATCTCGTCCTGTGTGTCGTTCGGGAAGAGGCAAACGCTGTGAGTGACTCTATCCCCATTCCTTCCTCCCATTCTGCGTCCCCTTACCTCGCTCGTCATGACTGCTCACTTGTGTCCGCGGTCCGCAATCCAGAACTGCCAGCTCAGACGGCCATGCTGTCGCGCGGAGGCTATTTTGTGGCGGTCACTGGCACCATTTCGTTCCAGCATGAGGAAGAAGAGCCTTCCTGTGCCGGTACCTCAACTCCAAAGGCTAGAAATCATCTGGCGTGATTTGGATTGCCACCCTTACGCTCGGAGAGGCGGCAGACAGCTCAGACGAACGCAACTATCGGTGAACAGTCTCGCAACAACAACGCCTTGGTCCATCGGACTGGTTGACTTGGAGCTGCTTCACGCAACGGAATCGTGTTTCATACCACGGTGCAATCACCGAAGGAGCTCTGGGGCGCTCCTTCCTTCCGTCCTTGGCGCGTCGACAGCCACGAACTTTGCTGCCGTCTCGTCCTCGACTACACCACAGTCTGGAGATCTGGAAAATGAGTCGTAGAAAATGAACTGGTAGGAATTTGGATCTACGTATAAAGGGCAGATTCTGAGCGACGGTAACCATGACATGAACATACTGTACCTACGAAGGCCATGAACTGCTACTACTGCTCGTCGCTGACGCTCGGAAGCGTGCATAACTAATTTACTATTGCTCTTGTGCATCTTGCTTCTGGTGCGTGCATTACTAACCTTGTTTGCTACTGTTTCTCACACAACACACCTCCAGCAGAGCTGCGCACGGCATCGCTTTCGAGCGCTCCATAGTGTCGTTACCGGGAAAATTATGACGAAGACTTCGGTCGCGTTGGCAAAGCCGACGTAGGTTGCCTGACGCGGCTTCGTTCTCGATCCTGCCTGTCAGGTACCACAACTGGCTGAGACTCGTTGTTTTTCGGCCGAGCATGCTGCAGGTCGCAGCACTGAAGCACGCGGAGCGGTGCCGATCGCACAGTTCACATCCAACATATCAAAAGCACGCATACATAAGTGACCAATCCATGATGAGAAATAGAGGCAGGGATCCCATAAAAATAAAACTCCTAAAAATACATTCGACTTTTTTAAATTTAATAATTAATTTAGATGCACCCAATTCACTTTTGAATATTCACAAATTTTCTCAAAATTGGCCAAGTCAGTCCTCGCCTCCCAGCCAGCCACACTCAAGGCGTTCAGCGCCATTCAATCCTGTGTGCGTCTCAAACATCAGTCTCAGCCGCCCAGACTCAAAATCACCGCTGTCTACAGACCTCTACCACCTCAAGCACTTGACCATGGCCCTTTCCAACAAGCAGATTTGCGCCGTCCTCTTTACCAAGAAGCCCACCGGGGCTTACGCCTGCTCAACGTGTGGAAAGCTGTACAAGAAAGGCAACGGCTACTCTAACCTACTCAACCACCTAATGCGCGATCATCCTGACTACGAACGCGATGCACGCGACGCAGCTCGAGCACAGAACGCGCTTGGGCTGCAGCTCGTAGACCAGCGTACCCGTGATATCCATCGCTGGTGTCAGTGGATTATCAACGAGAGGCTCCCATTTTCATTTGCTGAGCGCCAGCTGGTTCGCCAGAATACGACCCTCTCGCCGATTTCTGGCGATACTCTATCGCTCTACGTTGATAAGATTTCCGCGGTTGTCGAAGAACGTGTGACTCGAGCGCTTCCAGGCTCGTTCGGTCTTGTCCTGGATGGATGGTCAAACTGTGGCCGCCATTATGTTGCGATCTTTGCAGTATTTGATTCTGATAGTACCAGTATTACTGGTACCACTGGCGATACCGGTATCAACTCGACTGAGTATTTTGACGACCTAAACTGCTTATCTCGGAAGTTCCTGTTGCTAGCGTTTTGCCCCGTGGAATCTGAGGAGGATCTCAGCGCTCAAAGTCACTATGACTTAATCGCGGACACGCTGTCCCGATACGGCCAGTCTTGGAAAGCGGTGAAGTTCATGGTCGGCGATAACTGCTCGGTGAATCAAAGTATTGGGCGTCGAGAAGGAGCTATACCGTTCGTCGGCTGTGCTAGCCACCGCTTCAATCTGGCGGTTCAAGATTTTCTAGACGCTGATGCTCACCTTTTGGACAAGATCCAAGCGCTAACGGCTAAGCTACGGACGATCAAGGGTCGTGCAGTGTTACGCAGGGTTACTTCGCTGTCTCCTCTACTCCGGAATGACACCAGATGGTCGAGTACTTATGCCATGGTGAAGCGTTACGTACGCATCGAGCCAGCCATCAGCCAGTTGGGGCATGGTGTTCTCGTTAAGTTTGACATTCAGCCGCTACTACTACGCCGCGCTGAGCATGAGCGCGCAAGGGCGCTTCTGGAAGACCTCGTTGCATTCGAGGGTGTCACCAAGGAGCTACAGAAGTCTTCCCTAACGCTATCGGCTGTTCGCCGTTTGTTTGACCAGGTAGTCAAGGAATACCCTGGTATGAAGGCACGTTTGGCGCCTAATGCTACTATTGTTAACTATCCAAGTTTAGAGTCTGGACTGGTCAAGCTTCAGCGCGAAGAGTCGCTTTCTGCTGCCGAAAAGGCAGCCTGCTCTAAGTTTAAACTGCGTGCGGAGAAGGCGAGCCCAATGGTCGCAGAGGAGTCTTCATTGGTCAAAGCCGCATTCAAGAAACGTAAAACAGCAAAGCGAGTGATGTACGAGGACGTCTCGTACGTCCCTCCGACCTCAAACGAGTGCGAGAGATTCTTTTCTTCAGTGAAATTGGTATACACTGACATGCGCAAGAGGATTGCATCACAAAAACTGGAGAAGGTAATGTGCTTGCACTACAATAGAGACATATGGGATGTTCATGTCGTCGACCAGGTGCGCTCAAACATGGGTTAACATAATTTGGAATAATGCAATTATGAATTTTTGCACTGACTGACCAGTATTAATATCAGAATTGCATTCGTGGGATCCCTGAATAGAGCACAGCGAAGTTACCTTAGGTGTATGGTAGTGGCACAACTGATGCTCGCTCCTCTCAACAAAGTGTCGAGTTCATCAAGAACGGACGCTATCCACGGGTCCGTCTCCGCATCGTCAACAGCCTCGAAAAACACACCCGTTACTACTGTAGGAGAGTTGCTGTGGACGAAGTGAGCTTCGGCGTCCAGGTGTTGGCCGTTAACGTGTGCTCCGACGGTGCGTGGAGGTAGAACTGAGCCATGTCGTAAGTGGCACCGTTTACCGAGTCTGTGTGTAAATCTGTTAACACGTCAGCCGGTTAGCCGGGATTAAAACGCACGGTTCCTTACTCAGCATACCGCCGTAAATCGCAGCCTTGTACGCTATCGAGTCCTTCAAAAAGTCAAACCCAAACTTGATCATTTTGCAATTCCGCAGTGTGCTGCACAAAAGTAACAAATAAAACAACAAGTCACGTGGGTGTCAAAGTTACAGACGCCAGATAAGCACGTTCATGGCACCGGATCATCTACATGTTCAGTGTTGTCGACGGGAAAAAGATGGAAGCGGTCTGCGTGAGCGAAGAAGAGAAGAAAATAGTTGATTAACCGTTAATATCAACTTGTCGTAATGCTAGCTTGGCTTGACAACTTATGGTCGGGGATCCAGATTGGATTGTTGGATAAGCGTTGTATGTCTGCCACAGGCTCAGGGAAGCCTAGGCGACACACTACAGTCGTTATATCGGCTGCGTTGACGGCAAATTCATTTGCCCGGTGGTACAGATGGTTGTAGTGTTGCTGGAACGAATGACTCATTCTTGATATACTTGGGGTGCTCACTTTGGCATCATGAAGGTGAATGTCATTGCGGAGGCGCATGAATTACGATAGCTGTGTGCATTCTCCATAAAATCAACAGGATTTCGTGGTACGGTCTCCAACCTTCAGTGACATCCTGTTCTGTTGGAAAAAGAAGAATACGCCACCCAAGGTCTGCGTGAGCGAAGACATGTCGATGTTCTCCAGATGTCTATCAGAACATACAAACCAATTGTCAATCTTCCACTTTGCTTCACATCGCCACTAAACAAACAACATACACCGTAGTGATGGCAATAGAGCCGCTCTCCACTTCAGCGATCGGCAGCGTCGAGCCTGGTAACGCTTGGTCTTGTGGGACGAACGTTATCGTCTGTGGATACGTCCCCACTCCAATAATCCTCCTGCAAAACAAATAAAAAAGAGTTAGCAATAACAAAACTCCGACAAACTCAACAGCCTCAGTCTCACAAAGTTGTGAGGCTTGTAGGCACCAAAAGCGTGCGGATCGAGTCGATAGGCAGCACGTCCGACGCCGTGAGCGTCGTGGGGTAGCTGCCGTCGCTCTGGTCGCTACGCAGCGCCACGCGGAACTCCCACGCGCTCGTGTCTGTCTCCTCGGAGCTCAGACACGAGCACGAGGCGTTGACGGCCGTGAAGATGCTCGGGCAGCCGCCGTTGGGCGTCGAATCGTCGGAGCGGCGCTGCACCGACGGCAGTCCGCTGCAAATGACGTCGCTGTCTGTGAGATTCTTGAGCGCCGAGTTGACGCCCACGGCCAATTGCGTCTCGTTGTCGTCGAAGTTGGCGCTGAACCATTCCTGAGCCAACGTCTGCGCTTTGGAGGTGGAGGAGGAGGACGAGCTCTGAGCGGCGGTGGGAGCAGAGAGCAGAAGGAGCGGAAGAAGCAGAGCCAAGGCGGGCGCCATGGCGATGGGTGTTGATGGCCTTAGTGCTCCCGTGGTCTACAGCTGGAAGTTCGCCATGTGAGACTTGACACGAGTTGACTACGTTGACATACAAACATTAAGTGGTCGGTAAGTTTAGAAAACTGGGATCTCCAATTCGGTCCTTATCAGGATGCAAGGCTTATTGTATGCTACAGGTCTTGTGACAAAGTCGATATCAGTGATGTAAGTATGAACATTCATGAAGTCCTAGAGGATATAATATGACATGGGTGCTGAATTAGAGATCCATAACATTTTTAGGCAAGTTTAGAGCAAACACTTTTGTATTCGTTTTGTTGACCCTATTGCAGTCTGCTGCTGACTCAATGTCCAATGCAATGCAGCATGTAGCTAGACTCTGTGTACAGCACCTCAATAAGCCATAAAAACTGAGCAGCCATCGTAAATGCAGGAGGACAATATTTAAAGACCTGCTGATGAAGATAATGCGTATTAGAAGGAGAGGTTATCTAGATGGTCGTTATGAGTCTCGGACCCGGACGCAAGAGGATCTGTATAGCACTCAGACTAACCTCAACAACGATAGACTCACATCAGCTCACATCAACTCGAACAGACGCATACTAACTCGAACCAGCCTAAAACAATCAAATCAAGGATTTCAGAAGTATCAGGTTTCTGCGTCGTAATAAACCCTCTGGTGAAGAAGCGCTCTAAACCGCTCGGCTTTTGGAGAATTAAAGATGCTGCGAGTCCACACTTCGATTTTTGCCGAATATGGATTGGGGCTAGAGGTTGACAATAGCAGAAGAAATTTTACTCATGTAGTGCGGTAGACACATATTGTAGTCAGGAAATTTGTCTATTATGGCTTCGTCTTGTAGGAATAGGTGACTTGAATCGAGAGGAAAACCCTCTCTCTTCTCGCGTTCATGACCCAGAAACCACTCTAACAATCTCGCATGCGTATTCCGACTTGTATAAACACCTTTGAGAGGGTCGACATGGTAGGCTCTTATTTCTTTATAACATTTTCGACAATGTGACAAGGCTCCAGCGGTTCCGTCCGCCTTTCGGTAGCAGCACAAAACGAATTTTAGTCCAGACAAACGCGTTGATTGCGTTTCGAAGTGTCTCCTTCTTTTTGGTCGGTTGGGATTGGTCCTGCCACGATGGCAGATACATTATCCGACGGGATCGACGCTCATCTTGAGGTGCAAAAGCGTGACGACCAACAGGAGCCACTCGTACGCGTTCGTGACATCCATGATTTCCTACAAGCTACGTGTTACGGTCTATGTGTTTCGATTGAAGAACACCCGAAACTTTGTCGTCTCGACCACATCGACTAAACACTGCAGCCCGGATAAATGACTTCCAGAAAATTCACATAACTATAGAATATATACTAGAAACACGGCGAGCGCTTGGTCGATGGAGAATTTGGGAGCGACGAAAACCATGTTCGCAGAGGGAGGCTGGATGGCAAGAGGAGGAACGAGTTGTTATTGGCTGTGGTGGGAAAGTAAACTGAAATCCGAGTTGAGCCAACTGCTCACTTAGCTAAAGCCCATTTCAGTTTGAGCATCGACTGGTCTAGGCTGAAAATGAAACTGAAGCTAAACTAAAAATGGGTTGCGGAAGTTCTCTATTATGGCCCTCCTCGATTCACAAAGGTTGTGCAATTAATATGCATTGACTTCGTCATTAGGACTTTAAGCCAGTTACTAAGTGAATACTGGAAGTGCCGAAGCAGACGAACACAAATATCTTTGACTACTGTACATTTATTTTGAATCAAAGTTTTTGATTGGACACTACTGACATGGGCTCCCTCTATCTTCACGTCAGACCCTCCTAGGGCGGTTGAGCGGCCATCATGGTGATTTCCGCTCTGCTCATTTCTGCCTGCCTCTGCTGGAAGGGGCCTTCCACGACCGCTGTTGCCGTATTGTATCTCTTACTAGCATACCGACTCGCAAAATAGCTACACCGATCACAGTATTTAGTGTTAATACTTGAATAGTGTTAGTGGGAAATTAGTGTTATTAACAGTAATTTCTGTGTGCGGTAGAGAGTGAAGACAATTAACACTAATTTCGGTAGACAGAAATAGCATGCATAGCCGTTCATTCTACAAAATCACCGAGACAAGAACTGGAGCCATGCTTCCAGCTCGCCCTATTGTGGCCGCTATGGCCAGAGCGCAGCAACTCGCCGATGAAGCAAGAACTCCTGACAATTTGGCTCTTGAAGTTACACTCGATTCGCCAGTCGACTTAACCAAAGACGACACAACTTCAACAACCAACTGCAATGTTTCTACCGGCAAACGAAAGCGCAGTGTTCACCACGTGGTATCAAAGCAAGATAAGACAAAGGTCATTAAATGGATGCTAGACCAAAAGGATAATCGTCACCTGTGCACAAGAGCAATCGCCCAATTTTCTGGCTGTTTTCGGGCACCTTCAATTCCAGCCAATTACATGACGGCGTTTCGGTGACTAAAAGAAGGTGAAAAGTTTCTTGCCGCTATTGCAGAACCTGCGAACCGCAACTCGGTTCAAGCTGCTCAACCAGGTGGAAGGCGCAAGGTGCTGACGAGAGGAAGAGGGCGAAAGCGAGAGCCGTGGACAGAATGGCTCCATCAAGAACTATTGAAGAATTCCATCGGCTTCGCAAGGCAGGACTTAAGCTCTCGCCCTCCGTGCTGGTTAGTGTTGCAAAACACACCCTTACAAGAGCTGCTCATCCAGTGTACTCGTTGTCCTACTCAACATCAGCTAACTCAAAATCTCTCAAAGAGCAAATCAACCTTCGTTGGGTGCAATAATTTCAAGAACGTTTTGATATTGTGCAACAGGCTCAGTCAGGAAAGAAGTCTTTTAGCGCAGAGAAAGAGCTTCAAATTGAAAGAGAAGTTGCCTAACATTTGGGTGTCCTTCAAAGAGGATTCGAGAGCGGGGAATTTGTTCAAACGCACATGGAAAACATGGATGAGACGCACTTCGTAGTTGACATGGATAATGGACGCACATTAGACTTTCGGGGGCAGGAGAACGTACGATATGCGGACGTCGTTTCAGGCACAACAGGTATGACGATGGTAGTCCACGCGACAGGTGGAAAGGACTCCAGGATCGGGAACACCTATGATGATTCTAATCAACGATGACTGCAACTACCCCATCCGTGGCGTTAAGGATGACATTCCGGGCGTCACTTATCGAACAGCAAAAAAAGGTTTATGACGGCTTCAGTTTTTGCCAAATAGCTAAGAGAAAATCGGAAATCGAAAAACGATTCTGTGGCTTGATAATTTTAGCGGACATGCGCAGACTGAGGAAGTTAAAGCGGCCCTGGCTGAGCTTAACATGGAGCTTCGCTTTTTCAGCAAATGCCACACATCTCGTACAGCCTACTGATTCTTTCGTGATTTCAAAGATAAAAGCTGCATGGCTACGGATGTGGGGTCGAAAAAACTGGCGATGGTGAGCAATGGAGAGTGGCAAGACGATATCCGTAGCAATAGATCGTGGTCGGGCGCACTGCGCAATACGGGCCAACGGTATTTCCTTCAGCTTGCGAGTGATGCTGTTAGAGATGTCAACTGCCAAAGGACGAAGAAGAAAAACATCACGTACGCCAGAAAAGCAATGGTACGCTGTGGGCTCGCGGTAGGTGAAAATGGTAAGTGGACAGTTGAGCAGCTGAGCGGTGAGTTACAGCGCATAATACTCGACAATGTTGAGTACTTCAAAGGCAAATCTGTGCACGACGACGGTAACACCGCTTTCGTTGAAGCTGTCGTGTATGCTAGCTTCGGCTTATACTCCCTACTAACACTAATTAATGTGTAGTTAAATAGTGTTAGTGCGCAATTAGTGCTATTAACAGTAATTCCTGTGAAGCCGCAAAAAAACGATGTTGAGAATTAATGTTATTAACCCTTTCGCGGCACAAGGGCGCAAAATGCGCCCATTTCCACCTTTTTCAAGTAAGTACGAGAATGTACCCATGTAAAAGGGCGCCCTTTTAGCAAACAACATGACAACTTGTCTCTACTAAGTACTGATTTCGGTACATAGCATACACGAAAAAGGATTTGAAGAAGATTTGTAGTAGTACCGTGATATTGTAAAAGGTCGCCCTTTTGGAGTAAGTCACCTAACTTTGTATAGTATAGTTTAGTCAAGAGGCTCGCGAAAGGGTTAACACAAAATACTGTGATCGGTGTAGGAAGATTTGTTATGCGCGAAGTGCATTAGCGTTCCAAGTCATGTAGAGTGGAAAAAGTCTACCCAGAACTAGACAAGTTATTTGTCAAGTGCAGGACGTGAGCGACATCAGCCGCATTACTTGGTTTGTTCATGGCATTGTGACCAGAAGGGTAAGCGATTTTCGTATCGATGGTGCTCTACATAACCTAAGGCTATCACTGCGCCAGTTAACTCTGAACTTGCGCACTCTTTATGACCAAGTGATCGAGTGTGCATTGACGAGGACGTGGCTAAATATCGCTGGATGCTGCTGCTCTAAAATGGACGTTGATAACTTAAGCATCCAGAAAGTCACTCGTGCTGAATAGTAACCAACCTTCATTTAGCTATGCAAACAAATGGAGAAACCTCATATGTTGTTGATGGTGTTCAACTCAATGATAAAGATTGGTGTGGGGTAATTTGTGATCCCACAGAGGAGACTGGCGTCGTCTTTGATCCTCAATAGTGCGAGGATCGGTTGTGGAAACTACGTTAGTTTGTACAAGACAAAATGAAGCAACTTCTCCTTCCTTGATACTATCGCTACAAGATATACAACACACTTACCCTACAAGACAACTATAACTGCGGTGTCTTGGTCTTTGTCTCCTTCGAGGTGTCTTTGGCTAATCTGTCTGCAGGATGCAACAATGTCGGAGTTCGAGACGCAATGCAGTTTTTCTCCGTACCGGTATCTTAGTAAGAACATCGAAGCAAATAAATTTGAACACCACCCTAAAGTAACTGAGACTATCTTGCTACTTTAATGAATTACTGTCGTTTTTTGCCACTCCCTTGGTGGATAAAAGCCTGACGTCAACACTGTCATCTCGATGGCCGGGTATGGTCTTCGTCTTCACCGTCGTGCTTGGTCTTTGGTTCCACTGTCGTGCTCTTCGAGCTACTCTTGGTCTTCGTCTCAGTTGTCTCCGTCTGACTGTTGTCTTGCTATTGCAGCACTAAACTACCTTTGTGGTCCACATCAACTTTTGTCGACTAAATTTGTCGGCCTGTCGGTAATTTTGTGTTATGGTTCAAAATTGGCCCAGGATTCCAGGGGTGGTCTCCGTTGTTGCTAAATGTGCTCTCAGTGACCCAAACCACTCACTTTTGTAGCCTAGCACAGGAGAGTCAAATATATATACAGAACTATATAAAAGAAAGAATTTTGAAGGGTGTGGACGTAAGCATCACTTCATTTGACCAGTATTCCTAAAGGAAGGATGTTAGTAGCATACTGTTTTACCCTCGAGCTACAGGTTTAAACTCTCTATTCCTTGTTTTTCGTTAAAGTTACTTTTCGCTTGTTTTTTAGAGCTGACGTAGCCTCCTTCTCGTTCTCATCTCTGTCGCGGCGATCCTGGCTTGAGATTACAGCCACAGTCATAGCTGCGCGGTGAGCTCTGCGCTTTTTTGCAACCTTAGCCGCTAGGCCTTTTTGTGTGCTCGCCTTAGCGTAAATTGGATCGTCTCAAAATCCCTGACACGGGAAAATTTGTTCTTGGATGTGGATTGGTAGAATCAAGGTCACCCTTGGATTGGCTGAGATTTAAAAGCTGGGTGACCATATGGAGTTGTGACCTGAAGTGTGGGGAAGTGAAGCGACTATTGGGAGAAGTGACGCGGATACAGACACTTGCCTGCGTCAGAGAGGGTCTTACTGGCTTGGAAGCCTTTGGTCTGAGGCCTAGAACCACGAATAAGAAGTTCTGACAAGATGGCAGTCACTCTGATCAAGAATTATCCTGATCTCAAATCCTCCGATCCTGGAATCAAGTTTGATTCCGTCTACAACCAAGAATATCTGCCTACAACCCGAAGATCCAAGCGTACAAGAGCCTCGATTAAGGTTTTATCGACTTGGGTCTACGTCTACATACAATCAAGCTTGGTCGACATGGGTCAAGCCTTGGTTTTCAAGCCCATGACACTTCGGACCAAGAACCTTAAGCCAAGAAGCAATCTTTGGGGATCTGAAGAGTTGCCTCCCTGATTTGAAGAAGACCTAACCCCCAGTCAGTCGAAGACTGATTCAACCCACGCATACAAGATACTGATGGAAGTGTGCCATACAATCTTTCATACTATTTGTATGACTTAGTTTTATAACCTAAACAGAGTTCAATTTGCTTCCTAAGGCTCAAGTCGTGCAAGTCTCCTGCGATACTGAGTGCGAGCAGACCCAAGACGTCTTCGCCGCCCTTCTGAAACTCCTTCGACCAAGCGTCGTTTGGATCTCCGCCTGTTGTCAAGTCAAGTTAGGCTGGGTCTTAGGCAAACTCGCTTAGGGCATATCCCCAGTCTATTTCACGTCTCAGTTGGGGAGATCATGGATAAGCCCATTTCAAATTCCAAGTACCGAAGACTGTCTGGACCTGCAGTTGACGATCAATCCCTGCGACCAAGAACTGCCTGAGTGAAGTGAAGGCTAAGGAGCGTCATACCTGCAAAGCGAACTATTCTCCCGGATTGAGGAGTGATGCGCGTCTGTCAAGGGGTCATAGATTATACCGATTATCTTGGACCAAGAACCCTCATCGACATCGGTTTAGCCTTTCGTTCAAGGCTAGGACATATAATCAAGAGCGCTGCATATCGTGTCGTGTACAAGATACAATTCTGCATTTGTTAGATTACGAAGTGTTACGTGTGGTACGCTAAGCGCGTAGTCGACTTCTTCTCTCCCGGGCATTCAAGACCAAGAAGCAAAGGACGAAGACTGAGGGGAGCGATCGTGTGGCGCGCACGCGAGTTGACCGACCCATTTCATATTACCAAGTTGGAGGTTCGTCTGAACATCCATGTCATATTGACTGCTGGCTTAAGAGATTGTTAGTAGTCACCCTTAAGACTTATTGATTGACTGCTATCTGAAAGCGTTGTGAATTTGGAAGTGTATTTGTCTTTCTGACTGGAACTAGTTTCCTTTTGGAGAGTGGTGCGCGTATTGTATTCTGAAGAGAAAGGAACCAGCGAGGTTGACCAGTACCTCGTTTGGAGTCCTAGTGAGACTGGTGTGAGGACCCCCCGCCCCGCCCAAGGGTCCAAAGAATAAAGGCGGCTGCATATTTGTATATAACTCTCTGTGTATTGTTGATTGTCTTTGGGAAGACTTTGCTCATAGTCTACTCCTCGGTCATTCCAACTAGCTTGAGCTTTCGGAAATTCGAACGCATTCTCTATTCTTGTATTCGATTATACTTTCAGACAACTCATTTAGTGATCTCCCAGAAATCCGAAGACAAACGAACTTATAGGGTTCACAAGGTCACACGCCAACCTCTAGTATCCTTTTTTGAGCTAGAGGCCTTCTGATCACCCCCTTTCCTGTCGGTGCGGCTTTCTGAGTCGCACGGTCGAGAGTAAAAGAACCCCCGGTGCAAAGGCACTATACACCTGAGCGGTCAAAAGGCGTTCACCCGCCTCGCGTCATCTACAACAAGGTTGAGGTCAAAATGCAATTTGATCAGCGCATGTTTGGTCGATACCATGCGCGATCTGCTGCTGCAATTTTTGACAAAGTTAGACGACGGTCAAATTGCTTAGGATTTGTGGATGGTACAATCCGGTTTATTTGCCGACCAACCTACTATCAAAACCAGGCTTACAGCGATTACAAACGTACCCACTGCATCAAGTTTAAAGTGGTGTCTTGGTTAACGTCGTTATTGCGGTTGTGGGTGGCCCGTTTAAAGGGCGTCGGAATGACTCGTACATGCTCTGCAAAAGTAAGATGAAAAACTAAGTTGGAATTCCATCCACGATATTTTGTCTACGGAGATTCCGGATATCCTCATACTTCTCTGTCCGGCGATTTAAACGAACTTCTATTGTTTTTGGTTGTTTTCCAGTCAATATTTTGAGTTGTAAGCCTAAAAGCAGCTTAAGCTAATGGGCAGGTCAAGGCGTTCTTTCACGTACTTTTGCATTTTTTTATTCTGTGTACTTTGCTGGAAAAACGCGATACTATGACGTGAATTTGGTGATGTTTTAGTTTTTTTTTGCGTAATTCTTCTCTAAATTAGCGATATTATAATCTAAAAGTTACCATGAAAGTGCAGCGATTTGTGCATCACCTCGATACACGCGCAATCAATGGATGGCGTTATTTCCACGGGAAAATTACAGATAAAGAAACGAGGTTTTATTCAGCAACGGAGCAACTTTCGGTGTCCTTAACCTAACCTCCAACAATATTGTTCAATCATTGTGCGATAAAAGATTAGTCGAATTATTAGGTGGTATTTTAAATTTGTTTAAACCTTGGTCTGTATGCACACCAACGACTTAATGGTAAGCCTATTTCGTTGTAACGGTGGTATCATAGTAGCTGTAGCTAGCGATCGTAGAGTCTCCGACGCATTGTATTGCTGTGTTGTATACTACTGGCGGTTGCCAGTCATTTAGAGACAAATTATTCTAGCCAATAAAGTCACTTTAAGTTTTAAAGCGGGCCACAAAAAACCAAATCCGTATTAATTCCCCGGACAGAGTAGTAAGCGGTGGCTTATTGCGCCTGAATCGTGGGCAGCGCCGACGGGAGCCAAATTGCGCTTCAATTGAGATCTCACCAAAACACGGATTGCGGTCGAGTGGAGTTTTAGTTGGATTGCTCGCTTCTGGAAGTTTTTCGAATTGAAGAGCGATATCATGTTGCACAAGCCTCCTGTTGGACTTCTTTATGTCGTAGCAGCATTTCTAACAGACAGCTTCTCTTATGTGAGACCGAGGATGCAGATCAACAAGTCCTTTCGATGCAAGCTGCCGATCCTGGCCATTTACTTCGCGGGCATCATGAGTAGCAATGATGTTAAAGAAGATGACTACAGCTCCGATGAAAAGGAAGATTTCTTGGAAGATGAATCTGATCTTTCAAGTAGCAATAAGAGCGAAAGCGACACCGACAGTGTAGGCGTATGGATGGAGAGAGATACCGATGAAGAGAGCGATACCGACTTGTTGATGATGCAACATGTTTCTAGCCGCAGCGATGATTTGGGTAGCGAGAATGGATATTCCAAAGCTGTTTGTAGCAGCAGTGACGTCAGTTCTGTTAGCGGCAATGACATGCAGTAGATGGTTTTTGAGTTAAACCACAAGATTACGAATTGGTGAGCGCAGTATTTGAGATGAATTGATTTGAATGAGGTACCCTGGTAAAGAAGTTCTTTACCCACGGTATCTCATTCAAATCAATTCAACTAAACTTTGCAAAGAATTAAATCGTTGGATCCCGATGAAGATCCATTTGCTGGCGTCGCCGCCGAATTCGTTGGCCCTCAATGCATACTGCAGCTTAAAACGTAGATAGTCCGCCAATATATGATGGTTGTGCCATGATGTTGTAGATGACCGTTGCTTAATTAGCGGAGTTATCATGCGAAGTACTCAACAGAGTTTCCAACGCCTTGGCAAAGATATTCGCAATTTCGATCTGATCCGCAGCTAGTTTTTCTTGCATATCCCCATGGTGAGTTGTCGTTTTTCTTTACAGTCATCTCGTTCTCATTCTTTTCTCGACACTCAGCGTTGCGCTCATCAAGCTGCTACAAACATATGAAGGAGATCATATGTTTATCACGATAATGGTTTTTCTCGTGAGGTTTCTCCACATTCAAAGCAGTATTGCAAATAGCTTCGTCACCCTTGCGTTCTTCTTCGTCCTTCTTGTTCCGCTCGGTCTCGCGATCGGCTCGTTCTGGTTTTTACTCATCCTGCAGTTCTTTGTACTTCATCATAACTGCTCTAACTCCGCCTAGTCAATTGTTCGCTTAGGTGCCCTGTCTACAAGCAGTACTGGGTAGCTTTATAAACAACAGGTCAAACACCTTCAGAGACACGTACGAGATAAGACGCGATCAACGTTTGCTTTTTGGCGAGCTTCTTTTCGAGACCTTGGATATGCTTGCGCAGGCCTTCAGGAGAACTCCCCTCGTCCAGCAGCTCGCCCAAACGCATAGTCTCTCCACCCAACACTCAGTCTTTGACTTACCACCGCGGTCAAAATTCCTTTGTCTCTCAGTATACCCTGCATCACCGTGCTGGCCTCCTTGGGCGTGTACGAGATGAGCTTCTTTTGCTCACCTCGCTCGAAATACTAGCAGCTGATTTCTTCTCAGACAGCAGCATCTTTAACAAACCCATATAGTTTCTTCTTTTCTCGCATCTTCTTCGTGGAGGTACGGTTGGGAAGTTGGCCATACGCTTCATTAGGACATCTTGCTTACCCGACTTTTCTCTCGTTAATGTAGTACGCTTCAGCTGAGGCGGCTTAGTTGTGCTGTGAGCAGCACTAACAGCACCTGAAGTAATCTTAGTCGCAATATTCTCAGCAGTAATTTGCAATACAGAAACACAGACGATGGATGACGTATCAGGCTTAATTACGGTCACGACTGACAGCGCTGGCTTATCTAGGGCATGTCAACGTCCATCGACAGTGGATTACACGGTTTACTTCTTTTTTTTTTTTAAATATTTTGTGTGTCGTTCCTCTGGTACAAAACTAGACGTCGTTGTTCCACAAGAACATGATTGTGGAACAAAAAAGCGTGAATACTGTTCCGTCTCGATCAGGTCCGATTTTTTTAGTCCAGCTTGACTGATTTATCTCAGCAACTAAAGTGCTGTACTAGCAACAACTTGTGGGATGCAGTCGCACGTTCTTGTAGTACAAGGGCGCATTGGATATCGGTCTAGAACTTTAGGAAACTTCTGGATATGAACATCCACAAGAACATCAGCGACGCGATCTTTAAGACGCTTCTCCGGATCTTGTGATAATGCTGCTTTGAAACAGCACCGAAGCTAGTGAGAGTGCGAGGACCTGCGTGGTTAAATCTAGTCACAACAACATAGGCACGAAGGCTATGAGTCCCATCCACTCTGCACTCGCGACACTTTCTGGTCTGCATTTATCGTTTTGATAATATAGGCAAATGTCTTATCTGTGGTTACCATGTTCCACGAGCCTCGATCAAAATTCCATTGTGCACACAACGAGGGGTCACTATTGGCATGCTGAGCACCACTACACTGAAATGAGCTCGAAAACAGATAACGTGTTGGCTTCGCTTGAGCTTGAACTTCCCATACTTGGTTGACAACGCCGTTCGCGTATCCGTAATCTTTACGGTTTGTTTTTGTGATCTTCGGTATGGCCATTACTGGGTAAATCATCCAGTTTACAGTCGGATAAGACTTCAGCCAGAGGTACATCCTCCGGCGCGGACAAGATATCGGTACAACCGTCAAACAACTGATAATGATCAACCACAGGTGTCGATGGAAACTGTTGCTCCAGTAATGGCATGCAAACGACAGGTGATAAAGCTGGCCTTGTCGGGAAATAGAGAGTGCTAGTTGCTCAGATGTCTTGACACGAATCAGCCGAACGAATAAAATCCCATTGGTGCTTACGGACAAGCTACATAGTCAAGATCAAAAGCTTGACCGAATGTGTACCGCATCAGTGCAAGCAGAGCAGTATCCTGATAGTCCTTAGAGCTCACAGCATAGTATCGAAGCCCATCCAACCGTCGAACGTTTTTTTAATGCAGGTCGGTGCCCTATTAGCGACCCCTCTCTCCTTCAGGCAATAGCGCTCCAGCGTTTGAGCCATATGAAGAAGTCTTGCTTCGATAGCAGAAAGTTTTGGGGTAGTTATCCAGCAACCAAAATGTCACGTGCCGATAGCAACTTATCACCGAGTTTCGAGCCGGCGGCTTGTCCCCTCGCCCGTCAACTAAAGCGATGTACACAGCAAACCGGTCCATCCATCAGTCTCACAAACGTAGACCCGCTTTTGTCGCTGAAAAGGCGTGCTGGAATGAAACCCATTTTCACGTCTTCGGACGCCAGGAAACGCACGAACGCGCAGGTAGCAGTATTTTTAGCCTTGTGAGAAATGACAGGTGCAAGGTTTTGCAAGCCCATTGCTATAGTGTTCTGTAAGCTGGGGCACAGATATGAAAAAGTGGATTGTATGCATCTCAGGTGTGCCGACAATTTATGTTGGTAGATCGTCGGCAGCGGTTACACCTAACTGTAGGCTTGGCAATTGGCCAGAAAGTTTTGTTTTACATCTGATTGGTCAAACCTCACATAGGTAGGAGTATACTTTAGTCAAGAGAACATTCACCTATCGGCAACCGGATGCTATTCTTTTATATTTCCAAGCAAAACGAAATCGATCTTGAGTTTGACAACCGCAGTATTGTATTAAGTATTCGTCGACCGATTTATGGAAATTGTGTTTGAGAAACAGATTCCCAAACTCAAATTCGTGCTTAGGTTGATTAGTATAGTTTTGTTTGACATTGTACAGTATAGCCCTGGCTGAGGCTACTAGCACAGAACTTTGTCATAAAAGAAACAGCGCTCTGTGTACTGTTATGTTGACTTCTACAGAACTTTTACAAAATCATCCTGCACGCAACGCCACTTTTGTGTGAAAAGTGAATGTGATGGAGAAGGAGGCGAATAGATCGAAAATGAGGCGGAAGTCGACAATGGAATAGAATTCTACATACGACGAAAATCGATTGCTGTTGCGGTTAGTGCCATTGCCATCGCCCACCACTGATGCAGTCTTAGCAGCTTCGCTCACATCACCTCCATTGTTTTGGACGGGTATACACCCAGCATCACTCGTCCGATTTTCATTGTCATGATGGTGATTCAGTGGCCTCTATTTTCGAGAAGGCAACGTCATCACCGCGGCATCAAGCTGACTTTGATTTGTTAATGTCTGAAGTAGGAGAGTAAATACCGATGCAGAAAGCTATTTTGTATTAGAGATTTGACTGGCTCATTTCCAGAGGTTTATGAAATAGCGAAGCCTGTAGTAGAAGACGGATCCGTACTCGCCTGTATCTCATGCAGCAGACTTGTAGACGCTTGAATCCCAGAGCGGGGCTTTTCGGAGGTGTTGCTCCAGAAAGAGAAGCGATACAACGCCACAGTTCGCTCCAACCAAGCTGTCCTCTAATTACAAAATTTGGCTGTAAATCTCGTGGCGAATATGCTTTCGAGTAGCTCTTGTGCCTTCTAGTATGAGCTTTTTCCACAATCGTAGAGTATACAGGTGGGTTGATTGCAGTTACTTCTTTCCGTGCTGTTAGAGTAGAGGATGAATGAAATTGAATGCGCTTTTGCTGCGTGAAGTACGCCTGCATACACGCCTGAGCTGGTTTTAAATGCTCTAAGACTTCCATCCACGTTGATTCTGGTTTTCTTGTCTAAGAATTGAGAAAACAGCGGGTTAATAAATCCGACGTGTTGGTGCTGACAACGGGTAGATAATAGCCTCTGCTAAAATGCAATCATCGTTTACCCGTATCGTTCAACAGAACCTCATCAACTTGACTGCTTCAGTGGGTTGGCCGGTGATTCGAGAGTTTTTTAGGAAGAAATACCTGAGCTTCTTGATGTTACGTTTCTAGAAAAGAAAATTATGATGAGTTCGTAAATCAGTAAAACTCGAGAAATTGAATCCTACCATGATGAGATTGCAATATTTCCTCATCTCTCGCAAACTTGCACTCTGGTGGGGAAGAACAGGTGCATCCATCTAGTCTATTGCGCGCTTAACTTTCTTGATTACTGTTGACGCGGTGTAGTACTCTGACATCGTGTAAATGTGTTTCGCGTGAATGTTCCATGTGATTGGGTGACAACAATCATTCGCTCTGATTCCTCGTCATCCAAAAGTATCACCGAATTTTGGTGCTGAAAAGCCCGTATTCCACGAATGCATTTGTCAACACCATCTTCATAAAATACAAAGTCAGGATCTTCGTTGTAAGATCCGGTTGTTTCTTTTTTAACTTTCAATTTTGAAGTGCCAAACTTCACACGTTGAACTCCATCAAACTATATAACAACCGTACCGATTAGCATGCGTAACCTTTGCGTTTGTGAAACAAAAACTAACAACAAAAACTTACTACTGGTTCGCATTAAGCGATAGAGTACTCTTGCTGTAAAACACTATTAATGTCAGATACTTTCGCTTTGCCGAAACGTCCCCCATGAGCTATTGAATTTGCCATTCGTTTGATAGCATTAAGTGCTGTCCCTCTGCGAGATTCTCGTTTTTATTTCGTCTTGCTTTTCCAATACTTTTGGTGGCCGGTCGAAGAGAAAATCCTCCACTTAAATTATCCTGCTCTGAGTACCCGGTAGTGAGAACGACCCTACCATGTGCTATCGCGGAAATAGTGACAGCATCAGTAGCCGATAAAATCCCCTCTTCGATCTTAACTTTTTCAGATTGTTGTTTTGTTATTTGGCTGGATGTTTGAAGGCTCATGTTATTGTAAACAGGTATGACTCCAGAAGCAGCTTGATCACTAAATTGAGCTAGAGCCGCAAGAGTCTTCTTGTATCTCTCCATCCCGTTTCTTGTATTATTCCTGCTAGATCGTTCATCAACTCCATATTTTCGTTAAATTTTGCTCGGGAGACTTAGATTCGCTGCGCTTCGAAGCTTTCACCGTTTTGTATGACACTTCCACCTCCAAATCTGCGAAGCTGATAACATTCAATTCAGTTAAATGGCACCACCTTGGATTTACGAGTTTGGAGAGCACAATGGTCTCGACTGCCTGGAGATTGAAAGCAACAGTCATCCTTCTGCATAATATAGCGTGACGACATGGAAGCAGTCTTGTCCTCGCAAATATACAAGTGCAGGAAAAATCCTATATACGACATAGTTTATTGATCATTAGTAAAATTCGTTTTATCTTTATGAAGTGATTACTTACCTTCAGCGAAACAGAATGTGATCGATCTTCTTCTTCATTGTAAATTTCTGCTTCCACAGCATTCACAACATTGGTTTTATACGTAGTTGAAGTTCACATGGCACGACATACGAGTTTTGACCTGTCGGTCTCTGGCATCAACAACGGTCACTGCACTAGCACGTCAAGAAGATATCAATGTGTACTTGCGACCCTTCCCCAGCGCCATCGACCCCGTGCTCAAGGCGGGCAACAATATCCGCGGTGACATTCGCCCATCGCGGTACGAAGACCCGATGAGACTTAACGACGGTCTGCTACCCTGGCAGGATTACACGCAACGTCAGCCTGCCCCCCAAGAACACTTAATTTTTCTTGGGGGAGGATTTTCGCTTATCTGACGAGAGCAGGCCTCCCAGTCTCGATACGACCTCCTCGTAAGTGTTGTACACTGTTTACTTTTTCTATCTTATGGGCTAGGGGATTCTGGTTCATCCCTGTTACGGCCCATTCAATTTGGGGGCTGTCATTCGGCACCTTGCTCTCCAAGCAAGGCACCTCGTGCCTTTGGCCCGTAATCTATATGAACCCCTTCCCCCTGTGTGTCCGCTCAACGAGGAGGTCGTATCCAGCAGACCTTCGTTCGGTCTCATCGGGTCTTCGTATCGCGATCATGAACGTCGTAGACATCCGTTGAACTTTGCCGTTACCACAAGTGTGAGCGTCGAGGAATCTGCGGCGACTCGGTCAACCGATGTGCGAGCTTGCGTGGCGTTGCCTTGTGAAAACTAGTGACCGATCGATGAGCGGTCGTGTTTCTGCTGCAACGCCAAAAACCGATTCACGACATTGACGTTATACGCAGTTGAAGACCTGAAAACAAACTTTAGCTCCTCCTGCAGCACTAATGAATGCACGTTTGAAGACGTCGAGGTATTTACATGAATAAGGCTAAACGCATGAGTGCTGACCATGTTGGCAAGACGCCGAAGTTCGGCCATAACTTGAACCCTATGCCGTTGTGTTCTTCTAATATTTGAAAACGACGTTGCCCTACTTTGGTAAGTTCACATTCGTATTCATCCTCGCATATCTCTTGAAGGCAGAGCAACGAGGATATACTCTCTTCCATCCCGAAGGATGTTGCCACCGCCCCTTTGTCTGTTTTACACAGCTGTCGAGGAACTGATTCTGCACGATGAGACTCAGACCCTGAGCGCTGCGACTGCTCTCGCAGCTTCGCTTGCAAATTATGTATGTACTTGATCGTAGGTGACTTGTCTATAGGGAAATAAAAGTAAGTCAAATATGAATCGACAATAACTTCATAAATACTCATGAAGAAAGAAAAATACCACAATGGTTTCTCAAGTAGAGAACTCCTTTCGCTTTGGCACCTCGACGAATGCACTCCACTCGGTCTAGTAACATAGGATCGGTAATTTGTCGAACTTGGAAGTGATGCCGATATATGTGCGGCCCTATTTCGTGGTTGTGTTGGGATCCGGTGCCGTTAACTGTTATCACAAAGGTTCCGCTTACCTTACGCGTTAATGTTGCACTAATTTTCACTGGACATTCAGTTGTTCCGACTGTCTATGTCCTGTCGATTGGTAGCTCTGACCCAGGTCCATGTGTACAGCGGTATCCTAAATTGTATATTTTATAGTTCTCAGGAAGCAAATCCATAACTTGTTTGCGATGAGAAGCAACTGCATTCCATCGCTTTCGAATTTGAGTTTTTTGACGATACGTCAGTCGAAGTCGGCCGACAAAACGTTTCGTTAGTTTCGTTAGAAAATGATTTTAAAGCAGATTCAAACTCCTCCCAAGTAGCAAATTCACGGGGCAATCTATTACACAAATCGTTCGCACAAAGTTCAGTATTATCACCTCTAGCCTTGGCCGCATCCATCGATGATGACGAGCCTATCTTCTGTTTTTACGAGGCCTTGCTTCCATGGCGCAGTTTCTTCAGGACTGATAGGGCAGACTACGCCTCTTGCCGTCACCTACAGTGAAGTTATTTTAATATGTTTGACGCCTTTCCGACGCGTCTTTTCGCAATAGTTATGAACAGGTATCTGATCATTATCATTATTGTAACTTCTGCGCATTAAAAACGAAACACATACTTGTAAAAGTTAAGTTCATTCAAGTAAACCTGCATTAACCGGCTAATTTGTATACCGATATGATGATCTCATTACACTGCATATCGCCATGTTTTCTACATGTACGCCATATTTGCTGCATATTCCTCACAGTCTTTGCTGTTTTTATTATGCGCTCCTCGAATAGATTCGGCCAATTAGCCGGTTTGGCCTCCTGCAGTCCAGAAGTGGGAGCCCGATATCTGCCTGCAGCCGATGTAGTGGGAGGAGGTCCCACACTTATTACAGGAGGTGAGCCTCGAGTGAAATTCAAATGCCGTGTCCACCTGGCGCGGATAATCTGTAAACGAGAAGGTGACAAGTTTGAGGGAGTGCTCACCGAAGGGCAACCGATAGACGGTAGTTGTTTGGCAAGAACTGACCTCTGTCACCAAGCACGAGTTAAGTCGACAACTCATATGGTTCGAACGCACAAAGGCGAGGCAATGAGCACTCGCCTCGTCCATAATAGACGAGTCCGAGGTCAACAAGTACTCGTCAACTCCCCACTCTGCGAGTCAAAGCTCGGAGACCCTCGATGAGTCAACACAGCAAGCCATCGATCCGTAACGATTTCATTTTACTAAATGGTTAGCTTAGAATAGCTTAGGAGAAGCTGAAACGGCCCCGGAAGACATAAGGATATATCAGAGCAGCACCTCTAGGTTGGCCAAATTATGCCTGCCGTTATATCCACAGAAGCACACCTTGTTGGGATTTTAACCAACTGGCGGTGCCACGAGTACACGGATATATCAGGGTTGAGTATTTTGTCCCAGCGTGCCAATTCCGCTGGAAGTCGGCAAGTGTATGAAAAATGCACTTCAAAGGCAAACAGAGCCCACAGTGATTATACAAGGAACACAAGTCACCCTGAACATACACGTTGGGATTCCCAAACGGAGTACTTTCAGGCTACAAAGTCGACCTTCTGTCACCTGGATGCGTAAGGTAGTGATCCGCGTCTCGCCTCAAGCTCATTTAAAAAACAAGAGGCCATCCCATATCAATAAAAATCAAATGCTTAATCATATATTCGCTACGTTAGCTAGAGTGATTAGCATCTTCAGCGTGGTAAAGTAATCACCGAGCGCAGACACAGCACATTCACACCAAAGTCCGAAACACTCCTAGCGCAAACACAGCATGGCCACACCAGTCCAAAGCACTCATTGGCTTCCAAACAACATATGAAGATATGGAGAATGCATTGCTGCGTCGAGTGCAAATTGTAGCACTTGTGTTTTAGGCCAATAATCGCTGTAAACACAAATATCTTTTCTGTAACCTTTCTGTGAAACTTCTGTATAGAATTTTTATGCTGTTTGCGAGTATAAAGATTTTATACACGTTCTCTATACTGTACATGTAAGTGCACAGAACTTGTACATAGGTTCTGTCTTGGTATTTTTGAAGATTTGAGATGAAGACGTGTGACGTAGGAGTAAAAAGGAAAAGTGAATTAAAAAGCTTAAGACGGCAGACTGCTAGCTACGTCCGCTTCCTTGGGCCAGTGGTTTGACCTAAGTACAGTCCTGCACCGCCATTTCGCCACCGATTACACATCATATCCTCTAGGACTTAATGAAGGTCCAGACCAGGGGTGATGGACGGGTAGGACGTACATGCACTGATTTATGAGATTTTATTCTCCTGGCATCACCAGTTCAACTTGTTCAAATATGGGCTGGAAAGCTACTGCTGGAAGCTCTCACTAATTGATTTTCACCGCATTGCTGTCATGGCAAACCGCCCATCAAAGTACAGCTCACTTACACTCCACGAGAAACAAGTCCTTTGTGAGGGATGGAAGAAGGTTTCTGCCGAGACTATTCGGAATTGTTGGTACCGAACTGGTATCATGTCGAAAATGGACATGCGATACATCCTTTATTAATTAACCTAAATCAGTAACTGTGGGTTTGGCGTAAGACCTGTTTACATGTAATAAGCCTTGCTTTTTAATAAGTACCACTGTGGCTAAATAGCGGTGCAGGACTGTACATTTATGACTTCCTGGTAATTGTACCAGGAATTTAATTCCATCTTAATCCTGATTGGCTTGTTATAATTTTGTTAGTGCCTCATGGGGCATAGTTTAACAGTATTCAGTGTCGCATAGCCCTTGTGTATGGCACATAATCTGTGACAGTGCACAAGGTTTCAACAGGCACTAATGTCAAATCGATGCCTGTAATCTGCCAGAGAACTAAACATCGTCTGCTCGTATATTCCACCGCTGTATCTTTACAAGCGCACATTTTAAATTGTATCATGACATGCAGCTCTGCTACAATTTGCTGCCACCCGTTCCTCGCTTCCCACACATACTTGTCGTTTGTCCGACTCTCGGATGCATGTCCAAGCTTTCCAGGTCCCCTTCTCATTTTCAATTTGCTCTCTACGAAGCAAATAGCCACCCGTTTTTCAAGCAAGCACTCCATCCAAGTCAACGATGAAGTTCTTCACCATTACGTCCGCTTTGGTTGCCTGTGCACTGTGGACTTCGGTCGCCGCTGACGGTGCGGAGGGTGCTGCTTGGGGGTACAAGACCAATGACACCCACATGACGAGCCCAGAGCAGTGGGTTGAGCAATACCCGACGTGCGGTGGCTCCCACCAGTCACCGATCGACATCGAGGTGACCAGTGGCTGCAGCTCGGAGACACGTTCGCTTACATTTAGCGGCGACTGCACCGACTACCACCTCTCTCAGACCGAGGAAACCTTCAAGGCTGCGATTGACGGCGGTATGCTGACCTGATTCACCGAAAAGAACCGCAAATTTTAATCTCAACTAACAGGCTTACGTGTCAACAGGCTCATGCGCGGTCTCGGCTAACGGTGCCACTTACAGCATGGCTCAGTTCCACCTCCACACACCGTCGGAGCACACGTTGAACGGCCAACACCTGGACGCCGAAGTTCACTTTGTCCACAGCAACGCTAACGGGACAGCGCTCCTGGTGACGGGTGTGTTTTTCCAGGCTGACGACGACGCGGAGACGGACCCGTGGGTGGCGTCCGTTCTTGACGCACTCGATACGGTCAACATGAACGAGACGGTATCCATGTCCATGTAAGTCGTTGTCGTATTGTGTTGTTTTCACTTGCACCAACAAACTCATCCTTCCCTTTAATATTTGCAGCAACTCGTATGCCGACTTGGTGAACACTGCTGCCGACGCCCACGGGGTATTCAACTACGCAGGTAGTCTTACCACGCCTGTGTGCAGTGAGATTGTGGACTGGTGGGTGGTAAAGCAGCCAGTGAAGATGTCTCCTGCCGACCTCGAGCGTCTGCAGTCACAACTAAAGGAAATTCCTATCACGGACGACGGCAAGAATGCTCGCCCTGTGCAACCTCTCAACGGCCGTGTCGTCACAGCCTACCTTTAAGCACGTATTAATACTAAGATCGTACCGTTGTTAGTGTCAATAGAAAGTAAATGCCATGTGCCCACGTCCGCCCTCTTTTCCTTCGTCTTTGCGACTGATCGAGTGGATGTACCGTACAATTCGCTGCTAGCAAATTCCTTTGAGGCAGTATGAACGAAGTGCGAATGAAGAAGCGTTGCTTGTCTTCGGTAATTTTGAAGCATCGATGCAGAGCTCGAGATATAATTTGGGCAGCAGTTCAATGCAATGCTTCTGGGCACTCTTGGGCATAATCAAGCCTCTACTGTACAAACGACCCGACAATTCGCTGCAGTTGTGTGTTCTATGCCAGTGTTGGTGTGCACCAGATCTGCAGCGTTGTGACGCTTTTCCTGCCAGCTGGGAGCTGGGATCAAAATGGCGCGCAAAGTGACGAAAAGAAACAACAACCGCATTCTTTTTTGGACTGTACACGCGTGCATGTCGGATGGGGAGATTCTCTCGTACTAACGTGAGAATCTTTTCTCGTCAGAGATTGTGACCGTCTTGAGGAAAAAGAGGTCCGACGGAACGACATTTTCTCGACTTGAGGGGCCGATGGCCTCAAATTAACGTTACGAAACGTCGAGCAATTGATTAATTTGTGCGAAATATTGCCACTTTATGTTGTGTGCAGTGGCTGTCGGTTCTTATTGGAATCTATTGTTCACCTTTCAAGTCCCCAAGTCGGTCAAGAAGAACATCATGGGAATGTATATTTGCACGCATGAGTAAATGTGAGTGAACTACCTAGTAAAGTAGAAGTTCTTCCAGATGGGTGTTAAACATACGCTAGTATTTTTCATTTGCAATAAGAAACTTAAAGCACCGAATATGCGGTAATTAGCGACTTGCCGTCAACAAGCATATCGAGGCTGAGATGCACTATGAACCGGTAGACAGTAGCTGGAGCTGCTTTACAACTTCTGCTGTTCGGCGTTCGGTGTGCGCAGGAAGAGCTCCCTGGCCCCATGAAAGGTGCCCGATCCCAGGTGTTGACATGCTTACGACCCCTTTTGGCCAGGGACACAAGCAAATCGCGAAATCTCGCCGATCTCGAGCACTGTTAGCTTACACTGCCGGTCTCAGCGTGCACTGCGCACTCTCTTGCAGCTCAATGCCAGTGAGTAGACCGACGATCGTCCGCCACTCCGTTCAAACGTTTCCATTTTTCTTTTTGCTTGCAACGCAAAACTTAAACCATCTCAGCATTTACAATGAAGTTTATCGCTTCCGTTTCCGCCGTTGTGGCGACTTGCGCTCTGTCTGCGTCTACCGTCGCTGCCGCTGGTGCTAAAGGTGAACCTTGGGGCTACAAGTACAACGACTCGACCATGGCAAGCCCGGACATGTGGGCTGAATACTACCCCGGATGCGGCGGTGACAGTCAGTCTCCGATCGACATTGTCGTCGCTGACGTTGAGCAGGGAACGAAGGTACAGAGCTCGCTTCGATTCCGAGGTGAATGCGAAGGCTTCAACCTTACGCAGGGCGAGGATTTCAAGGCGGCTGTTATCGGCGGTGAGTGTGTTCGCGTTAGCGAGAATTGTGAAGTTATTAAGAGTCTAACCGTGCTTTTTGATCAGGTGACTGCGCGGTGAAGGCCAAAAGTGGCGTCTACGATCTGGCGCAATTCCACGTCCACGTTCCTTCGGAGCACACACTCGACGGCGAGCCCCTGGACGGCGAAGTGCACTTTGTGCACAGCAACAAGGACGGCTCTAAGCTCCTGGTGGTTGGCATTTTCATGGAAATCGACCCTGAAGGAGACACGGATCCGTGGCTGGAGACGGTCATTGACGGAATCGACGATGTCACCCCTGACTCACCGACCCTGATTGACCTGTAAGTTCTATCGTGCAGTCGCCTGGTCACTGTCAATTGTCAAGTGCTAATGTTTGCATGTTTGTTTTGGGATACAGGACTTCCTACTCCGCCGTTGTGAAGAAAAGCGTGAGGGCTGGCAGTTTGTTTAACTACCCCGGTGGACTTACGACCCCCGGCTGCGACGAGATTGTGGACTGGTGGGTCGTTCAGAAGCCGATCAAGGTTTCAGCCAAGGACCACTCGCGTATTCAGAACAACCAAGGAGAATTTATTAACACTGACGACGGTGAGAACGCTCGCCCAGTACAGCCGCTGAACAAAAGAACTGTTGTCCAGTTCAAGTAGGAATGCCAGTGATGTAGACGTTTTGCCAATATTACCATGTTTTGTGACGAAAGCCTCCCCGTGCTTCATTTATTGCCTTCATTTTACGAAGAAATGGTGATGACTACGGCGATCTAACACTAACGTCACTTCTTAGTTTAGTGTGCATGTTGATGCAGTCGAAACGAACTGCCGTGTCGCCGACACGATGTCGCGAAGCATAATACAGTCAAAACATAGGTTTTCATTTGCAACATTACATTATACTTTGACGAACAACTAACATATAGATGGCTATTGTACGGCCACCTGTCTACTGAAAGCTAGCAATTGTGCGTCCGTTCAACGGCTGCACGGGGCGAGCGTTGTTGCCGTTGTCGGTAATGGGCAGCTCCTTCAGCTGCGTCTGAAGACGCGTGAAGTCCTGTGACGACATCTTCACGGGAGTCTGCACAACCCACCAGTCCACGATCTCGTCACATGCAGGGGTCGTCAAACTACCAGGGTAGTTGTACAGGCGGTTGGCGTTGGCGTTCACCAGATCGGCGTAGGAACCACTATAATAGTAGCGCAGAAACAGTAGTTAGCAACATCGTCAGCATCATTGGTACTACTACACAGACTACGTACAGGTTCAGCGTCGTCGGTGCAGCAGGGGTTACGGCCTCCATGCCGTTCAAGAGCGATGACATCCACGGGTCGGTCTCACCGCTACCAACTTGGAGAAAGACACCCACGACCATCAACGCGGAGCCGTCCGGGTTGCTGTGCACGAAGTGAACCTCACCGTCGAGAGGCTTGCCGTCCAAAGTGTGCTCCGACGGGGCGTGTAGGTGGAGCTGCGCCATGCTGTAGGAAGCACCATTAGCAGAGGCGGCGCAGGATCCACCGATCACGCTTGCCTTGAACGTCTCGTCCGACTGGGTGAGGTTGTAGCTGCCACACTCCCCACTGAACGTCAAGGTGCGCTTAGCCGCGTTGGCGTCGGTCGTAGTGGTGATGTCGATAGGAGACTGACGCGATCCAGCGCACGTCGGGTAGTGGTCGGCCCACTGCGCGGGGCTGGCCATGGTCGTGTCATTGGTTTTGTACCCCCACGGTGCGCCACCAGTGGCATCTGCGGAGACCGTCGAGGAGAATGCGCATGCGGCAACGAGAGCGGAAGCGGTGGCGATGAACTTCATCGTTGGCGTTGACCAGAGAAATGGTGGTGCGCTGAGCGGAAATTGCAGAATGAGCCATACAGTAGCGTGGAGGTGCGTCCATAGAGGAGCTCGTGAGCATACCATACCGTCTGGCAGGTGACGACGCATGTGGTAGTGCGAAAGATTCTCGGTGTCGCGGAAACGTAGTGCTCAAAGTCGCGGCATCGAAAGCTCCGGCATGTTGTCGTCGGTGTGCGGCTGTATTCTAGGCAAAAAGGACCTATCAATGAACAAATGCCATTAAATGGGCATGCCAGACTCGTGCAACAAGGGGTGGAGGTCGCAAGGCGCACTATCCAAACGTAGCAACCGTAGGCCACACAAGGAACCAATCCACTCGATGCTGTGGCTGCTATGTATGATCGCGTTCGTGATCGCGCAACAGCCGGTTGAAAGAGTTAAAACGACTGTGTTGGCGCTTCCATCTCGATGGGCAAGAACCCCACTCATGTTTGTTGAAGCGAAGGCGTGCTGGACCATGTGGCAATTTAATCACTGGGATCGTCAAACTTTTCGGTGAGAAGAACAACGAGGTGAGTTGAAAGCATAGAGTATCAGCCCATGGTAGACGGGTGGTGAATGCCCAGGCAGCTCTTGCACTGCAAGTTGCAGACCTGGTACGGTCATATTGCACAGCATCTTTCACGAGTGAAGTCACTGGCAAGACCTTGTCCGTGAAGCAATTACTGAAGAAAGTTACTTTGAGCAACCACATTATTCGTCTCATGGTTTTTGCATCATCACAACGCACCACGCGAATTGAGTCGCCTAAAAGATCGAATGTCGGTAGATGGGTATGGTTCAAAACACAAAAAAGCAAAGCAATGTCATTGGTTAAAGGTATTGGTGTCCATCTACGATTCTACCTTTTTCTGAATACGACTGGCTCGTCATGCAGTCGTGTTGTCTCGCCAACGCAGTTTGGGAGCACTGTCACCTCCTCACCTTAAGCACGACCAAGTGGGGAGTTGGGTGTGGTATGAGCTTACACCGACAGCGAGACCCCAATCGACAAACCTGGCTGCTGGGCGCCTTGCTCCGGGAAGCTGACAACCTTGCGTCCATTCAGAGGCTGCACGGGGCGAGCGTTGTTGCTGTTGTCGGTAATGGGCAGCTCTTTCAGCTGCGTCTGCAGTCGCGTGAAGTCCTGTGACGACATCTTCACGGGAGTCTGCACAACCCACCAGTCCACGATCTCGTCACATGCAGGGGTCGTCAAACTACCAGGGTAGTTGTACAGGCGGTTGGCGTTGGCGTTCACCAGATCGGCGTAGGAACCACTATAATAGTAGCGCAGAAACAGTAGTTAGCAACATCGTCAGCATCATTGGTACTACTACACAGACTACGTACAGGTTCAGCGTCGTCGGTGCAGCAGGGTCACGGCCTCCATGCCGTTCAAGAGCGATGACATCCACGGGTCGGTCTCACCGCTACCAACTTGGAGAAAGACACCCACGACCATCAACGCGGAGCCGTCCGGGTTGCTGTGCACGAAGTGAACCTCACCGTCGAGAGGCTTGCCGTCCAAAGTGTGCTCCGACGGGGCGTGTAGGTGGAGCTGCGCCATGCTGTAGGAGGCACCGTTGGCAGACGCCATGCACGACCCGCCGATCACGCTTGCCTTGAACGTCTCGTCCGACTGGGTGAGGTTGTAGCTGCCGCATTCTCCGCTAAACGCTAGCGAGCGAGCGGCCACGCTTCCGCCGGTGGTGGTGGCGATGTCGATAGGAGACTGACGCGATCCGGCGCACGTCGGGTAGTGGTCGGCCCACTGCGCGGGGCTGGCCATGGTGGCGTCGTTGGTCTTGTATCCCCACGGTGCACCTCCCGTGGTGGCGGCGGAGACGGTCGAGGAGAAGGCGCATGCGGCCATGAGAGCGGAAGTGGTGGCGACGAACTTCATCGGTGCGATTGAAAACAGGAAGAGAGAAGTGGTGGGCGATGTGGTGTGCCGAGAGGAAATTGTAGAGTGAGTTGTTGGGCAGCTAGCGGTTGTCCGCTAGCCGATCGGTCGATGGAGTTTCCCAATTTCCTAGGATACATTAGTGTGGTTCTGCCGCAATCTTTTCGCACTACATGTTGGCGTTGATGTTGGTACTGCTGCCTTAATCGAATCAATAGCTTCATTAACGTACTATCGCGGCGGTGCTGGATTTTGAGGGCAACCTACCGCCAAAAACTGGGCTCTGCTCTTGTCAAGGAAGACCTCCGTCGATTCGTCAGCGTGATACGCCGTATGGTGGTCGTCGAAAGACCAATAGTTTGCAGGAATTCCTGTTGCAGGAATTCCATGGTCTACCACGACATTCCATACGGTTTTACGTGAATGTTTTCCTTAGAGACCTTTACAGTTAATTGCACTGTTAACAGTCAAGGGACTATCCACAGTAGCGTGTCGAGACGTCGTAGTTGAGCTGGGAAAGCCGTACTCATTATCCTTTTTCAAGATCTTCATCCATCTGGATCGTTGGATACGTTTCAGTCTGTTTAACAATGGCGTTTATGATTTGCACTCGGTTTCGCCTCCCGATTGGGAACGTCGGCAAGTATTCGACTCGGCACTATCAGCTGCTAAGTACATGTGTTAAAACAAACCTGCACACACACTCTACTGAAGAGCGCGTGCTTGGCTAGAACAACAACAATGCAGTTCTTGCGGACACTTGCGCAAAGCTAACAGCACAAAGACGTAGCACGTTACGCCCACATGCCAGAGAACTGCCTTTTGTATTTGTAATTTACTACTCACAGATGGTGTCCTAATGATAAGTTTTGGACACTTGAAGTATTGCACTTGTTGGACTCCTTTACCATCGAGCGGATACGTCTCTCCACTCCACACGTTCATGAAACGCTATCCTGGAACTGAAAGAGTTAACCAAGAGCGAGTTCACTGTACTGCATGCGAGCCTGCCACAGGCGAGCGAGATTTGTACTAACGCCGCGTTGTAGTGGCCAAATAGGTTCAAAAGCAAAAGCTCAATTCATGTGTATGAGTAATAAGGTGATTATGTTACTTTTCCGAAGGGTCATAATCGACGCCGATTATGTTACCCCACCTACTCACCGTAAACCCTCACCAACGTAGCAGTGGTGCAAGGATACCAATAGTCAATGACACCGCCCGCATACCAAACTGTGGGCAATAATTCTCGTGTGAAATAGGTACACTCCGATGAGTGAGTCAACCGACCATCCCGAACACCTCATTCCGCAATTTACTCTCAGCTCTCCACAACGACCTCCAGCTGCCTCTTTCAACTCCATCAATGAAGTTCTTCGCCATCGCTTCCGCTCTAATTGCTGGATTCATCTCCTCCACGACTGTCTCCGCCGCTACGACGGGAGGTGCACCATGGGGATACAAGACCAACGACGCCACCATGGCCAGCCCCGCGCAGTGGGCGAAGCACTACCCGACATGCGCTGGGTCACGTCAGTCCCCTATCGACATCACCACAACCACCGGTTCCGCGACCGCTCGCTCGCTCAAGTTCAGTGGGAGCTGCGGCAGCTACAACCTCACCCAGTCGGACGAGACGTTCAAGGCAAGCGTGATCGGCGGATCTTGCAAGGCGTCTGCCAACGGTGCCTCCTACAGCATGGCGCAGCTCCACCTTCACGCTCCGTCAGAACACACTCTCAACGGTAAGCCTCTGGATGGCGAGGTTCACTTCGTGCACAGCAACGCGGACGGCTCCGCTCTCATGGTCGTGGGTGTCTTTCTACAAGTGAGCGGCAGCAAGACCGACCCATGGATGACTTCGCTCTTGAGCGGCATGGAGGCTGTGACTCCGACGAAGCCCATGACGCTGAAGCTGTGCGTGCTTAATGATATTTTGATTGGAATGGTGTTGATCAAGGAGCTAACGTTTGAAATTATGCTTTTTCTCGTGATTTTTCGTTGTAGTGGCTCGTACGCTGGTCTGGTGAATGCCAACGCCAACCGCCTGTACAACTACCCTGGCAGTCTGACGACACCCGCGTGTGACGAGATCGTGGACTGGTGGGTAGTACAGAAGCCGGTGGCGATTACGGCAAAGGACTTCGCTCGTCTTCAGACGCAGCTAAAGGAACTGCACGTCACGAACAATGGCAAGAACGCTCGCCCGGTTCAGCGCCTGAACGGACGCAAGATTATCACCTTGCAGTAAGCAAGTCTCGGCGATTGTCGCCATGATATCTTACAAACATTGTATTGCAAAGTACTGTAGAACTGGGTACATGTACGCAAATGAAGACAGTTTTGCTGTTCATGTTATGATGTTGTATACGTCTCACTTCCATTCCCATTTAGGTGTTAGATCCAAAGTGCATGCCCAAGTTACGCATAACAGCTACATGATGAAAGATAAGAACTTATATACATGAAGTCATCTACAACGTAGCAACAATAGCTACGTACAGGAGTTGCTTTGGTGTTTTGGTGCGTAAGTTGAATAATTTATTCCATACGTAGTAGAATATCGTTTATCTAAGACGAATAATGGCACGGCCATTAAGTGGCTGCACCGGACGAGCGTTGTTGCCGTTGTCAGTGACGGGCAGCTCCTTCAGCTGCGTCTGAAGACGAGCGAAATCCTTTGAAGACATCTTCACGGGTTTCTGCGCGACCCACCAGTCCACGATCTCGTCACACGCGGGTGTCGTCAGACTGCCAGGGTAGTTATACAGGCGATTGGCATTAGCGTTCACGAGACTGGCGTACGAGCCACTGTAAAGAGAAACACAAACGATAGTTAGCAAACAGATCGGCATCATTAGCAGTCGGGAGTTTGAACAAATGCGTACAGATTGAGAGTCGTCGGTGCCGTCGGGGTCACGGCCTCCATGCCGTTCAAGAGCGAAGTCATCCATGGGTCGGTCTTGCTGCCGCTCACTTGTAGAAAGACACCCACGACCATGAGAGCGGAGCCGTCCGCGTTGCTGTGCACGAAGTGAACCTCACCGTCGAGAGGCTTGCCGTCCAAAGTGTGCTCCGACGGGGCGTGTAGGTGGAGCTGCGCCATGCTGTAGGAGGCACCGTTGGCAGACGCCATGCACGACCCGCCGATCACGCTTGCCTTGAACGTCTCGTCCGACTGGGTGAGGTTGTAGCTGCCGCATTCTCCGCTAAACGCTAGCGAGCGAGCGGCCACGCTTCCGCCGGTGGTGGTGGCGATGTCGATAGGAGACTGACGCGATCCGGCGCACGTCGGGTAGTGGTCGGCCCACTGCGCGGGGCTGGCCATGGTGGCGTCGTTGGTCTTGTATCCCCACGGTGCAGCTCCCGTGGTAGCGGCGGAGACGGTCGAGGAGAAGGCGCACGCGGCCATGAGAGCGGGAGCGGTGGCGAAGAACTTCATCGTTGGTGGTTGGGAGTTGTAGTGGTTGGTGTTTGATGTGGTGCGCCGAGAGGAGATTGCGGAATGAGTTGTTGAGCTTTTGTATCGATATGGCCCAGTGCACAGATGTGTCTAGAAACTTTCGACGCGATGGGGTCTTCCCACCACCGTACGGATATCTCGCTTGTCATATGACGAATTGCTCGCGTTGTGCACGAAATATTCCTGCACAGTTGGAACTACCGGACTTGTCCCGAGTGTGGCTGGCAAGGCGTTACGCAAGAAGTCGTTTAACAGGTTGCCAGCCGGGTGCAACGTGAGGTGACCGTCGCATGGTGCACTATCCACCAGGAGCAACTTCAGGCTGCGCGAGGGGACTAATCTACTCACTGCTCTAGGCGTAGCTGCTGTTTGTGACACGAGCAGTGGTTGCGGGACAACTGCTTCACGACACTTTTATTTTGGCGATTGATAGTCAAGTGGGTAGGTGCAAGGAATACGTACAATCCTGCTGTTTATACGACGCGATACGACTCCGCACGCATGGTACGAGATACAATCATTTAACCCCACTCAATGTTGAAGTGGGCCATCTGGCAATTAATCACTGGAACTCCACGAATGATTGGTACTCAACACATATCAGTGGAAACCGTGACGCTCCCCTGTATAGAGGGCCTCTAGTCTAGTAGAGGGTACCATCGACGGAATCGACACCGAAGTCCCTGTACGGCAACTTTTGCTGCCGCGTCAGATTTGACGAGTACGTCTATCGATAGCAGCACTCGTATACTCTTGTATACCTGTGGCTCAACCATACCTCGCTGTGGCTTGGATCCCGGGTCTGAACTCGACCGGTGGAGTCGGACAAAACAAAATACCACAATACCGGGAAACTAAACGCTGGTCTTTATTTGTGCGCAACTACCCAGCTATACAGTACTTTTGAACCGCAGGTGCCAATGCTAGTCTACTGCAAGGTGACAACCGTGCGTCCGTTCAACGGCTGCACGGGGCGAGCGTTGTTGCCGTTGTCGGTAATGGGCAGCTCTTTCAGCTGCGTCTGCAGTCGCGTGAAGTCCTGTGACGACATCTTCACGGGAGTCTGCACAACCCACCAGTCCACGATCTCGTCACATGCAGGGGTCGTCAAACTACCAGGGTAGTTGTACAGGCGGTTGGCGTTGGCGTTCACCAGATCGGCGTAGGAACCACTATAATAGTAGCGCAGAAACAGTAGTTAGCAACATCGTCAGCATCATTGGTACTACTACACAGACTACGTACAGGTTCAGCGTCGTCGGTGCAGCAGGGTCACGGCCTCCATGCCGTTCAAGAGCGATGACATCCACGGGTCGGTCTCACCGCTACCAACTTGGAGAAAGACACCCACGACCATCAACGCGGAGCCGTCCGGGTTGCTGTGCACGAAGTGAACCTCACCGTCGAGAGGCTTGCCGTCCAAAGTGTGCTCCGACGGGGCGTGTAGGTGGAGCTGCGCCATGCTGTAGGAGGCACCGTTGGCAGACGCCATGCACGACCCGCCGATCACGCTTGCCTTGAACGTCTCGTCCGACTGGGTGAGGTTGTAGCTGCCGCATTCTCCGCTAAACGCTAGCGAGCGAGCGGCCACGCTTCCGCCGGTGGTGGTGGCGATGTCGATAGGAGACTGACGCGATCCGGCGCACGTCGGGTAGTGGTCGGCCCACTGCGCGGGGCTGGCCATGGTGGCGTCGTTGGTCTTGTATCCCCACGGTGCAGCTCCCGTGGTAGCGGCGGAGACGGTCGAGGAGAAGGCGCACGCGGCCATGAGAGCGGGAGCGGTGGCGAAGAACTTCATCGTTGGTGGTTGGGAGTTGTAGTGGTTGGTGTTTGATGTGGTGCGCCGAGAGGAAATTGCAGAATGAGTTGTTGAGCTGGTAGCAGTCGGTGTCGAGACGATCCGCTGTCTCGATCGTCCAGCATACCTAAATCCTCGTGACAATTGGTAAAGTTTCACCGCAGTTTCCACTGTCTGTGGCGTCGTATGTTAGCGCTGTTGTTGATGTTTGGTACTCTTTCCTGGTTTAGTCGAATCAGTTAGCGATCCAACGTGTTGTAATGAGCGTGCTGGATTTTGAGCTACGATATCAACTGTTCTGTCATGTGGTGATCAGTGCTAGCATTAACGAAAGGGTTTAATAACGCGGCACGCACGACTGCATCGCCATCCGCGCGATGGGAAACTTCAACAAATCCGAAACTTCAGAATTCCTCAAGCGTCCGAAATCCCATCTGGCAGATAGAGCACCCACCGAAATATATCCACACGAGATGCATAGTATGCTTGCTTAGGAGTATACATGAGTAGTATCCTGAGCGATGTAACTTTAGCAAGAAGAGTCCTCGTGACTATGGGGTGCTAGAGCTGCATGATTGATGTTTCCCAGTCAAGAATTTACCAACAAAACGGTCCACAAAAACTCGAGTGCAAATCGTGAACGCTGCCGTTGTTAAACAGACTGAACGAATCTTGACGATCCCGATGGAAGATAAAGGGTTCCTTATCTTCCATCTATAGTTCGTACTGTAGGATAAGGATCGTGTACTTATTAAGGATATTTGACCCTTTCGATGCACAACACATGTGGATAGTGCATTTACAGTTATGTTATGGTACAGCACCACTTCGCGGGGATCACCAGACGCCTTTTTAAATGTCTCTGTAGACCATGGAATTCCTGCTGCAGGAATCTTGTAAAAAAGCGACCTTGCGACGACCACCATACGACGCATCAGCCCCCGGCAAATTGATTGGGGTCTCGTTCCTCAAGAGTAATGCCCAGTTTTTGGCGGTAAGTAGCCACCAAAATCCAGCACCGCGTTGGAAACTGTTAATTCGTTTAAACCAGCAATTTCAACATCAACATCAACATGAGGCGCGAAAGTAATTCCGACGCTACTATACATATTTAGCAATTCCACATGAAAAAAAAGTATGCTGGGCGATCGAGACAGCGGATCGTCTCGACACCGACTGCTACCAGCTCAACAACTCATTCTGCAATTTCCTCTCGGCGCACCACATCAAACACCAACCACTACAACTCCCAACCACCAACGATGAAGTTCTTCGCCACCGCTCCCGCTCTCATGGCCGCGTGCGCCTTCTCCTCGACCGTCTCCGCCGCTACCACGGGAGCTGCACCGTGGGGATACAAGACCAACGACGCCACCATGGCCAGCCCCGCGCAGTGGGCCGACCACTACCCGACGTGCGCCGGATCGCGTCAGTCTCCTATCGACATCGCCACCACCACCGGCGGAAGCGTGGCCGCTCGCTCGCTAGCGTTTAGCGGAGAATGCGGCAGCTACAACCTCACCCAGTCGGACGAGACGTTCAAGGCAAGCGTGATCGGCGGGTCGTGCATGGCGTCTGCCAACGGTGCCTCCTACAGCATGGCGCAGCTCCACCTACACGCCCCGTCGGAGCACACTTTGGACGGCAAGCCTCTCGACGGTGAGGTTCACTTCGTGCACAGCAACCCGGACGGCTCCGCGTTGATGGTCGTGGGTGTCTTTCTCCAAGTTGGTAGCGGTGAGACCGACCCGTGGATGTCATCGCTCTTGAACGGCATGGAGGCCGTGACCCCTGCTGCACCGACGACGCTGAACCTGTACGTAGTCTGTGTAGTAGTACCAATGATGCTGACGATGTTGCTAACTACTGTTTCTGCGCTACTATTATAGTGGTTCCTACGCCGATCTGGTGAACGCCAACGCCAACCGCCTGTACAACTACCCTGGTAGTTTGACGACCCCTGCATGTGACGAGATCGTGGACTGGTGGGTTGTGCAGACTCCCGTGAAGATGTCGTCACAGGACTTCACGCGACTGCAGACGCAGCTGAAAGAGCTGCCCATTACCGACAACGGCAACAACGCTCGCCCCGTGCAGCCGTTGAACGGACGCACGGTTGTCACCTTGCAGTAGACTAGCATTGGCACCTGCGGTTCAAAAGTACTGTATAGCTGGGTAGTTGCGCACAAATAAAGACCAGCGTTTAGTTTCCCGGTATTGTGGTATTTTGTTTTGTCCGACTCCACCGGTCGAGTTCAGACCCGGGATCCAAGCCACAGCGAGGTATGGTTGAGCCACAGGTATACAAGAGTATACGAGTGCTGCTATCGATAGACGTACTCGTCAAATCTGACGCGGCAGCAAAAGTTGCCGTACAGGGACTTCGGTGTCGATTCCGTCGATGGTACCCTCTACTAGACTAGAGGCCCTCTATACAGGGGAGCGTCACGGTTTCCACTGATATGTGTTGAGTACCAATCATTCGTGGAGTTCCAGTGATTAATTGCCAGATGGCCCACTTCAACATTGAGTGGGGTTAAATGATTGTATCTCGTACCATGCGTGCGGAGTCGTATCGCGTCGTATAAACAGCAGGATTGTACGTATTCCTTGCACCTACCCACTTGACTATCAATCGCCAAAATAAAAGTGTCGTGAAGCAGTTGTCCCGCAACCACTGCTCGTGTCACAAACAGCAGCTACGCCTAGAGCAGTGAGTAGATTAGTCCCCTCGCGCAGCCTGAAGTTGCTCCTGGTGGATAGTGCACCATGCGACGGTCACCTCACGTTGCACCCGGCTGGCAACCTGTTAAACGACTTCTTGCGTAACGCCTTGCCAGCCACACTCGGGACAAGTCCGGTAGTTCCAACTGTGCAGGAATATTTCGTGCACAACGCGAGCAATTCGTCATATGACAAGCGAGATATCCGTACGGTGGTGGGAAGACCCCATCGCGTCGAAAGCTTCTAGACACATCTGTGCACTGGGCCATATCGATACAAAAGCTCAACAACTCATTCCGCAATCTCCTCTCGGCGCACCACATCAAACACCAACCACTACAACTCCCAACCACCAACGATGAAGTTCTTCGCCACCGCTCCCGCTCTCATGGCCGCGTGCGCCTTCTCCTCGACCGTCTCCGCCGCTACCACGGGAGCTGCACCGTGGGGATACAAGACCAACGACGCCACCATGGCCAGCCCCGCGCAGTGGGCCGACCACTACCCGACGTGCGCCGGATCGCGTCAGTCTCCTATCGACATCGCCACCACCACCGGCGGAAGCGTGGCCGCTCGCTCGCTAGCGTTTAGCGGAGAATGCGGCAGCTACAACCTCACCCAGTCGGACGAGACGTTCAAGGCAAGCGTGATCGGCGGGTCGTGCATGGCGTCTGCCAACGGTGCCTCCTACAGCATGGCGCAGCTCCACCTACACGCCCCGTCGGAGCACACTTTGGACGGCAAGCCTCTCGACGGTGAGGTTCACTTCGTGCACAGCAACGCGGACGGCTCCGCTCTCATGGTCGTGGGTGTCTTTCTACAAGTGAGCGGCAGCAAGACCGACCCATGGATGACTTCGCTCTTGAACGGCATGGAGGCCGTGACCCCGACGGCACCGACGACTCTCAATCTGTACGCATTTGTTCAAACTCCCGACTGCTAATGATGCCGATCTGTTTGCTAACTATCGTTTGTGTTTCTCTTTTACAGTGGCTCGTACGCCAGTCTCGTGAACGCTAATGCCAATCGCCTGTATAACTACCCTGGCAGTCTGACGACACCCGCGTGTGACGAGATCGTGGACTGGTGGGTCGCGCAGAAACCCGTGAAGATGTCTTCAAAGGATTTCGCTCGTCTTCAGACGCAGCTGAAGGAGCTGCCCGTCACTGACAACGGCAACAACGCTCGTCCGGTGCAGCCACTTAATGGCCGTACCATTATTCGTCTTAGGTAGAAGTTCTTCGTGTGGATATGCCAAAAAATAAATACGTTTTTCTGTATATACTAATCTTTTTCCATTTGTTTTAAGTACTTGCGTGGATGAAGATGCCATCACTTGCGCAATGACTCATTCGCGATCCCACTCGAACTGTCCCAGTTTGCTACCAAGTTGGTCATCATTCGCAAGTAGACACGATTAGGGAATTGCATGTGGCTTGGGGACCAGAAAGACATCTGATCGACGCTAAAAACGATTGAAGAGTCTTAAACTATTGTGGCCCAGAACATCCGCCACGGCAGAACTGCCATTTGGTCCGAGTTTCACTCTCTATACCCTTCCTTACATGCAAGAGCCATGAGGACGGGAGAGGTTTCCTGGCCGTACGAATTAACGGCACCCAGCTCTGAGAGTCAGTAGTGCAGAACTTGACGAGATGGTGGGGTCGTTGAGGAAGTGTACGATACTCGCGGCGGTGGGTGTCGGTGTATGCAGCGCGCAGACAGCAACGGAATCATCAACCGATTGGTTGGTCACCGACAGTTCTTTATCGTCGTCAGGCTCTTCCGGGTTATTCAATGGTTCGGATGTCGGGTTTGTCGTCCCAACAACCGTAGCAGAAGCTTTGGCACAGCAATGGTTCAGCGCCAACTTTAAGGACAATGAAACACAGCTTGCAGTTGGTGTGGATTCAGATCTCAAAAATTTATCCAGCAGCGATATTATCTGCAATGGTATGCCATCACTCCAGAGACGAAGTACCGACAGTCTGCCCAATTTTGGATGTCCAGATATTTTCACGGCGGTCGACGGCTCTTGCTCATGCCTGGACGCCGGATACAATGACAGCACTACGTGGAAATTTCACGTGACGCATCGCAATAAGGACAGCGAGTATCCCAAAGTACTCTCTTCGAACGATGTACTCCCGATTGACTCCATCCGGACATTGCTAGTCCCACCGACTTTGAAATCACTGTGGGTATTTTTATCAAGGCTGCGCGAGCATTTTCGTTGACTAACGGCATTGTTCATGCTAACTTTAAGGCGGATCATTGGAGAAGGAGACACCCGACAAGCTATTCGATTCACTCCCGAAGACAGACGTATCCCAGGATCCAGTTTGCCTATTGCCGCCAGCATCAGTGGCTCTCTTTCAGTCTCGACAGTGTACGCAGATTGCATTTTCTGCTGAGGTGTGTCTGTAAATTTACTCTTTGTTTGCGTTGCGATATTCAGGGAGATCAGCAACATCGATCTGTACTCGCTGACGCTATCTGTATCAGCTTTCTTACCGCCGACTACTACTAACCTGTAAGTCATACACGTTTATTCCAATATCGTGAACAGCAACTGATAAAATTATTTTCTACTGCTCTTGTTCATCAGGACTCTGCGAAACTGCAACATTTACGGGTTCGGATTTCACTTTTCGACGGTATTGACAGCTTACAACACCTGTAAGTTTGCTCCTCATTAAATACTCATGTTGTTGTTAAACTGACACGACGAGTTTGATGTGAACACAGAGATCTGTCGTCCAACCTGCTGACGGTACCTTACGCTGGGTCTACTACCCAAACTTCCTGCTCCAATCAGCTTTGTGCACTTGAAACATTGTGCGTTTGCATCTATGTTGTCACAAGAAATATCTTTTCACTCCTAATTATCTTTTTTCCGTCAACAGAAACCTTACCAACAACAGTCTGTCGACATTTCCCACCGTGGTCTTCAATATCGACAACCTTAAAGAATTGTAAGTTCATTAGTGTCTTCGTACAAGTGAAATGTTGCCTAACACTCATGTTTTCTCAGGTATATCGGTCAAAATGACATCACGGACTTCAACATCAGCAACTCGACGTTCGAGGCCATCAAGAACCTGGTAAGTTTCGAATCGGACCGACCCGATAATTCTTCAACTTGTTCTGGCGGGGTTTGGCAAACTGCGCACAATTCGTTGTTTTGCGTAGCCATCTCGCAGCAACCAGGTGCGTCCACCAAGTATCCGTCATGATAGCAGCAATCAACTCACTCCGCTTTGTTGATTTCTCAGAGCCGTCTTCAAAGGGCTGCGCACCTTACCTGGTGTATGCAGCCGTCATTGGAGGGTGTCTGGTCTTAATCCTCGTGATTCTATTGCTGTGGCATCGACGACGTACTCGTCTTCGAGCCTTTTCAGCCTCCCCAGTGTCTTCACCGTCAACGTACTACCTCGCCAGGAGTGGTGGAGAAACGATAGAGTTCCAGTCCACCGACATGAGCTCCACTCACGTATTGCTGAACGACCCCGTGATTGTCACGAATCGTATTGATCACAGGGAGATCAAGCTAGGCAAATGCCTTAGTCGAGGTGGCTTCGGTTTGGTATTCGTTGGTGAGTACAAGCACCGCAAAGTCGCTGTCAAAAAGATCCGACCCGATCGTAGTCAAGATCCTGACGACGTCAAAGCTTTCCTGAAGGAAATCATTCTTATGGCCGAACTACACCATCCTCGAATCGTCGAGTTCATTGGCGTCGCGTGGGATAACCTGAAGCACTTATCGGCAGTGTCTGAATTCATGGAAGGCGGAGACTTGCGGTACGTCCTGCGCAGTTTCAAGCGTCAAGGCAGTCCCCTGTCTTGGAAAAACCACAAGATGCTCATCTCGCTTCACATCGCTGAAGCCCTCGAGTATCTCCACACGAACAAACCGAAGGTGATCCATCGAGACCTGAAGTCCAAGAACGTGCTACTGAACATGCACCTCGAGGCAAAACTCACCGACTTTGGAGTCTCTCGTGCTCAGTACAACATCCAGACCCACGCCATGACTGCCGGTATCGGGACGTCCTTCTGGATCGCCCCTGAGGTTTTGCTCGGTCGCGACTATAACGAACAAGCCGATGTGTACTCGTTCGGTGTCGTACTTTCGGAGATCGACACCGATGACTATCCGTATTGGAACGATGCCAACCGGGACCAACCGCGGGGTAAACTGCAAGAAGCCGAGATCCTCCGGCAGGTTGCGACAGGGAACAAGCGACCGCAATTCTCACCGACCTGTCCCGCTGGGGTCATGTTGTTGGCCGAAAGTTGTTTGCAGGAAAACCCGCGGGACCGCCCTACTGCGTCGGGGATCGCGGAAACTCTTCGACAACTTTTGTGGTCGAGTCGCGGATCGGATTCCTCGCCGTCCTTCGCTTCAGGGTCAGGCTGGACAGTGAGCTAATAGACGTTTTATCTGTATCGTAGTGTAGAAAGTTAATGAAAAAATTGTCGACACCTGGTGCTGCATTTGAGGCCCGCCGTCTCACGTTCGTCAAAGCTCTATGAATCCTCTGAACGGATCACCGTTTCTCCACCCAAACTCAGTTCGAATCCCCTTGCCGTGGAGCACTGGAAGCGAGAGAGTTGTCTGTACGCGCAGCAAAGCTGAGTTAACCCGACCAGCAAAAGCCAGATGTCCGTCACTGCATTGAGGCCAGCGGAGCCCAAGACTCTCTCTGGCTGCATGGCTTCACGACCCATAGAAAAAGTTAGGACGATGTTTGCATGGGCAGCACTAACGCTTTGGACGACAATCAGACTTGGAGCCGGACTTTTGCTTTCGACAGTCGAGAAGAACGTTAACAGAGGCGTCGGTCGATGTCGAAAACTCTGTTAATTTTGCTATTGCTACGCTGTGCGGTGGTTGTTCAAGCCCAGAGTTCGTCGTCATCTTCAGCCTTAGCGTTCTCTTCATCAGGTATCGGAACTGAAGTTGGAGACGAAAGCCAAGCTGTGACGCTTGCACAGGACTGGTTCGAAGCAAATTCAAACGAGAATGTGACGTACTTGGCTGTCAGCGTCAACTCAGCGCTCTCAAATATCACTGGGAGCGAGATCATCTGTGGCGAGGGTATTCCGTCACTACAGAGAAGAAGTCTTCACGACCCGCCGAACGGTGGCTGTCCAACCATATTTACTGCTATGAACGGGTCTTGCACATGCTTGCAAGGTTACGGTGGGGAGGAGACATGGGAGTTCTTAGTGACAACAAGAACCAGTGACAGTGAATACCCACTCGCCCTCAACGCCACGAGCGTGCTGCCTATAGACACAATCCGCACCCTGTTGGTTCCGCCAAATGTCACTACAATGTAAGTCTATGTCTTTTTGCGCTTTGCATCGACACCTACGCTCATGTTGGTCGTTGAAGCTCAATCGTTGGCGCAGGTAACGAGCCTCAAGCTATCTCGTTTGTACCCCAGGACGTTGCCCTTCCCGGATCAAAAGTTCCAATTGCTGTAAGTGCCACAGGCACCAGGGACACAACTTCAATCACAACAGTGTAAGCACGATGTGAGCCGTTGTAATCTGCATCGTATTGACACTGTCTTTGTTGCTCTCCTGTAGTCGACTGGAAAACATCGACTTGTCATCTATCGTGCTGAATGCTGGCTATTTCTTCCCGTCGACTACTCTCAATCTGTAAGTCCTGTAGCTCGTTACTCTCTACACGTGTTGTTGCTAAACTGTTGGTGCTTTTCGCGAGTTAGTACTCTTCGCAACTGCAATTTAGAAAAGTTTGGCTTTGATTTCTTCCAAGGTTTGAATTCAATCGAATATCTGTACGTGAAGTTTTGCCATGAGTTTACGCTACGATTCACTAACAAGTGCATTGCACGGTCTGATGTTTATCGTGAAAGTGTAGCGATCTGTCAGAAAACAAGCTCCTTACGGCTTATGCTGGCAATTCCATCGGCAGTACTTGCACGACTCAATTCTGCGCCGTCCAGATCTTGTAAGGCGCAATTACTTGCTTGAGAACAAAACTATGAGCCTAACTTATGCTATCTGAACCATTCCCAGAAACCTAACAGGAAACGAGCTGACGAGCTTTCCTACAGTCGTCTTCAACCTTGAATGTCTTGCTGAGCTGTACGTTATGCCTGATTTCAGCCTTGAGCCTTGATTGCCTGCAAAACTAATTGTTTGTGCTTGTAGGTATCTTCGTGACAACAATTTCACCGACTTCAATGTCAGTGCCTCAATATTTAAATCAGTCTCGGAGCTGCGTGCTTTCGAGTCTGACAGTCCAGTCAAGTCTGCTACGTGTTCGAATGGGACTTGGCAGACTGTCCACAACATTTCGTTTTGCGTCCTAAACGAGTCAAGCTCTTCAGAAGGTATGTTTTTTTCCTATATACAATGTAGTTTATCCTGACGCCAATGCTTGGTGCTTTGCATGGTACAGCCAACACAGTCGATTCGTTCAGTACTTCTTCCGTGGTGTATATCACTTCTGCGGCTGGGGCCCTCGTATTCGTGCTGGTGCTGATTTTCCTGTGGATGAAGTGCTGCTATCGTCCAGACTTCGAACGGTTATCATCTTCCTCGAAGTTTGATTCAACAGGAGCAACCTTCTTCGATGACACAAATCGCAAAGTGAACAGCGATCTACTAAAAGACCCCGTGATTGTCACCAATCGTATCGAGTATAAACAAGTGCGAGTTGGCAAATGCATCAGTCATGGAGGATTCGGATTGGTGTTCGTTGGGGAATATCGGGGTCGCCGCGTTGCTATCAAGAAGATTCGTCCGAATAACAACGCTGATGTATCGGAGATCGAGGTGTTCCTGAAGGAAATTACCCTCATGGCAGTGCTGTATCATCCGCGGATTGTGGAGTTTGTCGGTGTGGCTTGGGACAGTTTGCGGCATCTAACAGCCGTCACAGAGTACATGGACAATGGCGATCTTCGCAACGTGCTACAGAACTTCAAAAACGGGGCTCGCCCTTGTCTTGGGAAACGCACAAAGCTTCGATCTCGTTACACATTGCCGAGGCGCTTTCGTATCTCCATTCACTCCACCCGAAAGTGATTCACCGCGATCTCAAGTCCAAGAATGTCTTGTTGAACTTGTATTTCGAGGCAAAGCTGAGTGACTTCGGCATTTCGCGCACGCGGTACGACGTTGAAACACACATGACAGCAGGCGTGGGCACGTCGTTTTGGATTGCGCCGGAAGTTCTCTTAGGCCATGACTACGATGAACGCGCGGATATTTATTCGTTCGGTGTGGTTCTCGCGGAGATCGACACGGATGAGTACCCGTATTGGAACGACAAGAATCCGAACAGAGTCCGTGGGAGAATTCAAGAGGCGGAGATTTTGAGTCAGGTAGCTGCAGGCACAATGAGACCCGATTTTTCGCGTGATTGCCCAGTGGAGATATTCGTGTTGGCTGAGGCCTGTTTGCAGAAGGATCCGCAACATCGTCCCAACGCTGCGGAAGTTGTGGCCACACTTCAAGACTTTATTCGTCCGTCACGCAGATCTTCGCAGTGTAGTGATAGTGTAGCTGATGATTTGGAGTCCATTTGGTCGGTTCAAAGTCCCAGCAATGTCATCCTATAGCGACATCACTGTCAATGGCATAGCACAGTTTATCTTGTTGACGATCTGCGTATCTGGCGAGGCGTTTGAGACGAGCTATAACTTGCGATTGTGCAAGCACGGCGTTTCCAACTGAAATTTGAGAGCAGGCACGTTTACGCTGGATAACATCTTGCAAACGTGACCAAGGTTTACCTTTGAAGGTTTAACAACAATTTTTCTTTCACTGTTTAGCAGGGATTTGCCTACAATACTTACAGCAAATACTTCGTTCGAAGCGTACGATGGAAGGCACAAGTGTATTCTGCAGAGCATTCAATTCGCTGTGCATTCAAAGAAGTTATTGATGCCAGTTTACAGTCTTACCCGCTAATGTTACCTTGCATATTGTTAGGACAGCGATCACTTCCCAAACAACGTTATTCCTCGTGATACAGGGAGCTCGAGCGCACCAAAAACAGTCAAAACGTTGGCTTCATCCGCCAAATTAAACTTATCGTTTCCCGTTTCGGAGAGATTAATAGTTCATGCTTCTCAAGTCGGTAAAGCAGTAAATCGGTGAGCTTTAGGCGGCAACGCCAAGAAACGGAAGCAATAACGACTGCTGTCCACTCCTTCTCACGAGTTATTCATACTGTTGCGAAAACTGTTCACAGCCTTCACATGCCGATGAACCACTGGTGCCCACTGCCCGTGGCAGCGACATTTGTCAACTTGCACCGGGCCGACAAAGTCTCCAGCCTTGGATCCCGATCTCCACGGCGACCACAATGAACCAGCAGTTCGAGTTCTTGAAGTCCACAATGGAAGAGATGCCGAACGGTAATCAGCACTCGAATCACCTCGTGAGCTTTCCAAAGCCTTCAATTCAACCAACACCATTCCCAGCCAATACACCTGAACCGATGGTAGCTCCTCCAACCAACGCCCATGAATGGATGAATCTGACTCCACAGCAATCCGAGCTTGGTCGAGATCGGTGTGATATGTTCGAGTTTCAACCATCAAGAACGAGCAATCCTCATAATCAAGTCCTTCCCACTGCTGTTGCACTGATGATGGCAAAAGCAAAACACCAAGCAAGTCCCTCCATATTAGAGCGCTATGCTCAGACGATTCCGCTGTCAGCATCATGTCAGAGTATCCAGAAGCGGTGTCTGTTTCCTGACTGCACCAAAATGTCCGTGAGCAAAGGGCTTTGCCGTGGTCATGGCGGTGGCCGCCGTTGCCATTTCTTGGGTGGCTGCACCAAGAGTGCCCAAAGCCGTAGCATGTTCTGCTGGTCCCATGGAGGAGGCCAAAGATGCGACGTCGAGAGCTGCATGCGCTCGCGAAAGTCCAAACGTTTCTGTGTGGCTCACATGCATCTTGAGACCGAGAGCTCAGAAAGCGACTCTGGGTCTTCATCGCAGACCACCTCAGCCGGTAAAATGCTGCGTATGCCCCGTGTACGCCGCAATCGATATGTCCCGGTACCCACTCGAAACAGTCGATTGCTTTCCGAGAAAATGCTGCCCAGTTTAGGCCAAGCTCTCAGTACTGCTTCGCTCACTCTTCCAAGTTTCCCCATCTTACCGCAGGCTCACACCCGGCGTCTTGATGAATAATGAAGTCTTCATCATATTCTTGATTCATAGGGTTATCTTGGGGTCCTCCGCATTTATGTCCGTGCCTGATCAACGAGGGCCACGGCACACTTCATTGACTGGGTCTCGGCCAGGAATGGTACTCATTCGTATACTTCGAGGAGAGTGGTGCTGGCGGAGAAGGAGTGGCTGTTGTTGAAGACACACACGTTGCTTCAGCCGAATATTGGGTAGGCACCGTACGGAGCAGTGCCTCATTAAGACTTGGAAGCTGCAGCGACTGCGGTGGGACACCAGACATCTCGCCGGCGCTCTGCTGGTACTGAACGTACTCAGTAGAGTGCATCCGCCTATTCTCTTTGTTGTAGACGGTCGAGTAGCTGCTATCACAGGAAATAGTAGATTGTCGTCCAATACTGTCGTCTGAATCAGCACTGGTGTATGAACCCGAGGCCTTTTTACCTTTGCCGGCAGTTCCTTTAGTAGAAGACTTCGTCGACGTCTTTGTCGCATTAGGTTTGGCCACATTATCGCAGTCTGTGGTCTTTATCGGCACCGTAAGCTCCATCTCAACGTGATCCACACAAAATCTCTTAGTCTTGCGACTCCGCCGACAATTAGGCGCCTCGCATCGTTTACCACCTCCATGAGCCCAACAGAACGGACTCCGACTCTGCGCACACTTGGTGCATCCTGCATGTTGACATCTCCGTCCTCCGCCATGGCCACGACATCGTCCTTTACTGACCGCAATCTTTTTGCATCCTTCATACGAACATTGCTTAGCTCCACATCCTGTCAGCAACGCACGCGCCAACGACGGCGCAATCGCATCTTCTTTAGTAGAAGTCACAGGTGCAGAGGTAGACGCCACTGGCGTCGAGCCTCGGGTGCGTTTCTTGCCACTTGCAACGTTGTCCCTCGGCGGAGACCTGAGTCTGATCTGCTGCACTCCCAGCGTCGGGGACGGCAGAGAACTTGGCGCTGTGTCTTGCACGATTTCATATTGAGGCTGAGGCGCCCAGCTCTTGCGCTCTTCCTCGGCATAGCTCGAGATCTTCATGGCTTGGAACGCTGCTTGTTGTTCCGCCGTCATCCTGTCAGGGGACGGCATTCCTCCGTATTGACGGCGAATGGGCTCTTGATAGTACGCTGGGGTCTGCTGAGCATACCCTTCTTGCACAATAGGGTCTCTGTGGCCTTCTGCAGCGCTTGTAGGGTCCAGAAACTTGCCCATCGCGCGGAACAACTTCTCCCTCTCTTGGTCGACGTTTGCGCCGCTTGCTCTGCTTGTAGAGGGCTCTGAGACACGCGGATTTCGGCTCTGAGCGTCTAGAGCGTGTCGGAATTGCTGCTCGTCAGTTGTGGAGCTCTGGGGCGCCTGCAGGAGCGGGAAACTGCGCGCAACGTCCAATGTGTCAACTCGGCGGAGACTCTCGCTCTGCTGCTGCTCCAGCACTTGCGCGGCTGCTGCCACAAGCTGCTCGGTGCTTGGGCTGCTGTTCTGCCTCTGTACGTTCCAGGCCATGGCTCTAGGGAACAATCGGTGGCGTAATAAGAGCGAAGCGGCCTCCGCCAAGGCATCCGGGTCCGTGTCACTCATAATTAAAGATAATTAATGCCCACTATTGCGCTGTGGGGCAAATTGGATAATGACGGTGACTGGAGGGGTACAGTTTTATTTAAAAGAAGTAACCTAGGGTTAGAGGTGACCATCACTCGGATGGTAGACTTGATGTTTGTATGAGAGGAGCTGTCACTTGGTTTCACTAGTGGGTCGGAACACTTGATGTTTGTATGCTTGATCATTTTTGATCGGACCTTGGCCCGTCTCACGCAGATTAATCGCCGATTAGATACGCTGGCTCCCTTTCGATTGGCGACTGGTAATCATCGTGTAGATCAGAGTCGTTAGCGATATAGCGTATCGATGTGAGTATTGCAGCGCTAGGAGCTGCAGAGAGTTATCTGCTGTGAGCGTCTTCGCGTCTATTGAAGACGCTCCTGTGGTCATCAGTTTCGATTGATACGACGCCGTTGAACACATCGCGCACACGTGCCTTCGTCAACTGCGGGCGCTTGGGACATGCCTCGTAGAGCCCGGACATGGTGGCAATAGGGCCAGGGAACGCGTGGTACCGGTTGAAGGTCTCGTCGTCCTCTCGCGCTCGTCGTGGGTAAAGTCCGCCCCGCCAAAGGCTGTAGAGCTGTCACGGCCTGTAATGCCTAGTGCAGTGCAGTCTCCGAGGCCAAAAAGTAACCCACGCCACCTCACGCGGCTGGCAGCTCGAACAAAAGCGCGTCTGCGTTCCTTTTCGACGCTGAGAAAATGAAGGCACTGCAACCACAGCCAAAGATTCGGATTATAGCCGGGCGCTAAAGAGTTTTCGCTTTGCTCGAATCGTTTACAATTCGAGCAACTCGCCTAAAGCGCCAAGCAGAGCCGTCTAGCTGAAGTGACAAGGACAGCAACGAAAGATGATCTTGTATGCAGTAAGAGCGCTGTTCAGGCGTGGACCATTTGTGGCCATTTCGGCTGTCAAGCTCTTCGAGGGGCGGACCTGTTCGCTTCCCTTCTGCGGCGTTCGCCCAGCACAGCAGCGTGGGGCTGTGCGGTATGCGACGCAGCGCACGCACGTGGGTTAACAACGAGCGGGATTGTTGACAAACGGAGGAGAAAGAGCCAAGCAGGCGCGGGCACATCGTGCTGAGGAAAAGGCAAGCGCGACACGCCGTCAAGGTGCTGATGGCGCATCCTTGCGGCAAGGATGAGAGGCTTACTCGCTGCCATCGACAGGCGCGGCGTTGGGAACGAAGCCCGCAGCTCAGCTCTGCCAGCTGGTCCGAACGAAAGATCGCCGTAAACCATCCGCTAGAGGTGACTATGACCAAGCTGTGGCCGTCGCAGCAGCTTCGTAGCAGCTCTCATTTAATGTAGCAATCGTTCACAATGCATTTATTACTTTACAGCCGAGTCGGCATTCGAGAGTTCATCTGAGATCTCGTAGTCATTTAGAACATTGGCGACTTTAGAAGAGGCAGTAAGTGAGAATCGCAACGACGCCCGCTGCGAGGCCCGGCAGCATCTTCACAGCAGACGAAGCTGGGGTTGCAGTCGTCGGAGTCGGGGTCGTCGCACCAGCCGAAGAGGATCCGGAGGCACTCCCGCTGCTTGTAGAATTCGAGCTCGTGCTATCCTGCCCGAGAACTGGGTCGTAGTGCAGCTTGCTGGTGAACGACGGGAAGACCCACTGCATCTGTGTACTGCCACCGACCTCGACCACCGAAGAGTTGAGCACATTGGCCTGGACGTCGTCGATGAAGACGATCGTCGGCGCATCCATGAACATGGAGTCGCCCATGTCCACACGTTCGATTTTACTGGAGACCGTAGCGTTCCCGGTGGTGGTGCCCCGCGGCTTCTTCGCAGGTTTGCGGTCCTTGCCGTCTTTGCCTCTCGACTCCAGTGAGACGCGTAGAGTCAACGTGTTCGAGGTCGAGATGAACTTCCATCCGGTGATGTCCACAGTGAACTTCAACGCTCCTGCCGGTACGGGGATCGTCTGATTCCCGTACTGCACGGTCGTGTTGGCTTGAGGAATGCTAGCCGTGAGATTGAAGCCGACGCTGTTAATACCGACGTTCAGTGTAGTCACGAAAGACGTGGACGAGATGTTCACTCCGTTCACCACTGCGGTCGCCATCGCCGACCACGTTCCGCTGCTAAAGTTACCGACACCTTGCACCACAGTTCCGTCGGTGGAAGCCTCCGTGATATTGGCTACTGTCAGTCGCATGAACTTGCCCGCGCTGCAGCTTCCGGTTGGGCAAACCTGAATCTTGGCTCCCAAAGCGATCTTGGAGCCTTTTTCGAGGCTCGGTGGGTCAAAGTTGGCCTCCGTAGTGACGTTCACATCGCCGCTATGATTGCCACTGTCCACCTGGACTGTCAACCCCTGCGTCACAGACAACGCCCTAGCTTGAGCAAGGAGACATCCCAGCGCTAGAATCACAGGAGCGGGGCTCATGATCTTCATGACTGTCGATGGGTGCCGGAAGAAGGCGTTGGATGAGGAGGAATCGCTCGCTTGGCAGTGCTTTCACAAATGACAAATCGAGTGGAAATACCTTCGTTCCCATCGCCGCTGTGGTGTAGCATTGATGGCGGAAGCAGATAAGACGCGAGAATGTGAAAACAAAGTGTTGGTGGTGACAGAGCGCAATAGAACACCTGCGATGCTGCAAATAACGCGTCCAAATCGGGGCAAGCAGATATTTTAGCGGCGCCAAAGTCCCAGAACTCGTCCTCTGTGACTTGCACAACGCAAATTTAGGATCATTCAGCCACGCATCATCGTTTCCGTTGACATCAGTTTATATGGCTCTGACTGCTGCTGAACCATGGCGCACACTACGCTGCAAACTGCGACTGTAGCGCCGAAATCTACTCATTAACAGCCAAATGGCTTCAGCCTCGACAATCGTAGGTCCGCCCCGCAGCTTTGATCCTACTTTCTGGACACTAGCTGTCATGGCTGTCGTGCACTGCCTGCCCGCCTCAAAGCACCACGCGTTCGACGACAGCATCGAGTCCGGTTTGCGCACCACAGCAGATAGCGTTGATTGGTTGATTCCCGAGTGTATCCGTCGTGTCCACTTGGCGGATACACTCAAGCATTTCTACCGGACCCCATGGCACTTTCTTCCTGGTCTCCTCACAACGCGTCGAACGCCATAATCCATGGCAAGTTCCTACTGGTTCACGTCTGCGGAAGTCCCTGCAGCAATGCCGACGACCGGGTTAGAAGTCATCACTGTCAGCTCCAGCTCCCGACCACGAACTCGTGACAATGACGTCTACACGTTGTTTGACGGACCCGAGGGCACCCCGTAGGCGTCACCGCTGTTCGTCTACAGCAACCGACTGCCGGTCAAGACAACCGACTTCCGCGTATCACCGTCGCAGCGATACCCGACACCAGGAACAGGTTGATCCGCTCCCAAGTTCGCAGACACCGAAACCCGGTGCTGGACGATTCCGATCCCCCGTTCAGCGGCGGATTCTGCCGACAATTAGCAGCGATGTACACTGATGTAGGCATGACAACAGTCGAGCGTGTACGGTGGCTCTGCGGTTGGATGGTTCTGGTGTACGCGTTGACCTGCTACGCCTGGTTCGCGTGGCCGGCGTACCCGGTACCGGCGGTCGGAATTCTTTCGGGCATTGTCGGTTTGCTGGTGTGTCAGCGTCCTCATGCACCTGGGTATTTATCGTACGTGACGACGTTCCTGGTGATAAATTATGCGCAATTGGCGTTGCTTGTGTGGATCGTGTTGGCGTCACTTACTGTCGCGAATAACTGCTTGGAAAAGTGTGCTGGGATCGAAGCCAAGACGATTTTTATGGTGTTGCTGGCTCTCGCAACTGGAGCGTTCCACTGGAGAGTGGCGCAAATTACACGGCTATATGTACGCGAGTTCCGCATGATTGAGCAACTTGCGCTTCGTGGGTCTCGACTTTATCGATTCGATTCGTCGTATTCCAGCGCTGCGGCTTCATCGACAATAGCCACGGATGTGCAGTCGAGTTTATCCGTTAGCGGTTTGTCGGCCTCGATGACTAGTGATGCACTTCAGGAAGTTTATGCACTTCCTGTGCTGCAGGCCGATCCTGTCAGCGTGAACGAAGATCAAGCAACATGGCTTCGATAGACCAATGACTGCTGCCGCTGGGATCATTTTCCGAGCAATGCCAACGTTGGTTGAAATGAAATCGTCGTGTATTATCCAGGTGTAAGTGTTACGAGCCTGAAGTGCAAGATGAATGAAACATGAAACGCTATGTAGCAACAAGAGCTGTGTCTTCGAGTGCAGGTGCTAGAGTTACTGTAGCACATTACACGCGGCGCAGGCGGCGATCACTGTATGGCTCCGTAGTTGACGGAGCCTCAGTTTCGGGAGCCTCAGTTTCGGGAGCCTCAGTTTCGGGAGCTTCAGTGAACGGTGTCTCCTCCGTCGGTGGCTCGGTTGTCTGGTAGTAGTACGGAGGCTGCGTCGTCGGCGCCTCAGTTTCGGGGGCTTCGGTGAATGGTGTCTCCTCCGTCGGTGGCTCCGTTGTCTGGTAGTAGTATGGAGGCTGCGTCGTCGGCGCCTCAGTTTCGGGGGCTTCGGTGAACGGTGTCTCCTCCGTCGGTGGCTCCGTTGTCTGGTAGTAGTATGGAGGCTGCGTCGTCGGCGCCTCAGTTTCGGGGGCTTCGGTGAACGGTGTCTCCTCCGTCGGTGGTTCCGTGGTCTGGTAGTAGTATGGAGGCTGCGTCTCGGTGCTGCCGGATGTGCTGGCACTGGCTTCCTCACTCTGCTGGCTAGAACTCGTCGAGTAAGGCGGCGGCTGCGTCTCGTAAGGAGTGCTGCCTGATGTGCTGGCGCTAGCTTCTTCGCTTTGCTGGCTTGAGCTTGTAGAGTAAACTGGAGGATACGTTGGGTATGCGGAGCTGCCACTAGTACTTGCGCTGGCCTCTTCACTCTGCTGGCTAGAACTCTTTGAGCAAGGAGCACTGCCACTAGCACTGGCCTCTTCGCTCTGCTGGCTTGAACTCGTCGAGTAAACCGGAGGGTACGTTGGGTAAGCAGAGCTGCCACTGGTGCTGGCGCTGGCCTCTTCGCTTTGCTGGCTCGAACTCGTCGAGTAAGCCGGCGGCTGTGTCTGGTAGGGAGCGCTGCCGCTAGCACTTGCCTCTTCACTTTGCTGGCTTGAGCTTGTAGAGTAAACTGGAGGATACGTTGGGTATGCGGAGCTGCCACTGGTACTTGCGCTGGCCTCTTCACTCTGCTGGCTAGAACTCGTCGAGTAAGCCGGCGGCTGTGTCTGGTAGGGAGCGCTGCCGCTAGCACTTGCCTCTTCACTTTGCTGGCTTGAGCTTGTAGAGTAAACTGGAGGATACGTTGGGTATGCGGAGCTGCCACTGGTACTTGCGCTGGCCTCTTCACTCTGCTGGCTAGAACTCTTTGAGCAAGGAGCACTGCCACTAGCACTGGCCTCTTCGCTCTGCTGGCTTGAACTCGTCGAGTAAACCGGAGGGTACGTTGGGTAAGCAGAGCTGCCACTGGTGCTGGCGCTGGCCTCTTCGCTTTGCTGGCTCGAACTCGTCGAGTAAGCCGGCGGCTGTGTCTGGTAGGGAGCGCTGCCGCTAGCACTTGCCTCTTCACTTTGCTGGCTTGAGCTTGTAGAGTAAACTGGAGGATACGTTGGGTATGCGGAGCTGCCACTGGTACTTGCGCTGGCCTCTTCACTCTGCTGGCTAGAACTCGTCGAGTAAGCCGGCGGCTGTGTCTGGTAGGGAGCGCTGCCGCTAGCACTTGCCTCTTCACTTTGCTGGCTTGAGCTTGTAGAGTAAACTGGAGGATACGTTGGGTATGCGGAGCTGCCACTGGTACTTGCGCTGGCCTCTTCACTCTGCTGGCTAGAACTCTTTGAGCAAGGAGCACTGCCACTAGCACTGGCCTCTTCGCTCTGCTGGCTTGAACTCGTCGAGTAAACCGGAGGGTACGTTGGGTAAGCAGAGCTGCCACTGGTGCTGGCGCTGGCCTCTTCGCTTTGCTGGCTCGAACTCGTCGAGTAAGCCGGCGGCTGTGTCTGGTAGGAGCGCTGCCGCTAGCACTTGCCTCTTCACTTTGCTGGCTTGAGCTTGTAGAGTAAACTGGAGGATACGTTGGGTATGCGGAGCTGCCACTGGTACTTGCGCTGGCCTCTTCACTCTGCTGGCTAGAACTCGTCGAGTAAGCCGGCGGCTGTGTCTGGTAGGGAGCGCTGCCGCTAGCACTTGCCTCTTCACTTTGCTGGCTTGAGCTTGTAGAGTAAACTGGAGGATACGTTGGGTATGCGGAGCTGCCACTGGTACTTGCGCTGGCCTCTTCACTCTGCTGGCTAGAACTCTTTGAGCAAGGAGCACTGCCACTAGCACTGGCCTCTTCGCTCTGCTGGCTTGAACTCGTCGAGTAAACCGGAGGGTACGTTGGGTAAGCAGAGCTGCCACTGGTGCTGGCGCTGGCCTCTTCGCTCTGCTGACTTGAACTCGTCGAGTGGCAAGGTGCACTACCACTGGTGCTGGCGCTAGCTTCTTCACTATTTTGTGTCGGAGGCTTGGTGCCGTAGATTGGGACGTCAGTTTCGGGAGTCTCGGTATCGATAATAAGGATTGAGTCTCCTCGCTCGACCCGGGGTCTCAGGAGATGGCGTCTTGTGCTGGTATGGCGGGGACGTCGGTGTTTCCGTGAAAGGGGTCTCCTCGCTCGATCCGGGGGTCTCCGGGTACGGAGTTTCCGGGCACGGAGTCTCCGTGAATGGAGTCTCCTCGCTTGAGCCGGGGGTCTCAGGAGATGGCGTCTTGTGTTGGTATGGCGGGGACGTCGGTGTTTCCGTGAAAGGGGTCTCCTCGCTCGATCCGGGGTCTCCGGGTACGGAGTTTCCGGGCACGGAGTCTCCGTGAATGGAGTCTCCTCGCTTGAGCCGGGGGTCTCAGGAGATGGCGTCTTGTGTTGGTATGGCGGGGACGTCGGTGTTTCCGTGAAAGGGGTCTCCTCGCTCGATCCGGGGTCTCCGGGTACGGAGTTTCCGGGCACGGAGTCTCCGTGAATGGAGTCTCCTCGCTTGAGCCGGGGGTCTCAGGAGATGGCGTCTTGTGTTGGTATGGCGGGGACGTCGGTGTTTCCGTGAAAGGGGTCTCCTCGCTCGATCCGGGGTCTCCGGGTACGGAGTTTCCGGGCACGGAGTCTCCGTGAATGGAGTCTCCTCGCTTGAGCCGGGGGTCTCAGGAGATGGCGTCTTGTGTTGGTACGGCGGGGACGTCGGTGTTTCTGTGAAGGGGTCTCCTCGCTCGATCCGGGGGTCTCCGGGTACGGAGTTTCCGGGCACGGAGTCTCCGTGAATGGAGTCTCCTCGCTTGAGCCGGGGGTCTCAGGAGATGGCGTCTTGTGTTGGTATGGCGGGGACGTCGGTGTTTCCGTGAAAGGGGTCTCCTCGCTCGATCCGGGGTGTCCGGGTACGGAGTTTCCGGGCACGGTGTCTCCGTGAATGGAGTCTCCTCGCTCGAGCCGGGGTCTCCGGGGCTGGAGTAAGCTTTCCTGGGTATGGAGTCTCCGTGAAAGGAGTCTCCTCACTTGACCCGGGAGTCTCTGGTGCTGGGGTGACAGCAGGAGTGTCCGTAACAACCTCGCAGTTGACAGTAGGTGGAATCGGAGCTTCCGAAGACTCGGGCGTTCCCGAGCAGTCTGTGGCGGGGACACAGCCATAGACTCCGTCATTCACGTAAACACAGGTGGATCCGAAGACGAGATCGCCGTGAGGACCCGGGCAGCTGCCTTTGACGTCTCCGGCACATATCGGGCCCTTGGCGCAATAGTACCCTTGTTCGCCGACAACAGAGACCGGGAACCAGCCGTTGCTACCATCGCACTCATCGGGCATCTCCGGATTCTGCTCACATCCCGCCGGTGTCTCTTCACTGGCAGGGGTGTCGGGTACGGGGTGTAGCTGCTCGAACTGCCGGATGCACTTGCCTCCTCGCTATTAGCAGGCGGGGTGGGATACTGGGTGTAGCTGCCCGAACTGCCGCTCGAGCTGCTGGGCGCACTTGCACCCTCGTTGGAACCCGACGTGGACGGCGACGTGTAGACGACCGTTTGCTTGGCGTAGCCTCCCAGCGCCGGCGAAACAGCCAAAGCAATGAGCAGAAGCGAGACGTTGAACTTGACCATTGTTGCCGAGAAGACGAACAGAGAGGGACGGACCGGACAGAGCGAGTCTGAAGAGTCAGTAGCTGGGTAAGTCGCTGTTGCAGAAGCAAGCGAATTTGAGAATGAGAGCGAAGAGCTCGCTCCAAGCCGAGCGGGGGATGGTCGGAAACCGATCGCGCGGAAGTTTGCGGCACGCTGCAGTCTCCTAACCAACGTGTGCAGTAACGCGAGGTAACGGAGCCCCCGAGTACGCGTCCATTATCAGTGCCGGCTCCGAACGTAACTACCCGGCGGTCGCACTCCGAAGCGCATGTGCCCGTGTCGAAACGGTAAAGCGTCTTTTCAGCAGTCTAGCGTGGCGCTGTTTCTCACAGCAATGGTCATAACGGACGGCTCTGGCGGAAGAAGACAGGCCCGGTAACTAGATATCATCCCCCGGCCTGTCCTCTTGATTGTCGCTCACGCCACGCGCACGCAAATTAATTTCGCATTTTCGAGCGTCGGAAGTCGGTCGGAATGCGTAGCGTTTGCTTGTAGCTGAATAAAACTGTTAAGAACGTTAGCGGTTCGGGATGAACTGTAGCTCGGAAGTGGTAAACGGATCAATAGAGTTTGCCATTTTGTTGTGCGTCATGACCAGCAGCAGTTTTGTGCATCAAAAACGTTCCGACAGTGTGGTTTTTAATTGTTTTTCAGCGAATCAAACGTTCGAAACCGTTTAAAAAACGTTTAAAAACACAATAATAATTAAATTGTCGCAATGGAGCACATCCTGGGCGACTTGGACGGCAAGACGGACCTCTTGCGCTTCATCGTGGGCTTCCTGAGCTTCCGCGACTGGCAGAATGTGTCCTCCTGCAGTCGCATATTGTCCACCTCTGACTTGCGCCGCTTCGTGTTGTCTCGTAGCGTCCTCCGCGTGCCGCCGCCGCCGATTTCGGTCGATGACACACTGCCAACCGCCAGTTTCTACGCCGACAGCTTTCTGACGCACATGGCGCCGGAAATGCTGCGCTGCATCGCGAGCGTCCAGGTGCCGCGCACTGGCGTGCATCTGCTGAGTCTTTTGCGGGTCTTGCCGGCCCTCAACTCGCTCCGGTTCTGGGATTATCCCTATTGACGCCCGAGGCCGAGGAGCAGCAAGAAGACGAGCCGGCCATCAATGTGGCGGCCGTTCTGCAGCTCCTACCAACGCTACAGGACCTCAATGTAGCCGACGCAGATGTTACACTCTCAGAGCTGCTGGACGCGCCCTCCGCGGGCGTTCACAGAGCGCTAGAGCCTTCAGGATGGCACTTGCGAGCGTTGGACTTAGCCGAGACCGACGTCGCCGATCTTTCGCCGCTTGTGGTGCTCAACAAGCTGCAGTCGCTGAGTGTCAGACGCACTGATGTGGCGGCGTTGAACGTGCTGGAGGCGCTGCCGGAACTTCACGCGCTGGACGTGTCGGAGACCAGAGTTACGGACTTTGCCCCGCTCAAGGCGTTGACTGCACTTGAGACGCTGGACATGAGCAGGAACTGGGTGGCAACGGACCTCGAGATGCTGCAGAACTTGACGGCGCTGCGGTCGCTGAAACTGGTCAATGTGGGAGCGTCGGACTCGCTGCAGTTAGTTTTGAACTGCCCCGAGCTCGAGATACTGCACGTGCAAAACACCAGACTGACAGATATCGAGTTTGCGAGGAGTCTGCCGCACCTGACGTACCTGGATATCCGCTGGACGCACGTGGGCGACCGGCGGCCGTTAGCAGCTCTAGAGTCGCTGGAGCAGCTGTTGCTGGACACTCGCGAGCGAGGAGCGGTTCTCGAACAAGAGGACGCCCCGTTTCCGACAGCCCCTGCAACGTACGAATGGCTAAACGGCCTGCACAAGCTGCGGAAGCTTCGGATGTACAAGCATAACTATCAAGATGATATCGGTGACGTCCTGCGAGAAGACGTTGAGGAACGGGGATCAGCGGTCGTTGAAACGGGAGGCTTGACAATTCCCATGGCACACCGAGTGCCCAGCAACTTTTGAGCCACGTTAGTAACCAAGGAGCATTAAGGTCTCTCGAGATACCGCCACTCACCGACTACTCCCCTTTGATGATCGTGGGGCCGTTAATTCAGCATCTGCGACTGCAACAATGGTGTGCTGAAGATTTGGCGCAGATCTTGGCGCTGGGCTCGATGCCGAACCTTACTCGACTGTCGATGTCATTGCCGCCCACAGCACAAGTCATGGATTTGCTCCCGCTTGAAGGTTTCGTGCAGCTTACGCAACTTGAGCTACTGGACGTGCTTTTCGAGGACCTGACGCCGCTTGGCGCTCTCGTGAACTTGGAAAAGCTGGTGTTGTCATTGCCAGACCGTGGCAAGCGACAAATGGCGCGGCGTCACCGCGGCCATCACACGAGTTTCGATTTTCTTGCACAGCTTACGAGGCTGGAGGAGCTCTCGTTGGTCGGTCGTGTCGACTTCAAGGACGCGTCACTACTCTCCGGTATGCACAAGATGCGGCGACTGTGGCTGAACTCTACAAAGGTGGAAGATGTGACACCTCTAGCTACACTGAGGCGGTTGCAAACGCTGGATCTAGGCAATACGCCGCTTACAAGTGTAGAAGGGATCACACAGCTCCGAGCACTGGAATCGATCTGGATTCCAGAAGCGGTGGACTGCAAGACACTTCGCAATGCCACCAATTTCCCTCGGGTGCATGCCATTTGGCACCCGGACGACTACAATTGTCTCTGGACGAACCACACCTTTTAAGTCGATGCAACGATTTGTGCTACTGTTGTCGTGTCAACTGTCCAAGTCCCTGTACCACGAATGGCTACCCTCAGACGCATCACTGTAGGCCAAGCACTTGATCGCTGTAGAATCAAGTCCAAGCAACTCGTGTCATCAAGCTGCAAATGGGTTTTCGAACTAAGGATGTCATGGTATACGGGTACAACTTGTGGACATCTTCATTAGATGGCGACTACGCTATCGACGGCCCTCGAGATCCGCGGGAACGTATTAGTACGATTGATCGACACAGGTCCTCTCTGCTGTCAACCACAGTGACCAAGATGCAGCATTTGTCAATTGTCCAAGTCGTGGGCAATACTGGAGACTTTGTCGGCAGAAAGAGTGCTATGTCGCAGCATGGTGACAGCATTGGGCTCGTGGGGAAGCTCAAGACCAAGTACTATGCGCGAAGAGCCCGGCGACGCGAAGCAAAACGTCTCCGTGAGATCATGGGCGGGCAATCAATTTACAATTGGAGGCGTGGCAAACAGGAGTTGCTACTGCAGAAACTCTTGCAACGGGAAGAGAGTAGTCTGCACACAGACTCTCGGTCTGTATCACACGACACCAGCCAGCGTTCGTACACTCTGCAAGATCAACCAAGTGCGACCTCTGCCAAGCCGACAACTCCCAAAGTCGAGAAACCATTCGATGAGACGTTGCATTTCTCCTTCTCCGGCGGTGGATGGCTCATGGTCTACATGTACGGCGTGGCTAAAGCTCTGCGGGAGCAAAAACTCCACGAGAACGCCAAGTTTATCGGCACGTCGGCTGGTTGTTTGTCCATCGTGTCGTTGGTGCTGGATTCCGACTTTGACGCAATTTGCGACTCGGTTATCAACGACTACGTGCCGGCTGCTCATGCCACTTGGTGGGGGCCATTCAACATGCGCGAGTACCTCGTGGACGCCATCACTCACCATGCAAATGTCAACAAGATGGACAGACTCAACGACAAAGTGACAGTTGTGTACACTTCGCTGTCAGGGTGGATCTCTCGTCGAGTCTCCAACTTTAAGAACCCGATTCATCTGCTGCATACGATGGTGGCGTCGTGCTGTGCCACACCGTTGGTGGGGCTTCCGTTCGAGCACGAGGGAGAGTTCGTCATTGATGGCGGATTGCTGGACAATCAGCCACTGTTTGACAGTGTACCGACGATCACTGTTAGCCCGAATATCTTCTCCGATGCAGACATCCGACCGTCACGATACGTGCCAGCGTGGTGGTCAATGTACCCGCCATCCCAACGGGATATGCAGTGGTTGTATGATTTAGGTTATGAGGACGCATTGTCGTGGTGCGTCCGACAAGCTTTTCCTGGATCGGAGCGTATCGTGGTGCCTACGACCGCTGCGGAGTATGATGGGGAGTGGAAAACTGTCGTCGGGAAGGTAGTGGGGTATCGATGGGTTGAAGACATGGTGCATGTGGCTATGAAGATGTTGGATATATCGGAAGAAATGCTAGAGCGAAATGCTCTACGGATGGAGATACTGTTCTGGAAAATGATGGCTGTGGCTACGACCATACTAGATTGGATGACGCTTGTGTGGGCTGCATCAACGACGATAACGTTGGCGACTCTGGCGATGATCGACCCGTGCCACTCACTACAGTTTGGAGTCGTATTTGTTGCACAGAGTGTGGTGGCATTCATGAGGTGCAAACATGCTTTTGATCAAGTGAACTCCTCGGAGCGCTGGCAGGTGCTGCAGGAGCCGATTGTTGCGATGGACAAGAGCCGCATTGACCAGTCCACTGGGGTTTCATACAAACAAACACTCACTCAGCAGCAACACGAAACTCTACTGGAAGCCTCGTATATCTATTGCTTGAACATTGCTCTACAGGCAAAAAAGTAAAGGAAAACCTAGCAAACAACGACAGCAAAAATAATGCGAGGACGAGAACGTGGTTTGCTGCATGAAGATCGTAATGTAGCCATCCGAGCCTCAAGAGTTCAGTTCGCAATTTCTGAAGTAGTCAGTATACACCAATGGTCCACCTTGTCCGTCGAGCGATCAAAAGGCACGTGCTGCAGTGCACTTGCCATTCATCTCGCCTCATGTTCAGCCGTACTGCATGGAAACCGTGCTCCGCTTCTACAGGATGACCATATATTGGCGACGATGTATGTTATTATACGAGAAGCAGCGCAGAGTATCCGGAATTATCCGTCCCCCAGCTGTTTGATACCATTCCGACTGTGGGCGTTATGCTGCCGACAGGCAGGTCATTCCCGCGCCAGACTTGTCGTCGTCTCGCGTCTCACTTGGAAATGAAGACTTGGAGGAGGAAGTCTCGGGCCTTCTCGCACGAATTGGCCGCTTATCCGTGCGAGAACCAAGCGTTGAGCACTTCGACCAAGCTTGTGCCTGGCCCGTGGCTCTCGGCGGACGCTGACGTCGGGATCACGCGCGTGTCGGTCAACAAGAACGAAGCGTGGAGCTACGAGATCTCGCTGCGGTTCCCTCGCACGCACACGTTGTGGCTGGTGCAACGCTCGTACGCCGACTTCCAGCAGTTCCACTGTGCAATTGAGACCTTCTTCCAACCGGCGCTCGATGCGCGACGGATTCAGCTGCCCAGACCTTCTCGACTCACGTGGGCGCAGTCTGCACGCGTCGCAGCGGCAGATAAACTGCGACGACAACTCAACAGCTACCTGCATAAGTTGCTGGAGATTGAGAGCGTCCACTCGTCCGACCTGTTTCGAGACTTTGTCTCACCACGACCAGAGTCGGACGATACAGAGGTCGTCCAACTTGAAGATGCGGCCGACAAGGTGGACGCTTTTCCGAGGTCAATGACGCGGACGAGTAGCGCGGCTAGCACCAGCACGACCATCAGCACGAGAGACAGTGTGGACGATCTGTCCATGCCGTTTCCATGGCGAGTGCCGCCTCCAACTGTGGCGCCGTCTCGGTGTGGCGAGATCGTCCACTTCGGAGGAACGATCGGATTGACAGCGCTCGGTGGACTCGCTGTTGGACTGACGAAGCGTAGCGCACTCTCCGGGTCTCATAAAGTGGCTGCTGTAGCTGCTGGGGTTGCTGGAGTGGCTCTTACAGGACCGTTGTCCGCTGTGCTTGCTCTGAGCGCGTTGGGTGGAGGTGTCGGCAAGTATCAACTGAACAAGGCATCGTATCTCAGTCTGTCCAAGCCGCTGACGTCTGACGCTGAAGCTGTAGGAACAGAGTTTGTCGTGGAGAACGCAGAACAGTTTTCTGGTCCAAGACGCGCGGCGAGGTTTGGAGATGGAATCCACTTGTACTGCCGCAGCGTGGACAAGTCGGTGCGTGTGGTGGCACCTCCTGACTCGAAGCGTGGCCATGCAATGGCAGCAGGAGTTGACTCTTGTAAAACTACCTTGAGGCTTGTGTCACCGTATGGGCATACAGGCCCTCTTCGTTGTGGGAGTCACGTGTTCGTGCAGGTCGTGGACGGCGAGTGGGCCGGTCAACTTCTTGGTGCACAGGAGACTTTATCACTGCCACGAAGTATTCACCTGCTGTTTTCCAGTTAGGACTCGTTAACGGTCATAACAATGCTGTCTGCCCAGAAACTACAGCGAAGCCTGGACGCCAAGTAAACCGGAATGCTGCTCCTGTAGCACCACGGCCATTGCTGTCTCGTGCAATGTCAGTCAAACCGTTCAAGCTACGTATCATGGTATACAACGTATGGCTCCTGCCCAGTATCGTGTCTTCATTCAACGAAAAATCTCTCCATGGGCATCCCAGCGTGCTTCAGCGATCCCGCGTTGTATTGTGCCACTCGATGTTGACGTTGTGATATTTTGCGAGGCTTTTGCAGCACTTCTCGCGAAAAACTCGTCGCTGGAATGAAGAATCAGGGGTTTATCTACGAGACGAAGGTTGTTGGAGCGGGTACGTCACTTCTGGCATCCAAGAAAGCACTCGATGGCGGTTGTTTTGCTATGAGTAAATACCCGCTCAGTAATTGCGAGGAAACCACTTTCGGCAGCGTCGCGTCCGGAGATGACCGCATGGCAGATAAAGGAATTGTGTACTTCCGAGTGAGTGTCCCCGTCAAGGGCAGCTCAGAAGTTACTCAAACAGCACACATCGTTGGGACGCACCTGCAGGCGTGGGAGAATGCTATCGCAGTGGCCACACGGAAGTGTCAGCTCAAATTAATGCGCGAGTTTGTTGACTCACTCAACATTCCGAAGGATGAGGCTGTGATTTTTGCCGGGGATATGAACGTTAACAAACACGCAGACGGTGCATTGTCTCCTGATGGCGAGTACGCAACAATGTTGGAAGTCCTTGGAGTTCACAACCCAGAGCTCCACGCCAAGTCTCCAGCATTCAGTTTTGATCCTCTCACCAATGCGCTCGCAGTGGATGGGCCAAGTTCCGGAGGGATTACGGAGCGCCTGGACTACGTCATGGTTGATCGTAAGCATCGCCAGCCGTTAACTTCCTCGTCCGAAGTCGTACAGCTCAAAGCCACAAGACATTGGGCACCACCTCGAGGCGCCAACGATGAAGTCCTCGTGGACCTGTCGGATCATTATCCAGTCATAGGCGATTTCCACTTCTGAAAGAAGGCGACGGCGAGTGTCGTGAAGTTAATATCACGAGTAAGTTATTCCGCATCATCATTTCTGTCGTGCCAGCTACTCAACTTGCGGCTCTAGCCATCTCACCACAGGGCAAGTCTCAAAGCAAGACGAGGAAAATAGGTCATTGCCGTCATCGTGCAGCCAATCTAGCGGCAGTGTCTAGAACGTCGACCCCATTCACAACGTTCCGAGCGATAACCACTGCAAGATGTGCACGAAGCCGTGCGTGGCTGCGACCACTGGAACACCACATCAGAACAAACCCTTCTCGCGAGGCGCCAAATACGAAAGCAACCGCAGAGAACCTCCTGGCCGACAAGCAATCGAAATTGCCCCCGGGCCAGAAGTCGGTTAGCCGACTGCGAAAGACTCCGCTGTCTGCATGCTGTCATTTCGTGTACCGACTGAGAAATGAAATGATACCTTCATGCGGGAGTTGTAAACGGCAGAACGAGGCGATATTGAGAATGATGTTGGAGAAATGTACATCGTGACCTGATGGCCACGAGTGTTATACCATTGGGTTTATCATGGTTCTATCGATGCTAAGCGCTGGGTTTATAGGTAGGAGGTGATGAGGCGGCCGTTGAGGGGCTGCACGGGCCGAGCGTTCTTGCCGTCGTCCGTGATGTGGAGCTCGCGCAGCTGCGACTGCAAGCGCTCCAGGTCGGCGGTCGACACGTCCACGGGCTTCTTCACCACCCACCAGTCCACGATCTCGTCGCAGCCGGGGGTCGTGAGGCTGCCGGGGTAGTTGAACACGCCCTTGGCGTCCGCGGCGGAGTTGACGAGGTCGGCGTACGAGGCCCTGTTCGAGTCAAGTTCAAGAAGAGATCAAAGACAACAACGTCAGTACTTGCTACTCTGTCCACGACTCTCTGAAACAACCAAGACTGCAACGTACAGAGTGGCAGGCGCAGTGGCGTTGGCGCTGACAGTGTCGAGCGCGTCCAGCATCGAGGCCACCCACGGGTCGGTCGGGCCCTCGACGGCCTTGAAGAAGACGCCCGTCACCAGCAGAGCCGAGCCGTCGGTGTTGCTGTGGACGAAGTGCACTTCTCCGCCCAGGTACTCGCCGTTCAGCGTGTGCTCCGACGGCACGTGCATGTGGAACTGCAGCATGTCGTACGACGCATCGTTCACCGACACGGAGCAGGAACCTGTGGAGGCACAACGGAATCGAGAGACATATCCGAAGACAGCAGTTAGTGGTGCAGTTCAGATCGACCTGTCGACATCGACCTGTTGATATTGGACGATGGCAACAAACGCAAACGTACCGCCGTTGACGCTGGCCGTGAAGGACTCGTCCGACTGACTGATGTTGTAGCTGCCGCACTCGCCGCTGAAGGTGAGCGGGCGCTTCTCGGAGGTGCATTCGGCGGTCACCGCGATGTCGATGGGAGACTGACGGGATCCACCGCACGTGGGGTAGTGGTCGGCCCACTGGTCGGGTGCCGCCAGAGTGGTGTCGTTGGCCTTGTATCCCCACGGGGTTCCGTCGGCTCCGGCAGCGCCGACAGCTCCGACCGCGGCGACGCCAGTGGCGGTGATGGCGCAGGCTGCGATGACAGCGGAGGTGGTGGCAAGGAGGTTCATCTGAGGTTGTGCGGTGGTGGATGTGGTTGCTGAAGAGCAAATTTGCAAGTGGTCGAGTCAATTGACGCGCAACGCTGTGCGACTCGCAATGCAGGACGGTAGTGACGACTGTCGACAGCGTCGAAATCAACTCATCAACTCTCTAGACGGAGGTCGGACAGCACTGGGACAGACATTGCCACAAGTTTGTAAGGAGCGTGACGACACGACAGTTTGAATTAATCGTGGGAGCGTAGAGTATTAAACCCTCGCCAGCGACGGGCACCAAGCGATCCTTGGGCACGAGTCCATCTGCTTTTCCTCAATGCACATGGGCGTGACGAGCCTACATGTGTGATGGATGGTGTGCATTCTTTTCGCGTTTGGACGTTGATCCCAGTTACTTACGGCGCGCAAATCGTTAACTTGTGCGTTTCCTGCTGTATGAGGAACTTCAATGTTGGACACTCCGAAAACTTCTCATCGTGCCAGCAGTTTGGATCGCCCGCGAAGGCAACAGAAGCGTATGGCTTGATTTTGATGGGGAACTGGAGATCTCGCAGGAAAGCCTGAAAGCCTATCTTGGATGTTAATCTGTAGCCTTGCGTCGAGGAATATATAAGAACATTGTTTTCCTTAGGTATTGAAAAAGGATGTGATAGTATCAATGAACGCGCATTGAACGCTATCCATAGTTTCTTGTTTCGGCCTTAAAAATGTGTGTCACAAGAGGAAGGAATAAACACGTTTTGCTTTGGCAAAGTGTTTAAGGGCAAGATGTCCACAAGTTTTGGTCGTGTGTGGGTTGTGGATACGATATTCTTTGTTGGTTTACGTGGTATCAAGAATCCAAACAAGTACCCCACAAAGTAATCGTTGGTTGCTGAAGCAAGAGTGATTTGTTCAGCTGTTATTGATCAATTCCACAAAAATCCATACCAGAACTACGTGTGAATAGCGTGACGCTGACACTTGAGCAACATACTTCCACCTTCATCGCATTCATGCACGTCAGAAAATACAAGGTAAAGAACTATCGTAATCTGCTAGTTTAGTACCTCGAAGTACATGAGTCAGACGCAAGTTCTGATCTCGTTCACGCAGAACCATATCTGCGTGTTGTACAGACTACAGCAGTGAGTCTCAGCAAATTTGCCTGGGTTCGTTGCGCCACATGCGATATTCCCGACAGAAGCCAAGCTACATGTACAGACAGCTGTAGTTCTCCAGAAAAGCTGATTTTTGCCTACTCAACTACGGATTTTTGGGGTCAATCACAACCCGCCTCCTGGTTTTCCTCTCCTGAGAGTCTCAGGCTGAGACTACTGACTACGACACCGGCAGTGCAAATCTGCACGGCGCATGCGGTTGTAGTCTTCAACTGGAAGTTCGTTCATTCCAATTTTCTCCAAGGAATTCGGAACCCGGACGATACAGATAATATCATGCCGTCACATTGTCACTTTTGGTGAGATTCTGCTCTGCATGAGCATTAAAATCTTCAAACAAACCACAATGGGCGAATCTAACCTGCAAAACCAGGACGAGCATGCTCGACTAATCGCGCTTGAAGAGCAAAGAACAGAGCCTGACGCTGTTTAACAACATAGTGAACGCCATATGACCATATGACGTGGTATGCCCGTTCGATGGTGATTCAGCAGATGGATACTGTACATTGAACAGGAAAAATACTGCTGCAGTCTCAATTGTATGTCTGCATCACCATGAAAAGCCTTGTCGCAAAGTTGTAACACACGACAATGATGAATTCGATCTGCCATGGATCCGCGCTCTCTACAGTACGTACCGTACCCTAGCAGTGCAGCACCGGCAGTGCTGCAGTAAAAGAGAGCTCAATGATCACGGCATTTATCGCCAGGGACATATCAAACCGTTCGTAGCTTGCCATGCGAGTTGTTTCACTTGCAAATTTGCTCTTCAGCAACCACATCCACCACCGCACAACCTCAGATGAACCTCCTTGCCACCACCTCCGCTGTCATCGCAGCCTGCGCCATCACCGCCACTGGCGTCGCCGCGGTCGGAGCTGTCGGCGCTGCCGGAGCCGACGGAACCCCGTGGGGATACAAGGCCAACGACACCACTCTGGCGGCACCCGACCAGTGGGCCGACCACTACCCCACGTGCGGTGGATCCCGTCAGTCTCCCATCGACATCGCGGTGACCGCCGAATGCACCTCCGAGAAGCGCCCGCTCACCTTCAGCGGCGAGTGCGGCAGCTACAACATCAGTCAGTCGGACGAGTCCTTCACGGCCAGCGTCAACGGCGGTACGTTTGCGTTTGTTGCCATCGTCCAATATCAACAGGTCGATGTCGACAGGTCGATCTGAACTGCACCACTAACTGCTGTCTTCGGATATGTCTCTCGATTCCGTTGTGCCTCCACAGGTTCCTGCTCCGTGTCGGTGAACGATGCGTCGTACGACATGCTGCAGTTCCACATGCACGTGCCGTCGGAGCACACGCTGAACGGCGAGTACCTGGGCGGAGAAGTGCACTTCGTCCACAGCAACACCGACGGCTCGGCTCTGCTGGTGACGGGCGTCTTCTTCAAGGCCGTCGAGGGCCCGACCGACCCGTGGGTGGCCTCGATGCTGGACGCGCTCGACACTGTCAGCGCCAACGCCACTGCGCCTGCCACTCTGTACGTTGCAGTCTTGGTTGTTTCAGAGAGTCGTGGACAGAGTAGCAAGTACTGACGTTGTTGTCTTTGATCTCTTCTTGAACTTGACTCGAACAGGGCCTCGTACGCCGACCTCGTCAACTCCGCCGCGGACGCCAAGGGCGTGTTCAACTACCCCGGCAGCCTCACGACCCCCGGCTGCGACGAGATCGTGGACTGGTGGGTGGTGAAGAAGCCCGTGGACGTGTCGACCGCCGACCTGGAGCGCTTGCAGTCGCAGCTGCGCGAGCTCCACATCACGGACGACGGCAAGAACGCTCGGCCCGTGCAGCCCTCAACGGCCGCCTCATCACCTCCTACCTATAAACCCAGCGCTTAGCATCGATAGAACCATGATAAACCCAATGGTATAACACTCGTGGCCATCAGGTCACGATGTACATTTCTCCTACTGAAATTCATGGATTAATCAGCTTCATTAAAACCTATTGTAGTCAATAGTAGAGAGTGCTTGTCGCTCAGATCTTCTACATCTAACTGGTCTTGGGTGCTTATGCCTCGGCAGAGCGTCAAGAAGCGCCAGAAACATCATTTTTGCCTATTGAGTTTTTCATTGCTTCGAGATAACAAATATAAAAACTCTATTTAAAAAATGCAACTTGCCAACTTTACGCGTGATTCTCCTCGCTCCGAAGTCTGTCAAAACGTTCGGCGATCTCGGAGAGTGGTGTATCGGCAAATGGGGCCGCGTGCTGAGTACCGTGTCCCAAATGGGCTCGTGTTTGTTGATCCCGTGCGTGTTCCTGGTGCTGGGCGGGTCCCTCCTCGACGGACTCTTCCCGAACGCCTTTAGCGCCACCACTTGGATCATCCTCATGGCTCTCATGGTGATGCCGGTGTGCCTCATCCCAACGCTCAAAGAAGGCGCCGGGGCCGCGTTCGCCGGCTGCTTGGGCACTATCATCGCTGATGTCATTGGTGTCGCGGTCGTGATGCACGGCATGAGAGGCCACCCGAGTGTGCCGTTCCCGGAGCTCAAGTTCTCTCAAGTCGCGGGCTGTTTCGGTAACTTGGCGCTGGCGTACGGTGCCGGTATCGTCCTCCCGGATCTGCAGCGTCAACACAGCGACCCGACACGGATGCCCCGTGTCGTGCTGGTCACGGTCTCCTTCATCTCGTGCTTGTTCCTGGTTCTCGCTAGTACGGCGTACTCGGCGGTCGGTTGCCAAATCTCGGGCAACTTGCTGTTCACCATCTACCCGGACGCAGACACCGGAATGACCTCTTTGGGTTTCAAGCCTGACTGGGGTATGGTGGTATTGGCGTACTTGTTCATGCAGCTCCACATCACGATCGCGTTCTCGGTCCTCCTGAACCCGGCGTTCTTCCTCGCAGAGCGGTACATCCTGGGGATGCACAAGAAGAAACCGAGCGATATCGAGACCGACGGCAACTACGTTGAAGCGCTCACGCCCGCTTTGCCCCAGGCGGAAGCGCGCCGCAGCTCGAAAATGTCGTATGTGTCGGTGGCGGACAGCGAGCGTGAGTTCAAGGACGACCCGGAGGCTGAGGCGGCTGAGTACCGCGGAGGGTCCAACACCCTCAAGTACATTTCGCTCCGCCTTATCATCATCGTCATCCTCGTCGTCCTGGCTGTCGTGTTCCAAGACCACTTTTCGGACTTTGCTGACTTCGTGGGAGCGTCGTGCATCACAACAAATTGCATCTTGCTGCCGATCATCTACTACCTCCGGAAGGAGTGGAAGATGGTCCCTTGGTATGAGAAGACTGCCGGTATCGTCGTGGTCGTCGTTTGCTTCCTCCTGGGCTGCTACGTCACCTACACGACCGGCAAGGCCCTCTTCGCACCGACTGAAAGCGACACAAATTTCCCGTTCTGCGATGCCGAGTACGAGAACGAGATTTACTACAACTACACCGCGGTGCACGGGGCTTAGATGCGCCCAGGGTCATCAATGGCCTTGGGGAAGCAATGAGTCTTTCATTATATGTATTCCATTCAGTATATTGTTTTTCCGTCTCCTTTGATAAAGGCATTGTTGTTTCGACTCTGAAGATTAAGATTGACGCGCTCATGGCGGTGCCTCAGTCGCCGAAGTCGGACGGAGTGCCAGTGATACGAACAAATAACTTGAGGCATTTCAGCATCCGATTTCATGTTCAGATATTCAAACTAGACTGCTCTCGTGCCAAGGTACTGGTACACCAGGATCAATGTTATGAAGCTGCATGCATGGCAACCAAAACTCTCAGTTGGTCTCTACAGGTGACGCGCGCGAACCGATGGCAACGTGTCAGGTCGAGTCTGTTCCGCTTGGAGCGGCACCAAAGCCTCGATTCTCTTCTTTAACTCGGGCGTAAGCTTCTCCACGACATCCAGCGCCTTGATGTTCTCTTCGAGCTGCGAAGGTCTGCTCGCCCCAACAATCACGGTCGACACCTGGTCATTGGACAGGCACCAAGCAATTGCGAGCTGCGCCAGCGTCACACCCAGCTCCTTCGCAATGGGCTTGAGCGTTTCCGCCTTGGCGACGCGCTCCTCGAAGTCGGGCATGGCAGCTTTCAACCCCGTGTTGCTCATTCGACTCCCGTCTGGGGCCCCGAAGCGTACTTGCCGGACAGCACTCCAAACGAAAGCGGAGACCAAGTCGTCAAGCCCAAGCCATACTTGGCGTAGAGCGGCTCGTACTCGATTTCCACTTTGCGGCGCTCCATCAAGTTGTACTCGGGCTGCTCCACGATGGGGCGTGCCAAGCCCAGGCGATCCGCGATATCGCACGCCTCGAGGATCTGGGCCGAGGACCACGAGCTCGTGCCCCAGTAGAAGGCCAATCCCTGGTCGATCACGAAGTTCATGGCGCGCACCGTTTCTTCGATTGGCGTGAATGGCTCGGGGCGGTGACAGAAGATGACGTCCACGTAGTCGAGCTGCAGTCTGGCGAGAGACGCCTTCGTGCCTTCGACGATGTGTTTGCGACTGAGGCCCTGGTCGTTCGGCCCTCCTTCGAACCAGCCCTTGGAGCCGAAGAACACTTTGGTGATCACCACCAGGTCTTCTCGGGCCCAAATGCCGTCGGCGACGCCCTTCTTGATGGCGGCCCCCATGTTGCGCTCGGCCAGGCCGCAGCCGTACGCTTCGGCGTTGTCGAAGCAGTTGACACCGTGCTTAAACGCGACCTTCATCATCTCGTACCAGTTGTCCGCTGTGCAATTCTTGTCGTCTTCAAACATCCAACTGCCGAGCGAGAGCTTCGAGACTAGCAGACCCGATTTGCCCAAGAAGCGGTGGGGCATGCGAGTGGAAGTCGTGGCGGTGGTTGCAGGGGCCATGGCGAGAGTGGTGGTTGCTGGTGGTTGTCGTTGAAAGTAAATTCAGAAGTGAGTCGTTCTGGAGAGATTTTAAGTCTTGAAGAGTTGGCGTCTTGGATGACGAAGCGATTGCTGGGTCAGATTACTTGGTCGACGAGTATAGCCGGGTGACGATTACTTTACCCTTCATGAATGCAACTTTCCAACAATCGCAAACGAGAGTGGGGTATTAGTCATGTTTTCTCGTGGAGGGTGGGAAGTGATGGGCCGAGTGCTATAGAGGAGATCTCGAAATATCTAGCGAGTCTATTCTCGATCTCTACTGCGATTGGAAAACCAACGTCTGGGCGCCGGGCGTTGTGGATCATTACATGGTAAAAAATAAACTACGGCATCACATTGACCAGTTCAGTTAACCCTTTCACTACCAGACATGCTGGATCGATCTTCTCGCCGCGCAAGATCCTCTGTGGATAGAGTCAGACAATAAGGTGGCTAAAGTCGAGTGTCTAAACAGCGTGGCACTGTTTTAGGCACTGCCAAGTGCCAGCTTTTACAACAACATACGAAGAAAATGATGGTCTGGGTGAAGTTTCAGACACCAGTAGGAGCACTCAGGCGACGGAGAACTATACTGACAACAGGACGATGGCTGTCTATGCTGGCTGTGACCAATCCTCTGCACGTGACCAATCATATGTATATCGCAAATTTGAGTAACACTATACCACTCGCTGTTGCTCGAACACGAAGTTGATCGACAAGCGTTTAGTCCAGTTGTTGGATATTTGCGAGGACTTAATATTACAGAGTATCCTGTTCTAACTATTCCCTGTCATCGCTGATATCCTTCTATATCTGATGGAGACAGGATCCACCGACTTGGTTCCCAGTCAATTGTATACAACCGATTGGTATTCTTGTCAAACACTATACTTGATACATGGATGACCAAAATTTGATACCATACAGACACTGAAGTAAGGTCGTACATTGCTCCCAGATCACTTTCTTACCCCCTCCCCTACTGAGCACTAGGCATAAAAAACGTTGTGATGGATGTCTGTTTCATCGATTCTTCCTTCTCCAGTCGAAGTTCCTCACGGATTCGGCTTTGTAGCTCGCGAAGGTCTTTCATGATCGCCAATTCGATATCGGGATGGTCCGACAGCATGAAGATGACACTGCGCACGGCGTTTACCTTTTCCTCGGTGCTATCTTCTATCAAATCAGCCTCCCAACAGTCTACAGGTTCATCTAGGAGTGGTTCACGTGGCGCCGTCTCTAGGTACAGTACATCGTTTGATTCGTCAAGGAGATCTTGTACTGACAATGGCTCCATTTCTATGCTTTCTTCAGCAGGGTTGCAGATGAACTCGTCAATGCCCATTGGATCGCGAACTCGCAACCGCGCCATGCACGACACAATCTCCCCATTAAGTAGCTCGTCCTCTTCCATGCGCGATCGGCGCGAAGACGACCGTCCAAGAATCAGTTGTGTGTGCCGAAATGTGGCGAAGTTTGGTGAAACTTTACCGCCCAGTGTATAGCGCCTAGCCCGGGTGGAGGGGTCAGTAACCTCTGGAACCGAAGTTCCAGAGTGGCGTGTGTTACCTCGCGAATCCCTGTAGGTCCGATTAACCTTGGGGTTTATCTTTGGACGTCGTCTCCGACTTGGACCTTGAACGTCAACCTTGAAACGGGATGTCGTTTCAGCCTTGAACCTGAACCGAAGGTCTGGAACGAGGCAGTGGGTCAAGCGTTGAAGAACCTGGAGCAATCCTCTCTCCTTAGCGATAACCTAAAACAAATACAAAAGTGAGTTCTTCCCTATACACTACTACAAACAGCCGCTACTTATTCTTATAGACCCTTGAGCGGGGGTCTGAAACCGGTCTCAAATAGGCTGAATCAGGGAACCGGTATACCCTGAGCCTAACGTTCGCGCACCACCTTCTAACGAAGGAAAAGTAGTTAATCACACTCAATATGATTCGCTTTCAATACAGTCTTACTTTCAACCAATGGGGTGACTGTTAACCAACCACCACCAGCACTCGTTCTTAACATGAAATGGATAACCCGCCCACTTCGCAACACACTCAACGGGGTCCAACTAGGATATGGAATACACTGGATCACCTCAAACGCGAGTGCGAATGATCCCCAGTGTATATGGACTTGATACTATGGGGAGTCCCGCACTGCCCTGTCCGAGGAACAGCGGACCCGATTCCTAATTCGACTTGCGCCTTAGGGGTTAAAGAACTTCTCTGTTAGTCTGTTTAGAAATATCGCTAATCTTCTTAATACAAATCTTCATATAACTGCTCTGGAATTCTTCTGTGTTCTTCCGTGTTCTTCTGGTCTCTCGTGCGTTCTGATTTATCTTGATTTGAGTATGGTGACTCAGATGACGTAAACATCTTGTGGGTACATTTACCCACATTCCACCAAACAGCATAAACACCTTGCGCATACACTTCCCAGGTTCAATGATGATGGCCAGTCGATTCAGTGTCTGAAGCCATTCTCGTTTCAACCCTGAACCATCGTTTCAGGGGACACTTCATCTCTAAATCCACAAACTTGAAGGCGGAAGTCCTGGCACCAGTGGCATATAAAATCCAAGTCATACAGACTATGAACCAGCTTCGTTTCAGGGTCTGGATCGGGTTTACTTGCAACTTGGCTTCGTTTCAGACTTGATTCACTCCGGGTGCACGATATATCGGTCGGTTCAGCCAAGTCGAGGCGGGACACCACCTGTAATACGTTTACAGTGGTGTTTTCGACACTGCATATCAGTCAAACCCGCTTAAGGACGAGGGCGAGCCTGGACGGAACGTTCGTTTCAGGGAAAATACCTCCTGTGCGTGAACTTCCAGGCTCTAAGGGCCCATCCTTGGCTGTCCCAAGCATCGTTCCGCGGAATAAACCAGTATCCACGACAGTTTCATGTCACAAGTCCATAAATGGACCCAAAGCTTCACAACCACTCATTGGTTCAGGCAACGGTTGATTGCGTCCAGGGAAAAATCCACTGTAGCTTCGTCACAACCGTCCTTCCAGCCATAGTTTGCCATAGAGAAATTCACTTTCGAACTAGCACAACATGTCTGGACCCAAGAGACAAGATGAAAGGGTTGGACCTGGGCGCGGTTTTAGACCAAACGTTGGTCAGCTACCACGACTTGAAACGGTCCTTCACTCATTCATCACGCCTAATCAAATCACATCAGAACATAACCGGGGACCAGACGCAAGTCTGGCACTCAGCCACATTTCAGAGGTTGTTCCACCACTCAAATCACGATCCAAGCGGGAACACAAACGAAAAGACAAAACCACACGAAAGCCCAAGAGAAACCAGCGCAACATGGCGACCTCGGAGAGCAACGCGCAGGCTGCGGAGAGGGTTGAGACCCCAATCCCATCGTATCTGGCTACACCAGACGCAGAAGAATCGTCTTCGCAGGTCAGTGCGAGCTCAGGGGTCAACAACGAGAGCGCTTCGGTCTCAAGCGACGGCAACGGTGAGCAGAAAGACAATGACAGTGGCGACAAGCACACAGGCCAAGGTCGGGAGTAACAATCCAAGCGCCACAGGGCCAAGCACGGGTGGGGATCCTCCAGCGAGTCACGTTTTGGCATTGGAGATCTCGTTACGGCGTCACGATTCATTTCACGCAGGGGAATGGCTTCACTGTCAATATCAGGCCTCGTTCCATCCTCCCAAGTCACGATTGTGGATACATCGCAGCAAACTGCGGCAAGCTGGGAAATTCCGCCTGCGTTCGATGCTCGAGACGGCTCCTTTCGTTTGGTTGGAGTTCCAGCCACGGTGGAGGCACTCGACGCAGACGCAGCAGTGGAAGAAGGCTATGGAGGCGTTGAAGTCGTCCAGAGTGTGGAGGCCTTCTCGGATCAGGACCTGGATGACTTGGAACGGTTCATCGGTCCAGGCGCTCGGGACAACGTCCTTCGGCTGAACGACAGGTCGCCGACCTACATCTCTTTGTCGTCGATGTTACAAGCACCTTTGTACCAGCGTGAATTTGCTTCGATCTTGACTGCGTTTCAGCCCAACCGGCTGGCTGAGCGCACGATCAACTCGGTGTCGTTTGCTAAGCGTCTGCTAAGCCGTTACAATTTCAAGCTGAAGTTGACGCTGGGACGGACCGCTCTGTTCAAGTCACGTTGGATCTGCATGCAGAGATCGAGAGCCTTCGACGCGAGTGGACGGCCATGAAGCATTTCTGGCAAGAAAAGCTGGATCGAGCCCAAGGTGCAACCGCTAAGGCTGAAACCCAGTTCAAGACCAGCTACCAGCGTCAGGCCGAAGATCATGAGTTCGTCGTCAAAGTGCTACGAGACGAGGCCTCCATGCTGAAGGATGAACTGTATTCGGCCAGAGCTCAGATCGAGGTGCTGAAACGACAGGTTCAAGACAAGACCTTGGGCAAGTGGGTCTTCAACGACTATTGTCGTGATGATCCACACGTCACGGTGACTGGAGATTTCCCTCGTCTCAACCTGCTCTTCAAGAGCTGTCTGGATCGCGTCCCGATGCCAAGCGACACGAACACTGTGCTTCATATATACTCAGCCGACAGACCGCAGTTCCAGCCTGCTGCCTATGATGTCGAGAAGAGTCAAGATCCTGATACGGATAACAGCAACAACCCAGGGGGCCCTGCATCAGGTCCAGGTTCAGCATCTGAAACGACAACCCCAAACAAGCTTTTGAACTTGTCTAGACTGGGTCCTGCGACCAAGGATGTCAAGACTCCTGTTACCAAGCCCAGTTCCAAGTCCAAAGCCAAAGGGAGAGCTCAACGTGTCCTGACATTGGACCCAGAGCTGGATTCAGACAGGCTTCAAGTTCGTCCCAAGAAGTTCAAGCCACACCAAGACCAGTTGGCCCGTCCAGCAAGTCGTGCACTGCAGAGGTCTACAAGTCGAGCACGCAACTCTCTGACAGGGCCCCAAGTCTGGGATGAGCTTCGGCAGGACGTTCGTCTGGTCATGTGTGCAGGGCTTTCTTTCGACGACGCGGTTGAGCTCGTGAGTGGAGATAACGTGGTACACCATCACTTTCATCGTGATGTCCTTGGTCGACATGCTTGCCAGCATGATCTTCGACGGCGCTCTGGACTCAGTGTTCTGGACGCGCTACGTCCCTGACATGTACTATGTCAGCGCAGCAGTGAAGCTGCACAACATGCTTCAGGAGGGCGAGCAACCAGAACCTTGGCTGGACCTTGAACAAGTACTTGACGATCAAGAGTATCAAGACCCTGAAACGCACGATAGCGGTGACGATGATATCAAGGATCCGGCGTTCCAGCCTGACCCCGAGCAGAACAACTCAGATGACTCAGCTGAAAATGAAGATGGTTCCAAGTCTCCAGTCAAGAATGTTGAAACGAAGGCTCCAAGCAGCGCTCCCGATTCCAACAAGGATAAGTCCAAGTGGAACCCCGCTCAAGGAACCTCCATCCAAGAAACCTCGGATCAGCCGTCGACCCACTCGTCTAGCCCTCCCATTCATCCCATTCACGGGACTAACACC